>JAJOZX010004236.1:55000-416126 GCA_023014485.1 Bathynomus jamesi
CAAGCTGGCAGACTTGGAGGTATCAGAAAAGAATGCAAACGTTGGTTTCTAGAATGAGTGGGTTCGGAAGTTTCTAAAACTATGTAAGTCCGCAAATCTCAAAAATATTTTGAACGAAAGTATGTAGGAACCCTGACTATCAAGCCGTTTTTAGTTCTGCAGAACCACACACACACACACACACACATATATATACAGTATATATATATATATATATATATATATATATATATATATATATGATGCAAACCCACAAGGAAAAAGGAAAAATGATTCCAAGACCTTTCGTGTATTCAGAAGTACACCTCATCAGGGAATGACGTGTATATATATATATATATATATATATATATATATATACACAGGGCGTCCCAAAAAAATGTATACACACTTTAACAGCTGATAGCTCAATTGATGTTTCTTTCTTTCCAAGTTAAACCCATTAGAATTAATAATGGCAGTCAGACTAAGCTTTGAACAAAGGAAATTCATTCTAAAATGCTACTGGAAGTGTGAAAATGCAGTTGAAGTGCAAAGACAGTTTAGGAGGGAGTTTCAAACAGATCCACCAACGCGACTTACCATCACTCGAATTAGAGATAAGTTTGAAGCCGATGGAACTGTTCAGAATGTCCACAAGAAGCGTTCCGGAAGACCACGGACATCGACAAGCCCCACAAAGCAAGAAAGAGTACTGGAACGTATCACCAAAGTCCAAGAAAATCTGTGCGGCAAGCGAGTCGTGAGGTAGGAATTTCAGAATCGTCTGTCCAACGCATTTTGAAGCGCTGTCAATGGAAAAGTTACATTCCAAGATTAGTCCATGCTATTAATGAAGATGATCCGGACCGAAGAGTGGAGTATTGCGAGTGGTACTTGGCACGATGTGGATGTGGACTGGACGAAGGGGTTTCGTAGAATACCCTCCGCGTTCACCAGACCTCACACCACTAGACTTTTTTTATGGGGATACTTAAAAGACAAAGTCTACGCTATATAAACCTGCAACAGTCGCTGAATTGAGAGCAGCCATTGAACGAGAATGCACACAAATACCAAACGAAATGTTTCGTGATGTTTGCGATTCCATTGCTTCGCGTTATCAGCAGTGCCTGGACCAGAACGGACGTCAGTTTGAAAACAGGCGTTGACAAAACAATTAAATAATGTCTGTAGATTCTATTACATTTTGAAAATGAAATGTATTTTAATAAACACTGCCTTTATAAGTATTTAAAGTGTGTATACATTTTTTTGGGACGCCCTGTATATATATATATATATATATATATATATATATATATATATATATACCATTCCATGCGATCATTCTTCATTTCGCGGAGGTCAGGCTTGTTGCCCCTCTTCTTGAGTTGGTTTGCTGCGCTCTCCACTTCACATAGCTAGGTACTCCCGGCTCATCTGAAATTGTTTTGAGCCAGGCATCTAGTCTTCTCTTGAAGATATCCACCGCTACGCGATGGGCACAATGGGCAGCTGGTTGAACAATGTTGGTCCTCTCACAACAAAACTATTTACGGATTTTATTAAGGATGTTCCCTGTCTAGTCTTTAGTTCGGGAACACGACACAGTCTTCCTCTCCTACTTTCCACTGTTGTTTCAGTAGTATAGGGTTCAAAGTAAGATTAAGGACTAGGTCCTCCATTATTTCCCAAGTGTAAATAATGGTGTATCTCTCTTCTTCTTCTTCTTTTCAGCGAATATAAGTGTAAGTCACGTAATCTTTCCCAGAGTTTCCCTGTAATTTAGTTCTTTGCATCCATTGATCTTGGGTGTGAAGCTTCTCTGAATCCCTTCTAGTTGACTATTCTTTCTTTTTTATATGGGGATGTTAAGACCGAGCAATACTCCAACTTGGGTATGATCAGTGTTTTCAACAGAGGAATCATTATATTCCTATCCCTTCTTTTATTTTGCCGTTTTTGCTATTACCCTAGACATAGGCTGACCATATTTCCTTGAGACAAAACGGGACATTGGGATGGCAAAAAAGGGACGGGGTTATGTAAATTTCTGTATTCATGAAAAGTAAGTACATAAACATCTTCAGCTTACAATTATTCTTCAGTGACAGAACCCATACAAAAATTTAGGTAGACGTAGTACTGTCCCGTTCAAAAACGGTAAGTATGGTCAGCCTACTTAGACAGCAGTATGGCACCAAAACGTAAAGCATCCGCGAGTGATAGTGAAGAGAAGAAAAGTCGTAAGGTTATGACATTAGCCAAAAAAGTAAAGATTCTAGATAAGATGCGTGGTGGTATGAACATTAACATCACTTGGCCGCGAGTATCACGTGAATGAGCCTACCATACCACCATCCGAAAGAGTGAAGAAAGGTACGTGCTATTTTCATTTAATATATTTTTATTTATCATATGTAAATATGTTTATGATTTTATTATGTTCTTATTTCGTATACAATATTGGTAAGGAAATTCATTATGTGTGAATAAAAAATCTACGTATCTAAGTATTAATGGGAGACTTTACGCGGTCGCGTTCACGTATCCCCATTTATCCCATAAGATATTAAGTTGTCCAACGCGGATTTACCTAACGCGCCTTCTCAAGGAACCTAACCCCCGCGTTGGACGAGGTTTTACTGTATATCACTTGCCGCATAAACACCTTTCACGGCGGGAGACCCAAGTTGAAACACGGTGGCTTTCAAAGAGCTGGCAGACACATACACATGACAGACATCCAATTACGGAAACACACTCGCACACTTTCCTGCCTTGTTAATAGACGAGAAAAGTATTTTGTAAAAATGCATCATTTCCTAATGAAAAAACAAATGCATGTCATGGATTAGGTGAGGTAAAGTTACGTTTCTGCCGTCCCTTTTTCTTATTTTTCTTTTCCTTCTCTTGGTGGCTGGGTGCATGTGAAGGGTGAGGGCATGGTGTGGAAAATCTGATTTACTTTTTTAATTCCTGTTTCAACCCTTTCCTGTAGCAGCATTTCAGTACTTGCCAGCGTGATGGCTTTGCGCGTACATAGGTGTAAACATGGAGAGTTTGCTTAATTCTTTTGGGGCTAACCTGGAGTGGGCCATGAGGTTTTCGTTGGCCCGAAAACCCTAGTAATCAGTGGCTATCCCAAACTTTTTGGGTCATTACCCCCATTTTATATGGATCCTTCATAATGACCTGTACCCCACGTAAAGCCAGTCCCAGTGTTGCCATGTCGTGTTTATATAGGCACATTCTGTACTTTAGAAGTACTTGTAGAGTACCAAATTACCCCACTGAAAAAGCCAAATTACCCCAATGGGGTAATTTACCCATAGTTTGGGAAACGCTGACTAGTTGATGTACGATGAGCACAAATATATTATTACTGGCAGAAGCCCATGGTAAAACAATCATTAGGGGCAATTTTATTTTTTTGACAGTACTGTGTGTGTATATATATATTTTTTTTAAGCAACTTTTACTTAATAATATTTTCTCTCGAGGAGCCGTTTCCGTGTTTAGGGTGGGACAGACAGACAGACAGACAGCATTAGCCTATTATATATACAGTATATATATATATATATATATATATATAATATATATATATATATATATGTTAGTTAATACAACCATGCCTTCTAGTGTGCGATTTCTATGTGCGCCTAACGTAATTGTGAGCTAATTCATATATTCTGTTTCCTGTAAAATTTTCTTGGATTCTTTTCCAGGGGTCAAGGTATTTTGTTCAACCTTTTTCCGTACCCACCTCTAGCGGAGAGTTGGAAGAGAGACGTATACTTTTTTCTATCTAGTTTTCTATTGCTGCTAGAATAATTATTAAAAAATAAACAGTTTAATAACAGGAACCCTTCCCCGAGTGGACTTTGAGGCGTCATCTTGTCCTTGTAACTCCTTATAACTCTCTCTCTCTCTCTGTGTGTGCATAATATGATCATTGTATTGCGTATATAAGGCTTGGACCCATTTATTATGATAATGTTTGCATACTGGCGTAATTAACGTGATAATTACAGATAAATACGTGTACACTGTATACTGTAATTATATGTTAAAGTGAAGCTGCCTTTATTATCATTAACACACTTATAATGACTTTTCTTGGCATTATAAAGATATGTTCAATCGATAGAGAGAGAGAGAGAGAGAGAGAGAGAGAGAGAGAGAGAGAGAGATATGTATATTATGTACATCCTTTGGTGGCACTTAACATAACAGCCTCCTGATTGGTCAGAATAGGAGGATCTACCCCGTTATTTGGAAGCATGAAAAGAATTTATTATTATTATTATTTTTATTTATACCAGTCACGTCACACATTCGAACCTATTGGAATCTTCCGTTTCGTCATCCCATTCGAGATAAAAAGAACGTAGTATTTCGAGTTTTTCGCACTGTGTTTACGTCACACAGAATATACGAATATTTAGTGCCAACCTCTTTTATTATTTGGTTGGCATAGTAATGATCTGTGACGTGATACGGGTATGGATAAACTCACGTAGAAAACAATTGTTGGGAACGTTTATTAAAGGCAGTTTAGTTTTACTTGTAATACAGGGTGTTCATAAAGTTACGCGAGTGAATATGCGTGTACTTTATGAACACCCTGTAAATTACTAGTCTAGTTTAGTAGTAAATATTTTTGACGTTACTCTAGTGTTTTGAAGGGCTACCTCGTGGCCATTTCTTAACACCGCTTCACGTTAGATCAGCAACGAGATTAAGTAATTTTGGCCAGCGCCCGTACCTCATTGAGTAACACTATTTCCCCGTAAGCGAAGCGAAGATACTGAGCTCGGAGTTCGAACCCCGATGGTTTTGGTAATAATAATTCAGAAATTTCGTCTGACCCGTGCGGTGTGCCATTTCCTGGCTTTTCTCAGTTATTATTATTATTATTATCATTAAGCGACGTTCACTCTGGTGAGTAGTTGGCTGGGAGACCGTCCTCCGCGTCCAGGTGAGGTAGCGACCCGTGGTTTGGATTCCGTCAAGCTGCAGGTTCTCTCCCTCATATGACCCTAGATGTTGCGAAAAAAAATTCTGGTGTCATACTACACACTATCATACTACACACTATCATACTAGGGTTAGGCAAGTTTGCAAGGTGTTTTGAAGAAACTGTTTTATTACAAGGCAAGTAATTATTACAAGTATTTCAACAACAACTTGTTACTACTTTTCTACATCATCACAAAATAGTGTCAAACATTTGTCGTAGCGTGGGACAAGCTTTCCGATGCCAGTCGAGTAAAATGTAGGGTCCTTAGTTTTTAACCAGTTCTGTACGGCCGCTTCTGCATCGGGATCGTTTTGAAAATGTTTACCTCCGAGGTGTTCCTTTAGGGCTGGAAACAAATGGAAGTCGTTTGGTGCAAGGGCAGGACTATTGGGGCGGCGGGAGGGGGGGGGGGGGATGATCCATGACTTCCCAGTGGAACGATTCCAAAAGTTGGTGTGTTTGATTTGTAGTGTGATGGTGAAATCTTGAACTTTTTGATTCGTATTGACCCCGGATGTTGCCACTTAAACAAAATATTGTACTACCAACAGCATTATTGTACTCTACATAATGCACCGGCAATTAACCTTGTAAACTTACTTTTGGAACAACCTCGTAGTTTTACTAGTAAAATTAGTACTCCATAATATTAGTTAAAGTAAAAACCTTAGGATAAAGGTTTAGCTTATTACCCCACCTTAGACCTACAGCTTAACGTGGAATCCGAACTACGACCTACCAAAGTAGATCAGAAATTACAGTCTTCGCTCGGACTCGATCTCACGACCTCCTGATCAGCGTTGCCCATGGTACCCATTTATCTAACCAACTAATGGGAATATGAACAGCTGGGTGAGCTGAGCGCCACCTGCCTCGCTAGGAATCTAACCCTGAATCGATAGATTCGTAGTCACTGGTGCTAACCACATACCACAGAGGCGCTTATTAGTTTAATTTCACTAAATCCCATAGTAAAGCCGGGTTAGGTTAGGTAATTAGTACAACTTTTTAGAGGGTAGAGCGAGCTAAATGGGCTTGGGACTGTATGAGGTTTAAGCTCATTTGCAACATCTTCTAAGGTCGTATGACGTAGAGGACTTACAGGTTCATGTGAGATTCGAACCACGGGTCGATTCATCATCTGGACGAGGAGGACGGTCTCCCATCCAACTGCCACCCAGACCCAATGTCGCTTAACTTTGTTAGTCGATGGTAAGCAACGTCGGCCACGATATAGGTCAGACTCACTGTATGAGTGTATTTGCGATTGATGCGTAGACAAATTATTTATGGGAAACGCAGATTTGAGGTGTATCTTGTTCCTGATGAATCATGCACCCCATTTAGCATGCCAATAATCTAAACTAATTAATAAAGACAGATATGCACATAGTGCAGGAAGCTTATTAGTACGCAGGGCATTGATAATGCGAAACTGCTCATACGTGCCCTGGGTATAAGGGCATGACTAGAACATTATTCTGAGGGAAGGGTAAAAAAATATTGTTTAATATTTAATCCGTAAATTTATATTGAAAAAAATTAGGTAATAATAATGACAACTTGGAAATAAACTTAATAGACTTTGAATAAGCCTATTATTATACACCATTATTTAGTAGCTAACGCAGGTAAAATATTAAATTTTTCATAATTTTTTTCCCCAATTCTTTGGGCTTTTACAATAGTTACACCAAATAAAATATTAAAAAACTGAAAGAAAGTTTTTGAAATGAAGTATTATGACTAGGGCGGTCAAAAGTCAATAAAGTCAAATTGTTTCCTATGGGGCACTTTTCGCTGAAACGACTGAAAATGCAATAAAAACACCTGTAGGGGGTATATTACCAAAGTTAATAGGTCAACCAAAAGTCAACTTTACCTGTTAGGTCAAAAAATAGCAATGAGGTAAATAAAGTCAATTTTTTGAATAAATAATTAAAATAACTAAAAATTGGCATCTTTTTGGTTAACTGGCAACTTCGCTGCTCGTATTTGTCTTATTCAGTTATGTCCGTTCTGGTTTTGGATGTGGTTGTGTTGTATGTATTGTGGTTACTGGTTACCATTTTTGATTTGTGATTTTTTTCTGATTTGTGATTTCACTGATTCGATTTCTTTTGATTTCAGATATTTAAAATGCCAGAAGTTGCAGTTAGTTCTATTGCTAAAGTGCGCGCTATAATTGCAAAATATCCTAATGAATTCATTTGTTCAGGAAAAAATGATAACTGTCAGATTTGTTGTGTTGTGGTCAAGCATGACAAATCCTTTTTGTGGATAAACATCGCTCTACCCAAAAGCACCAGCGTGGTATAGACCAAAATGTGGGAAATGAAAAGACGCAAACCCTTTTAAAGTACAAGTCTCCAGATTTTTCGGAAAAACTTGTGACTACATTTCTGTCAGCCAACAACCTCTTCATAAGTTGAGCAACCCTCATGTGAAACAATTGTTCTCTGAATTAGGTGTAGCAGTGCCTTGCGTGTCAACTTGCAGATCAATAGCAATGAAACAGGCAGAAAGCGAGTTAAGTAGAATAAAACATTTGCTAGAGGGTAAATTAGTTTCCTAATTGTTGATGAAAGTGAAGTAAGGGGCTCAAAATATTGAACATACTTGCTGGATCTATTGATGTTCCCAAGAAAACATATTTAATCAGGTGCGATGTTCTTCTTGGAAATGTTAATGCACGAACTGTCATACACAAGATTGACGATACTGTAAAAGAATTCGAGATACCAAGAGAAAATTAAGTAAGGATCGCAATTTTTTGCCAGAAAATGTCGGCAAATACTTCATAATTTACCACAATCGGTCAACTGATGTAGAAGAGCAAGAATAAGTTATTAAAGTATCGTTTTTTATTATTGAAAGTAAAGGCAACTTTATAAGTCAATTTTTTCAATTCGTAAGGTCAACTTTCTTAATTTTTTCGGTCAACTTTTGACTGCCCTAATTATGACGTAAGAATGACGTCATCAGTATCGGTTAATTTTCAAATTCAAGAGCAGCGCTGTAATTGGTTGCCGTGAAGTTTAAGGGGCGGAGCTCGATCGATGAGATTTGGATATAAGAGCGTTTTCTCCGTATCATTTTGAATGATTTTGATCTCTGTGACCGTCGTGTTCTTATGGATAAAAAGATTGAAGTTTCTCATTGCCTCACTTTGATTTTATTTTTATTATTTATTATTTTTATTTAATAATTTAATAAGGAAAAGTTTTCTAATTAATTATTAATCTTTCGTTTCGTAAAGGGCGAGAAGACTTTTGATGGAGACCCCATTTTCCCATCTCTTGATCATGATCGCCCCCAGTACGTTCCTGATTCCAATTCTAAGACCCCCTTCCGCTCCGTTGATCCATTTCATTGTCATAACTGGTTGGCATATGACAATCGGTTGCATTATAAAGTGGTTGGCATATAACATTTCCATAACTCTTTGTGGGTACGAAGTCAGGGTCACATAACTTATAAAAAAGGGTAAGTTTTGAAACTAACCCCTCTTCCCCACCTGCGGGGCTGGAATTTTGAGAGCAGACCCCTCCCCCACTTTAAAACCAGTGACTCCGAATATGAAGCTCAAAAGTTTGGAAGTTGACGGTCTTTTTATAACTTTATTGCTTGAGTGATGAGCTTCCTCGATTTCGATAACTGCCTTTGTAGAGGGGAAACAGATGATGCCATCATACGTTTTTATTTATCCCCTCTTGATTAAATTAGGTTAGGTTAAGTTAATAGAGGCGTATGGGGTAGTATATATACAGTATATATATACATACACACACTTTTTCACTAATTATTATAGACCTTTTTCATGTTTACGAAAATTGAAGCACCACCTCCTCCAGTTTCAACCACCAAAAGAATCGAAATTGTGTTCAATATATCCTCACCCTGTTGCGTTTAGAAGTTATTGTAGACGAGGCGTTCCCAACCTTTTCAATCCGCAAAAATTGGGAATAATCAAACCAGTGTCAAAATTCTTTAAACCTGTTTTAATGCCCCCCCCCCCCCCCCCCCCCCCCAACTGAAAAATCAAATTCCTTTTAATAAAAGGAATTTGATTTTTCGGTTTGTTTTAGGCAATCGTGTTTTGTAAAATGTTTTTACAAAACACGATTTTAAGCATTGTAAGAGAGCACCGTCATACTATCAGGGAGCACAGTGGTGCTCGCGAGCAACAGGTTGGGAATCCCTGGTGTAGACCTTTGTCCATGTTTTATTTTGTATGTAGGAAGGAAGGGGTAAAAGCGAGTGCCCACAAAAATGCATGACCCCCCCCCCCCACACACACACTATATAAGAAGGAGAGAACGCCTTGAGGCCCACGATGCCATTTTACTTATTTTTTTTATTTTGAAAAGATTGTGTAGTGTGTAAAATGCATGTATGTGTAGTGTGGAATAGAGGGAGAAGTGTGTGTATTTGAGAGTATGCTGGATGCCTTACAGGGTAGATGAGACACGGAAAAAGATCAGCTAAGGAGGACAGTGACAGGAGAAACGGAAGTTCCAGCACTCTCTCCTGCCTAACGTTCTCCCCCGCCCCCAGATTACTTCCCTGATCGACTGGTGTTTACAGTCACCTCTTTATGGTCGAGGCAGTTTCCCTTGCTGTAACTCATCTTGGAGGGTATTATTTTAAATACTTTTTGGGTATATCAAGAATTTGAGTTTTACGCAGTGGCGGCTCGGACTAAAAATTCTAGGGGTGCTGTCTCTAAGAATGGGTTGAAATAATTACTGAAATAAAAGGATGAGCATTGAGCAATGAATAAAAGTTTCAAAAGTTATTGAAAAAGTTATTCAGTGAGCTCATCCTTATATTGTTCTTGATTATTTCAATTGTAAATAAAAAATTTAGGGGTACTGCAGTTCCGCAGTGCCTACCAACGAGCCGCCACTGAGTTTTAGTAATAATGCCCAACTCGAAGCCATCGTGAAACAACAAATTTCAGTTTAGAACACGAATCGCAACATTTTCTGACTCAAGGCAACCCAGTGCTATCTGTTTTTCTTTTATGGCACACCCCGGCGGAGGATTTTCGTCTCCCACTGTCCAATACCCGGTCTAACGCCCCCGCCCTCACGTAACATCGAACTGAGTTTCCGTATTGACGTAATTGGTTACGGATGTTCGGTTCCACTTGTCTTCAATTAGTTTTGTTTCGAATTACATTTTTTTTTACACTTTTATGAAATGTCGTGGCACTCCGGTTAGGAGGCACTAGTTTAGAATTTAGTTGGGTGTGTTACCCTCAGTCGATTTAAGCAAGGAAAAAATGTTTTTATGCCCGGTTAGGCAAAGTTGTATAAAGTTCTTTTATGCAGAAAGAAGGGGCCAAGGGCGAATGCCCACAAACACGCCCCCCTCCCTCCAACACACAGAAGAACAAGAGAGCCAAAGTCAAGATCCAAAGTTTTCGAAATGTCTGGAAACGCTGCGTTTGAAAGATTGAAAGTCATAGAGAGGGGGAGAGATGGATTGAGGAAGGTTGTTCCAAAATTCTTAAAGGAGGAGGCATGCAGTTACAAAGTTCAGAAGAGCAGTGTCCGTTATAATGTCCGTGTTTGTGTGCATTCGCCCTTGGCCCCTTCTTCCTGCATAAAAGAACTTTATACAACTTTGCCTAACCGGGCATAAAAACATTTTTTCCTTGCTTAAATAGACTGAGGGTAACACACCAAACTAAATTCTAAACCAGTGCCTCCTAACGGAGTGCCACGACATTTCATAAAAGTGAAAAAAAATGTAATTCGAAACAAAACTAATTGAAGACAAGTGGAACCGAACATCCGTAACCAATTACGTCGATACGGAAACTCAGTTCGATGTTACGTGAGGGCGGGGGCGTTAGACCGGGTATTGGACAGTGGGAGAAGAAAATCCGCCGGGGTGTGATAGTGATAGTAAAGAGAGAGAGTGAGGCAACATGCGGAGAAGAAGAGGGATTGAAGACAGAGTGAGTAAGAGGCGGGGAATTGATGAGACGAAAAACCTTTGATTCACCCGGTTATTTTTTTTTATATTAACTTATATATACAGTGTGTTTCAAAAGTCCCTTCGGGTATTCAGAAGTGATCCTTGTTGAAAGGGATGGACACAGTGTGGTGAAATTTGGTGTGTACACTAATTTAACGATTGAGGAGATGACGCACGACCCTGTGTCCATCTCTATTACCAGGTAACTTCAGAATATCCAAGGTGATTTTAAACACCCTGTATAAGTATACTGTCCTGTATATTGCTTATTGTGCTAGGAACGACCCGGACTTTACAAATCGATAAAATAACAAACGCTGCCACCAGTATTCTAATTAAGTGGCAGATGTTTCGGAACGCACTGTTTAGCATCATCACGGACTTAAAATTAATTCAGCATCTTTATCTATGAGAGAGAGAGAGAGAGAGAGATTATTATTTTTAAATAGTTAAACAACTCCGTAATGCCTTGATTTTTTGATAAGAGGTGCCATATATACTTTTCCTTCCTTATAATATGAAGGGTTTAGCCACGGGTAGATAATAAAGTCTATTGATTATTAAAGTCAAATAAATTAAGTAGTATAATGGACTAATATGCATCCTATTACCAAGCTCCGTACTGTTTATAATAAGATATTAAACTCACAATATTTTCCATGCTTTATCGCGTTATCCCGCCAAATGAATATTGTATATGCGCCATCTAGCGTTTGGTGTGAGAACTGTACTTTGCACGAGGGCATACTTTTATAATTTATAATTTCGTTAAATAAATTGTTTAACTTATTACGATGATTTGTAAAGAAATACAAACCTGTATACACAATTTACTGGATAAATAATTAAACTATATTATAATTTTTGCGTGTGTAATTTGGTTGTAATAATCTATTCTTTTTAGTGTTCCACATTTCAAACTGTTTATGGTTACCAAACACATGGACCAAGTCATGAGAAATGTCGGGTTAAGAATACTGGGTGGCCCAAAAGTCAGAGCATATAGGAAAAATTTATTTATATTAATACTGTTTGTTTTTCATGTTCCACTGGAGACACGGATGAAAAATTAACGAAAGACGAGGGAGAAAAATTGGTGTTCGTGTACGCGAGAAAAGGAACCATGTACCGAAGTGTCGCAGACGAATTTTTACCAGCGAAGCCAACGGGAAAAAAAAAAAAATTGCTTTCTCGACTGTCAGAAAAGTGATTAAGCGATATAAAGTCGGCCAAGAACCTCCTCGGATGACGTGACTGCGACACTGGTACGAGGCAATTTGTTCAACAGCCCGAAGAAGTCAACCCGAAGGTTATCGAGAGAGACGGGCGTGTCGAGGACGTCTTGTCAGCGAATTCTAAAGGTCCTTACAAGATATGCCTGACACAAATGATCGTTCTCGACCCTTGAAGGAATTGAAGATTCGAATAATGCCTGAATGAGTCAAGATTTCTCCTGTCCTGTTCACACGTGCGAGGATGTCACTCAAAAAAAGAATTGAGAAGTGTATTGAGGTTAATGGGTCTCAAATAAACCAACGTAATGCGTGAAATAGATTAATTATTTTCCTTATGTTCTGACTTTTGGCCCACCCTGTACTTTTGAGAGAGACCGGTAAACTATGGTTGATACTCCGCAGGGGGCGTGTAGCCCAGCATAAATGCCCCATTTCAAAAGTGAAACGTCATCAGAGAGACACAGGGTGATATATTTTTCTGCGTCGTTTTGAAATTTTGAAACTTCTTTTTCGGCTTTCTCATTTCAGGCAAATTGCAAACAGGTTTCATTTAACCCCTCGGTTACAGGGGAGTCTTTTCTCGCGCGCGCGCGCGAGGGGGTGGGGGCGTCCTCTGTAATTGTTTTTGAAGGACACATATCATTACTCGGTGAAGCCTCGGTCCTAAATCCTGCTTAGTAATGAGTGAAACAGTAATATTCGTTTTAATAACGCTACGCCTCGTCAGTTACATGTAGGTGCGATTGACAGTTTTCAGTTGATTTTTAAAGTATCCTCTGTATAAAGTGCCATATATATATACACACAAGTATAACATCCTTTTATTCATTTGTTTTCTGAACAACGATCGAACCCCTGAAATCGCATTTGTAATTTCCTATTAACGTGATCACAGGGGGAAATCCCTTTTCGACAAAAATTTCCCCTCATACAGGGGTCATTTAATTGCTGTTCGAAACCCCTTTGAACGCGGGCATATTAATGACATTAAAGTCCTTTATTCCGGAAGCTCATTGACGGACTCCGAGCGGTGTGGCGCTGGTTCGCTCCCGGCCGTTGTCATCAAATGGAGTTTAGTTGGCCGCTTACCTTGTTTATGCTGTGGCTCGGATGACCGTTGGGGCATACTCACCCCCACGTTGTGTGGAAATTAGAATCTGGGGTGTTACCTTTATGAGAGAGAGAGAGAGAGAGAGAGAGAGAGAGAGACCAAAAATGGGACCGAACACGTTCGTTTTCCGTTCGATCAAAAACGAGGAAAAAATGAAATAATTTAAAAAATAAATAAATCTAAGGGAATGTCCTGCCTGAATTCGTAATATAATTTATTAAAATTTTTAAAAAATTATTTTTAAACTCGTATTTACCAAATTTTTTTTTTTAAATTTTTAAATTATGCGTTAGCCGAGTTTTATTATTTATAATAATAAGTGATTCGTTATTTTTAATTTGTAATTTAGACAGGAATGCATTTATTTTGTCGTGGGGTTCATTTTCAAATGATAGAACACACACACACACACACACACACACACACACACATATATTTATATATACACGCCAGGTGTCCCCCTCACTCCCACCCCAAAAGGAATCTAGACACAAAGACAAACGTAGTAGGTACGTAGAAAAATAGCAGTGCAATTGCCATTTTTCTTCTATCAATATTCAACCTTATACAAATATTCGACATAATTTTTGGAAATAGTTCGGCTGCGATGTTGTTGATTACCTCATAGACTTGAAGTGTCTTAAGCTTGGTAGAATAGATCCTGTCGTTTATGTAACCCCACAAAAAAAAGTCAAGGGGTGTGTGGTCAGGTGAGTATGCGGGCCATTCTATTGGCTCATGAAGGGAAAAAATGTTTCCTCAAAAAGTTGCGGGTTTCACAAGCAGTGTGTGGAGGTGCTCCATCCTGCTGAAACCATCGTGAGTTATTTCTTTTATGAGATGAACTAATTAGTTGTGGTAAGTAGAAATCTTGTAGTATCTGGCATATTAATTTTGCGTTACCATTACTACTTTCCAGTTTCATTCTCAAAGAAGTAGGGCCTTACTACACCATACCACCCAATAGCGACTCAAATGTTGAGTTTAGCGACACTACGTGGAAACCTTTTATTGGAGTGCCAGCATGACTTCCCAAGTAACGAAAGTTTTGCTTATTAATCTCCCAAGACAGATGTACATAACATTCGTCAATGAAGTGGATGTTTTTCAAACTCTCAGAATCTTCTTTGCTAACGTCCATGGTGAGAATTGTATTCGTTTTGGCTTTTGAACGATGGTGAAGTTTGTGAACGAGTTTTGTAGGGAAAAAGGTTTAATTGTAGTATGTTCTTGAAGTACCTACTTCTACTGACAAACGTCGAATTGATTCCTGCGGACTGCGTACAATAATTTCATGAACTATATTTACGTGTCGCGCAGTTCTTGTGGATCGTTGCCTCCTACTACTGTTAACCTTTATGTTGATTGCTTACATTATCTTTTGTTTGAAATTTTCTAATAATTCTTGATATTGTCTTTCTGTCGGATGGATCTCTGCATCCACATTTTCTGCAAAAGGTCTTCCGCGCCTGCGTCACAGAATTTGTCACACAAAACCGCTCAACGATTTTGATTTCTGTTCCAGCTGCAAATGTGGCATCCCTTTCAGGGTTCAGCCATATTGTTCCGTATAGACTAGGTCCTTAAGGAGGCTTAGTCAAGACTTAGCTTTTCTTAATTAAAGACTATAGCCTAGTAAGGCCTTCTATAGCCTTACTCGGCTGTAATCTATTGGTAGCGGTATTGTCCTAATAAAAAATATATATTCATTATAAAATAATGGGCAAATAAAGATAGGGACGTTTTGGACACACACACACACACACACACACACACACACACACACACACACACAATAACAACAGCTACAAACTAAAAATTAAATACGAAACAATTCGTATAATCACAGAGAAGAAAATTGTTCAAAAGACATCATCAAAAGAGATTTTTAAGCTTCCTCTTAAGTTGAAAAGCAAAAAAATGTTATAAAATTTTTGAGGAAAGATATTTGCCCTTTGAATGAGTCTCAAAAATTATAAATTAATTTAAAATTTTTTTAAAAAAATGTTTGTCTGCTAATTTAAAGTCCTTTATTCAATGTATAATTTACTCTCTCTCTCTCTCTCTCTCTCTCTCTCTCTCTCTCTCTCTCTTTGTATATATATACATATATCGTATAACAAAGAAAGCGATAGACTGAACTCAAGTTTCCTGCTAACCAATGGCTATGATCAGAGGGTCAATCACAGTATAATGAAATTTAATTTTTGATCGTCTCCATATGCTTTTGTTCGCTCTTTAGCTGGTGAGTAACGTAATGAGAGAACGAAAGCTAAAAAAAAGTGTCCTATAAATTGTGAAAACGCTTTGAATAGAGCTTAATCTCATTTGAAGAAAAGTCACTGGTCTTTGATGGTAGGAAGTGCCAGAAGGTAAATCCGAAGGATTGAGCTGTATCTGATGTGGAGTAAATTCGCTGGATTCAACTGTATTTTACGTTAAATGTTTATAAACATTCCGTGCGCTTAGTTTCTCCCCTTTCTTTCCCCTTGAAAGGAAGGGAAGAAAAGCAATAAATTGAACAGAAAATAAACCAGATTATACCAATTCTTTCGTAGACTATCAAATGCTTGAAAAGCGTCACAGTATACAAATTGAGCTGAACAGTGTGGAAACGGATCAAAACAGACGTCCACAGTATACAAAGTGAACTAAATAGTGTGAACACAGAGCAGTTAGCAATAGAAAGACCACAGTATAAAGAGATGAAGAGTGTGGAAACAGAAGTGACAAAAAGTAGAAGGCCACAATATAACAATTAAAGTAAACAGTGTGGAAACAAAACGGTAAAAAATAGCAAGACCACAGTATACACACGAATCGAAATGAACAGTGTGGAAACAAAAGAGACAAAAACAGAATACAATATGGAGGATGAAATACACCAAGTATCGTACAGTATATACAGAATGCTTTAAAATTGCAATGAAGATATTGACTGTAATTTAAAATGCACTGAACTATAAAGAGGATAACAACTGAAATGAAAACAAAAGACGACCAAATCCCGTAAAACAGAGAGATAAAATTCTTTATCGGAAACCAGAGATAGAGAGGATATAATCAAATCTAATTTGACCTGCAAATATTGTTATAAAAAGGTTATATGAATGTATTTCGTACCCTGAAAATATTTTAGCAAGTTAAAACCACGCAGAGACATGTTGAAACGGGATAGAATGCAAATCCCCTCCCGCCCTCGACCTCTTACCACTATATGATTTGTCTTTCGGTTGCAAAATGAATTGTATGCATAGGGACAGTCCCCGATTCGCGTTATACTGAACAGACAAGAACTGTACATCTTTTAATAGGTGATTGATGAAGGAACAGAGAGAGAGAGACTGAAAAAGTAGAAGTTTTTTGAGGGCTAACATAACTTATCTCGTAAAGAAAGACGAAAATCCATTTAAACGGGCAGAATTCTCTCCTTCATCATTATTATACATACATTATCCTCACCATGAAAATCAGGGACGACAGAAATTAGAAACTAATAAACAATATGTCCTGAAAAACGGTCACCACACAATACCAGACACAACACCAGCATCACATTCATTGCCAACAGTGCCATCACACACACCATCACACCTTTTGCAGTAGTCACAACATCGAACTCATTGACACCACCTACCGATACACCTGACAAGCAACTAATCTCAGATTTCTCCACGAGAGAAAAACCGGAAAAAAAAAATAACATTAAAAGCGAAAATAACAGCCAGGAAGCTTATTTCTTCACGATGTCATGGTGATTTTGCCTCAAGGGCCACTTTTAGCCGAGCAGTACCAGGGCAAGCGGCCAACTCAACCCAACCCAGGAGCCAGCGGGCGGGAGCGAACCAGAGCCTCACCGCTCAGAGTGAGTTACTGGGCACCCAATAAAAGTAAAGGACATTTGAAATAACGATATCGGTTCTTTTTTAGTACATAAAGTGTGCAAATATGGAAGATAAATAATTACAAGTTATGGTTTCCATAAAACTTAATAATGGACGCAGAGTTCGTTCATCAGGGACTGTATTAAAAAACCCCGAGGTAGAATAAATAATTACACTGTATTTAGAGCTGATACATTAGCCAGAAGAGGGGGTGGGGGATATAGGGGAGACCGGGGCTAGTTGAGACGTTTTTTAAGAATTCAGGTTTTTTGGATATTAAGTTATCAAATGGAGTAAAACAATTTATTGACATTGACATTTTTGGAGATACTGTTTGAAATAAGAAAAAAAAATTCAAAAATTGTCTCATTTAGCCCCGGACCCCGGGGCAGGTTGAGACGCAAGTTGGGGCAACTTGAGACAGTTACATTTTAACTTAATGATGCATTCTCAGATTTACACTTATTCAACAACCAATTATTCCACCTCGCACTGTAACGAACTGTACTTTTAACTATGCTTGTAGCTTGAGGAGCGCGGATAGAAAGTTCTGGATGACGATGCATAGACCAGTCTGCACCTGCCATCTCTGCATCAGCCCACATGGTAGGAAACTTAGTGTTGTGGTGCATTGCACACTGGTATGCAAGTTTACGTACTTCTTTGGGACACAGTCCGTAATACAGTTCACTTGCCTGCATCAAATACCCAAGATATTTTCTTGGGTTTCCATAAAAACAGGATGAGGTTGTTTGTAACTTGGTTGGAGGAGGGCATGTCTGTTGTTTTCCTGATGCAACTACATCACGATGGGTTTCAATTTTTTTTATATAGCGTTGTAATGTTATCAATCTTGTAGTCATTCGCTACAGATCGCAATGCCATCTTCTCATCTAATACAACTAGGGTTGCCGGACGTCCTTTATTTCAAAGGACAGTCCTTTATTTCGATAGTAAAAAATCAAAGATTGAAATAAATAGGTGCTCTTCCAATATGTGCTCGACCTTAAAATTTACATTCCAATACGTGATCTACCTTAGATTATTCGGATTAGCAGCAGGTACGTTAGTTAGCCTTATAAGGCTAACTAACGAAAATATCACGACTTAACCTAACCAATCGTCAAGGGCGTATAGTTGACCTAACGATTGGTTAGGTTAAGTCATGATATTTTCGTTAGTTAGCCTTATAAGGCTAGTTTCACGGTAGAGCACCTATTGGAATATGGTAGATCACAGTTTCGCGGTAGAGCACATATTGGAAGAACACCAATAAATATTTATCCTATAACATTTAAAATTTTTCTGGGAGCATCATTCTCTCTCTCTCTCTCTCTCTCTTTTCTCTCTCTCTCTCTCTCTCTCTCTCTCTCTATATCTATATATATATATATATATATATATATATATATATATATATATATAAATTTGAGAATCTGGGAGTGGCAGCTTGAAAACGTTTTGAGTGTCCTTTAATCCGGTCATCAAAATCTGGCAACCCTAATTTACAGCGCATGGTGTGGTTCCCATAATATCACTGGGAACTGATCCTCGTGTCGTCTTCCTTTTGTAATTTCTCACCCTGAAGGAAAAAGAAAAAGACTGTTAATTATAATATGAACATAAACAGATGCACATTACAGCAATCAATCAAATATACAATTGAATTAATGAATGAATTTAACTTTAATATTAATTGAATTACATGGGGGCAAGTTGAGACAGTCTCAATGTACACCATTTGTTGTGTCTCAACTAACCCCAAGTGAGGCGCCATTATAAACACAACCTACAAGCTTCTATGCATTAGAGACATAGGTATATAAATTACATGAATATCAGCACTTAGGTTTATATTATCCAACCATAAATGGTTTATTAGTTCATATTGACATTACAGAGATACGAGATATTTCAATCAAGGCTGATAGTTTACTCCAGAGGTTCTGAAACTAGGGGTAATTACCCCCAAGGGGGTAATTTGGGTATTTCCGGGGGTAATGGAGCAATTCTTAATATGGTAAAAATACAACTTGCAGCTAAAAAACAGTTGCACCCATTACATTAATGGTAATTTCAGTTATTTTCAGTAATTAATTTTTCCACTTTCTTTACAACGTCGGTATTGCAAGTTTGTGTGGGTAATGAGATTAGTTGAGATCAGGAAAAGGGGTAACGGGGTCAAAAAGTTTAAGAACCACTGGTTTACTCTATAGCAGAAAAATCGAAAAACTTGCCTAATGAGAAAAGCCTGTCACACAGGACACCAGAAGCAGGATAAGTGAAAGAGGGCTGTTGTGCGCGTGCGCCATATGACTTACATTGCCATCTGTTGTAGAATACTGGCGGTAGAGCCCCTGTGTCAACTAGCCCCGTCTGCCCTATGCATTTTCAAAGTATCTACTTAGTAAACAAGTCAAATAGTATAGTTGAGGTGCATACACTAGAAATTGAAGTGTTTATAAATGTTTACGAGTCTCCTAAAACAACAACAACAAGGAACTTAAATATTATGTAGATGAAAATGATGGATTTATTTCCGTTAAAGGTACTTGTAGGTTATCTCCCCCCTCCCCCCACCACACACACCAATTTTGACAATATTTTCGTTAAAACTAACGAAAATATCACGACTTAACCTAACCAATTAATTATATCAAGGGCGTACAATTGATCTATTATTAATTATAACATTGTTTGTTTCTGGAATAGTATTTACTATTTACTAATAGATCAACTGTACGCCCTTGATAATTGCTTAGGTTAAGTCGTGATATTTTCGTTAGTTTTAACGAAAACATTCTGTCAAAATTGGTGGTGGGGGGGGGGGGGGGGAGATAACCTACAAGTACCCCATTAAATTTACAGCAAAGATGAGTCTCTGCCTCGATGTTCAAGTTATTAAGTCAAAAGTTCATAAAAAATAACGGTAAAAAGAGCTCAATGGAAAGTTTTAGAAGTAGTTATAATTGTGTGTGTGTGTGCCGCAAGGAACAGTATTAGTTCCCTCGCTGTTTATAACAGTCATTGGAGATACGGACGAACGGGTTCCAAATAGTAGTATGGGGAGGACAAAAAAATCTGTAGGTAAATTTCCAAGGACCGTCATAGAAAAGTTGCAAAAGAACATCAACACATTATGGAGATCTATGACAGTGCATCCCAGCTTCCGTGATATGGCAAGAATGCAGAATTACAAGAAAATAATTGTAAAACAGGGAGTACCAAAAAATTATACAATAACCACGAGTCATAAGGAGATAGTCATAGGCTCGGAGTACTCAGCCGAAAGGTTGCCTCTGCAATAAGAATAGGGCATGAGCCAATCTTAGAATAACGGAGTCTTTTTATCAACAGATATTAACATCAACTTTAATAAAATGATTAACTTTATTGATATTTTTTAATAAAAATGTTTTAAAAAACTAAAAAGTTCGAAATCTTGGAATACAATATACAGGGTGTCCATAAATTGTATTTTCAAATTCAAGTAAAATTGAATTAAGTTTGCAGAGATAATTTATGGACAACACACACACACACACACACACACACACACACAGTCTTTTCCGTTTGGGGGCTAGCAGTGAACTTTGATGAAAATCGGTATACTAATGTAGTTTTGGTCACTGATTTCAAAAATAACTTTCTTTTTTTGGAGAAATGAAAAACAAACGTGTTAGAGCACTTTAAATAATTAATATGTATTTTAACTAGCTTAAACTAGTTACAGAGGATTGTGTTAAATTTAGCAAGAGTCACAAACTGCTACTGTTTATGAAAAGGTGCTCTAAGTGTGGGGAAAGTGCGTTCCTTTGATAAAAATACCTAGTTCTTTCGTTGCCAAAAGCGTCGGTCAAACGGTAAAAAGTGCAACTTTACAAAGAATACATATTTTGAAGGATCCCGGCAGATCCCTAAAAGTAGCAGAAAAAATCAAGAATGAATGCCCAGTTAGATCAATTGATCAATTAAATGCCCGGTTAGGTCAATTGAATGCCAGGTTAAGTCAATTGAATGCCCTGTTAGATCAACTGTACGCCCTTGACGATTGGTTAGGTTGTCATGATATTTTCGTTAAAAACACATATTAATTATATAAAGTGCTCTAACATGTTTTTTTTTCCATTTCTCCAAAAAAAGAAAGTTATTTTTGAAATCAGTGACCAAAACTACATTAGTATACCGATTTTCATTCAAATTTGCTGCTAGCCCCCAAACGGAAAAGATCCTAGCTTTTTTTTACTTCTGATATCATACATTCGTATTTTGTAATCTTATTAAAATTTGGATTTTAGTCACTTGAAGATATTCACAGTGAGGGGACGAAACGTTGGTTTGCGTCTAACGAAAGGTTTAATTACATTTCAGTTCAATTTGATTGGTCAGAGATGGTCAGTATTGATTATATGATACTACAGTACATCTTCAGTACTGTAACTTAGATATGAATTGTATCTTGAACAAAAATATAAAAGTATCTTACATTTTTCGGATCACTTTAACATATTGCTTCCCAGTGTTAATCACTTTAACATATTGCTTCCCAAAAATAGACATTACACAACCAATTACAGTTACATTACAGTAGTTTATAATATTTAGAGATTAGCTAGTCGAGAAAATGTAAATTTATGGACAACTTAACTTATTATGCTTTGCCTTTTTTTGTGAATGTAAAATATTTGGATCACCTGAAGATCAGGGCCCCCAGCCTTCTTTAGTTAGCCTTATAAGGCTAACTAACGAAAATATCACGATCTAACCTAACCAAACGTTAGGTCAACTGTACGCCCTTGACTATTGGTTAGGTTAGGTCGTGATATTTTCGTTAGTTAGCCTAGATTACCAACCTCTTTCTAACCAACCAGCCTTTCTCTTTTTACCTTATTGCTTCCCGGTGTTAATCACTTTAACATATTGCTTCCCAGGAGGGATCACTTTAACATATTGCTTCCCGAATGCTTTGGGAAGCAATATGTTAAAGTGATCATTTTTCGAAGTGTTGATCATTAAGGATTAAGTTATCAAAGTCTTCGTTTACATAAAACTAATTTTAGTTGTCATTTAAACTACAGGGTGTACATAAAGTCAGGATCTATTTTTGTGAAGCACTTGGAAATTATATGGAATTCAATCCTAAAATGATAAAGTGGTAACATTTATTAAATAATTAAGAGTAGGATTCGACGTGACGCCCATCAGTATCCCTGCACAGCTCAAATCGTTCCGCAGCATTTCTAAACACATTCTGGAGCATTTGCGGGGTTATGTTATCTGCAGCAGTTCGTATACGTGTACGTAAGTTTTCAAGACTCGTAATCTTCGTCTGATAGACGTGCGACTCGATAAAGCCCCATGCAAAGAAATCTAAAGGGGTTAAATCTGGTCATCTCGCTGGCCAAGGTCTGTTGCTTCCGCGTCCGATCCAGCGATTTGGAAAACGTCCATTTAGATAATCCTGAACAATTTTGGCATAGTGACAAGGAGCACCATCATGTTGATAGACGAGGTACTAACAATCCTATCCCCGTCGTCTATCAACATGATGGTGCTCCTTGTCACTATGCCAAAATTGTTCAGGATTATCTAAATGGACGTTTTCCAAATCGCTGGATCGGACGCGGAAGCAACAGACCTTGTGTTGCGAGATGACCAGATTTAACCCCTTTAGATTTCTTTGCATGGGGCTTTATCGAGTCGCACGTCTATCAGACGAAGATTACGAGTCTTGAAAACTTACGTACACGTATACGAACTGCTGCAGATAACATAACCCCGCAAATGCTCCAGAATGTGTTTAGAAATGCTGCGGAACGATTTGAGCTGTGCAGGGATACTGATGGGCGTCACGTCGAATCCTACTCTTAATTATTTAATAAATGTTACCACTTTATCATTTTAGGATTGAATTCCATATAATTTCCAAGTGCTTCACAAAAATAGATCCTGACTTTATGTACACCTTGTATAATGATTTAAACCAAGGGTTACCAACCTTTTTATGCCAATGTACCGTGTTTTGCCACCATGCATTTCTGAGTACCGCCATATAAGAAAAGAAGAAAGGCGTATATACCACCTAACCAAAAACCATAGGGAGGGAACTGTGGTGTTTATTCTTGAATTTTGGGCCTTATCTATAAAGTTATATGTATTCTAATGATATTCATTGATATTTGGGATCACCTGAAGATCAGGGCCCCCAGCCTTCTTTAGTTAGCTTTATAAGGCTAACTAACGAAAATATCACGACCTAACCTAACCATGGTCAAAGGCGTACAGTTGACCTAACGATTGGTTAGGTTAGGTCGTGATATTTTCGTTAGTTAGCTTTATAAGGCTAACTAAAGAAGGCTGGGGGCCCTGATCTTCAAGTGATCTGATATTTGGGATCACTTTAACATATTGCTTCCCAGGAACCTCTCTTTAACATATTGCTTCCCAGGAGGGATCACTTTAACATATTGCTTCCTGAATGCTTTGGGAAGCAATATGTTAAAGTGATTGTTGAATAATATGAAATCTACCTGGTCTGCAAATTGGGTAACATGCAAACCCACAGTCAGAAAGGTTGTAGGTTATTCATCTTTACAACTAATATTACTTTCGGGAACATTATGATCGAAATAATTATCAATTAGCAAGTTACATTTAGGCCTGTTCAAAAATCAACTTTTTCTTATTTTCATAGGTTTCTGTACATTTTCCCATGCTTTTTGACCTGAAAAAGCCGAAAATCACAACTATTTTGACCTACGATGTTGGGAAGCATTGCCGCATGGAGCTTTAAATTTTCTGCCTTGAAATCGGCCAAAGCGCCAATTCCGGGGTCCCTTGAATTATGTTTTGCACTTTAACTTTTGATCTAAACAAGATAGAGCAACAAATTAGGTATCAAATGAAAGAGCATAAAATTAACAAATAATAATAATAATAATAATAATAAATAATAATAATTAATAATAATAATAATAATAATAATAATTATCTATCATTTTTCAGGAAACAACAGAAACTCAATCAGAATCTAGAAAACCATCTACAAGTTACAACTTCACAATGGCATTAAGCAAGGAGCTGAGGGAGCTCCGTGGGCGCACAGTTGATATCTCAGAACCTCCACGTACTGTCCACAGGCAGGTGTCAACTGGGCCATCTACCAGATCTCTCACTGAAACTTTCCTGGTTGATACCCTTCAGCTTTTATCAGTGGTTCCCAGCTTCCCACCAACAGACAGGCGTTCCAGTATTTCCTTAATCTTCAGAATTTACCGGAAAATGCAGGGAGGCCCATGGTTCAAGACCTTGCATATGAAACAGTTGAATCTATCATCCCATTCTGGCAGATGGCTAGGATCAAGACAATTACCAAGTACAACGCAATGAAGCTCTTCATGAAACTACATGAGAAACATCGTGCTCTGGTGAAAAGCAAAGGAAGAGCAAGTAACCCTGGAGGAAAAAGAGGAGCATTTGTGCTGGAATTAGACAGCCTGTTCGATATAGGAGCTCCAGATGCAATCCAGGAAATACAGAACAACAGACTGTTATCCAGAGAGAAGAAAGATGAGGATATCAGGTTCTACGAAGACCAAAAGACTGAGAGGAAAGGTCATATGTCTGGTCATGACAAGATTTTTGAGACAAGATCCCTGCAGCAAGCAGCGAGGAATGAAAGACTGCAGCATAGACAAGAACAAGGTAAAACTAATTACTTTGAACGTCACAAAAAGTTTTAAGTTTTACTCCATTGCGATATTTAGCATGTACTTAACAATTACTGTCTTAACATGTTGTACTATTTTACAGCTGCAGCAGAACAAGAGGCAGTTGTTCATGTGGATGACATTACCTGGGGTGACTCAACTGACAACGACGCTAACACAGAGGACATGGATTACCATCAGCCTCGTCCTGGATGTTCTCACCATCAAGACACTGTGACTAGTGTGACTTTGACGTTTCCAAGGAAGGTCATGGAATGTGATGTAATCTGCAATACAGCTGATCGTCTTGGTTTATCAGACAATCAAGTTACTGCAATGGTTTCTGCCACCTTGAAAGCTGGAGGGGCTGATCTGGATAACTTCGTCATCTCAACCTCAACAACACGTCACAACAGAATGCTGTCCAGGTATAATATCAGCCAGAGTCACATGTCCAAGTTTTGTGAAAACCCCCCACAGTACGCTGCCTTACACTGGGATGGAAAGTTGCTCAAAGATGTCTTGGGCAGTGAACCTGGAAGTACCTCAGAGACTTTAGCTGTGCTAGTGTCTGGTCCACCTTCATACACTGAAGGAAAGTTATTGGGAGTACCTGTCATCGACAATTCTTCTGGCACAGCTCAGGCTGAGGCTTCAATGGATTTACTGGAGACATGGGAACTTACGGATAATGTTACTGCCCTTGTTTTTGACACTACATCCAGTAACAGTGGAGTTCACAGAGGAGCTGCCAAACTGCTAGAGAAAATGCTGAACAAAAAGGTGTTTTATCTGGCCTGTCGACATCACATCCTGGAAATCCTAGTAGGAGCAGTTTAGGAAGGTGAAGGGGCCAGATAATCCCTGGTTTGAGCATCTGAAGGATGTTTGGACGGACTTGTCCAAGGAAAACCCAAAGATGCTGGCTATCAACAACAAATGGCTGAAGGAAAAGAAGAAGAACAGTGAAGAAATACTCCAAGACATTCTAACAGCAGAAAGGCTTCCAAGAACCGACTACAGGGAAATGGCTGAACTGACAGTCATTGTTCTTGGAGGAACGCCTCCTCGAGGTATTCACTGGAGTCGACCAGGCGCCATTCATCAGGCCAGATGGATGGCCAGAAACCTGTACTCCATGAAAATGCTGATGTTTGCAGATCAACTTGAGTACGACGAAGACACTGTATCAAAGCTGGAAAGACTCAACACCTTCCTTGCGCTGTTCTACACTCCTGTATGGATGATGTCAATGTCTGCTGCAGATGCTCCCGTGAATGATCTAAGTCTAATCCAGGACATGTTGAAGTACAAGAAAACTGACCCAGAGCTTGCTGATGCAGTACTTAATAAGATGGAAA
Organism: Bathynomus jamesi; assembly: GCA_023014485.1. Lineage (NCBI taxonomy): Eukaryota > Metazoa > Arthropoda > Malacostraca > Isopoda > Cirolanidae > Bathynomus > Bathynomus jamesi. The sequence goes on from JAJOZX010004236.1 coordinate 81,297, forward strand.
ACCACAAATGGTACCTGACGCAGGAAGCCGTGCCATTTGCCCTGTTCAGCAGTAGATTGAGTGACACATTGAAGCACGACATTGCTGCCCAGTTACATGCCACTGAGAAGCCAGACAGCTTCAGAACAGGAAAGCCTCTATTCCAGAGAGTCTCAGCTAAGACCACCCTGGTTGATCTCATTGGCCCAGAATCACATTTCCTGCTGGACACACTGAACATTGGATCCGAGTGGCTTCTGGAACCTGTCACGTCTTGGCCACAGAATGAGGACTACAGAAAAGCGTTGGACTATGTTAAGAATCTGAAAGCGGTGAATGACATTGCTGAACGTGGTGTCAAGATGATGAGCGACTTTGCAAATGTCATAACAACAGATGCCAAGCAAAGTGACTATCTCCTTCAAGCTGTGGAGTTCAACAGACGCCGCTTTGACAGCTTCAAGAAACAAACTCTCAACAACTGACTGTGTAAATGTCATTATGAAATTAATCATCATGTAATGCTTTCACTTCTTGATCGATTAGACTTGTGACAAAATGTTAATCTCAAATTTGTGTCATGAATAAGGCGCCTTGTCTGCCTTGAGTGTGAGAAAACGAATTTTGTGATATTTCTGAAATCTTTGTATGTACCAATGTGCCATTTCTTGTTCCAAGACTATCATAATTGTATAAGTTAGAAAGAGGATTAAAAACACTTTAATTTGGTGCCTATTTTGTTGCTCTATCTTGTTTAGATAAAAAGTTATAGTGCAAAACATGATTCAAGGGACCCCGGAACTGGTGCTTTTGGCCGATTTCAAGGCAGAAAACTTAAAGCTCCATGCGGCAATGCTTCCCAACAACCTAGGTCAAAATGGTTGTGATTTTCGGCCTTTTCAGGTCAAAATGCATGGGAAAAAGTACAGAAACCTATGAAACTAAGAAAAGGTTGATTTTTGAACAGGGCTAAAGTTACATATTAATAACCTTCTTGCATACATACTACTTACAAGAGTTCTCTGTACCAGAGGTTGTGAATTTCTTATTTGAATGACTTAAAATATGATAATAAAAACCCACTCTAATAGACAGAGTTTATTTTCACAACAGTTTCGATGTCCACTGGCATCCTCTTGGGATGGATACAGAAAACATTCTATTTCCACAACAGTTTCGATGCCCACGGCATCCTCTTCGGGTGGATACAGAAAACATTCGTTTTTCTGTATCCACCCGAAGAGGATGCCAGTGGGCATCGAAACTGTTGTGGAAATAAACTCTGTCTATTAGAGTGGGTTTTAATTATCATATTTTGACCTTCACGTAGAAAAAAATGGATTTTTTTTGCATTTAAAATGACTTAAAGTTCTCCTTTGCTTATTATTTCTAGTCTTTAGAACTGAACTGATTAGAGAAGTATCTTGTATCTCGAAAAAATATCTTAGATATGTGTTTTGTATTTTTGATAAACAATAAGCCAGTATCTCGTATTTTGTATCTAAGATACATTTCTTAAGCTATCTTGCCCATCTCTATGATTGGTAAACCTTATGGCCCTCATCCCAACTAGGGTGGCCATTTAAAAAGGAGGACACTGCGTATGTGGCCGTACGTTAACATATATATATATAATGTTAACGTACGGCCACATACGCAGTGTCCTCCTTTTTGGAAATTTGGAAATGGCCACCCTAAGGACAGAGTGCTCAAAAGGCGGACTGTCCGCCTAAAGCCGGACTTCTGGCCACCCTAATCCCAACCCCATGGCGAAATCCTAAATCCACCACTGATTACTGCATTGTTCATTTGTTCTGTCTAATCTAGGATTAAATGTACATTACTCGCTTATTACTCGTTAATTTGTCGGTGTCTGTCATTCAATTCTTGGCACTGTATCGTTATCATGTCTTCAATAGTGTCTGTCTATCTGTATTGGTTTTATATCTATCATAACAAAGATTAATATAATGTATTTCCACTATTAGTTCATTCGTTCATTGATCGTAAATTGAATGATATTAATAATAACTGTCTATGAAGTGATGTTTTGTCTTTAAGAGCCCAGTAAAGCCTAAAGCTTTAAAAGGGTCAAGTTAAATACAATAATCTAATTTCAATTATTTATTTAATTAAAATTATTGCAAGAACAAAAATTATAAAGTTTGAAACTTGTAATTTTTTTTATAAATGAATAAATCATTCATTCATTCAAAATATTTCAGTTCAGGAAAGTCCTCAACAGACCTTTTTTCAGTCGAAACGAATGAATTCAGTAAGTCAGGAAAGGGTTACTGAAAACTTTAATAATAATAATGACGTTTTGGGGGTTGTTTAACCTCGTTCGTAACGACATATATCACGTGACGAAGGGCATAGCCATCTAAGGGTTATTACATCATCTGAACGCAGAAGGGGGTCCCCCATCAAACTATTAAACAGACCCAACGTCGCTTAACCTCGCTGACCTAGTGGGAAGCAGTGTTGTGTCGTGGCCACACACTACGTAACCCTCTAAAATAATAAAAACAAAAGTTGAATGTTATTCCGAGCGCTTTCGTCTCTTGCAAGACCTTTTCAAGAGACAAAACTGTCCGGCTACGTCGTGGCCGGTGTTGTAAGCGACAGTGGGTCTGGATAGTTGTTGGATGGAGAACCCTCCTCCGCGTCCACATTATGTAACGACCCGTGGTTCGAATCCCACGTAAAGCTGTAAGTCCCCTCCCTCATATTAAACAAACTCCAACATTACATTTTATACGAAAGCGCTCGGAATAGTTTTCTTTTTGTCACCTTAAAGTTTAAACAAAACCTCGATAAAAACCTCATTCCCCCGTTGTGAAAACCAAAATAAAAACGGTATTGCCTCACTGGAGGGGTTTACAGCATCAACCCACCAGCGCAAGCTAGGGTGGAAAAATGCGGAAAGAGGAAGTTTAGCTAAAAAGACAAGCGAAAAATGCTCACAGAATTCGAAGTTTAGAATTATTTAAAATTCTGTCAGAGGAATTATAAATTACACAAAGTATTCATTTCACAAGATTAAAAAACTATAAATTCCATAAATTCCTGGACCAAGTCCGACTAGACATGATGGTATGTTGAAAATGGAAATTATTACACACACACACACACACACACACACGTATATATATATATATATATATATATATATATATATATATATTATACAGGGTGGCGCAAAAGTCGCGCATCATAGGAATTTTCAGTGTTGCTTATATTATTTTTTTTTAGGTAGGGGATGGCTGCAAAATTAGCAATAGATGAGAGGGTGAGCTTGGTTTTAATGTATGGAATACCAGGTACAACAAATCGATGAATCGGTACAGAATTTAAATTCTGTACCGATTTAATTTTTTATTCAAAGTAAAAAAATTGAACCTTTTTTCTGTGTGGTGTTTTTTATTGATATAATGTTTTTGGGTCCTTTCTCTGGTGTGGTTCTTCTTCAGGAGTTATCTGTGTTCGCATCAGGAATTTATGTTATCAGGGGTTGGCTGGCGGTCCTCTTTTCCGGGCTGAGGAATTGTATTCGATCTCAGCCAGTTTACCCAAATGGTAAGCCACCTTTCCGAGGGGTTAAGGATTTAAATAACTAGGTAGCTTTGATATGTACGTTAAGTTTAACTAGTATAGCAAATCTGACGTTACAGACGCCGAGTGGAATGATCGCCGAGCACGCCGTCCACGTTAAGAATTAACATTGCGCGAAGGAATACACCCAGGAGGACAGACTGATCACCACCATAGTCTAATATAATTTAGCAAGTCTTCTCATCTCATTCATGAGTTGTTATACTCAAATGAATGTAAGATAGTCCCCAACTGAAGTTTACTATTTACATTTACCACTGCTCTAAAAACTTTTTATGTCTGGGAAAGTAATGAATAATTATAGTGTTCTTGTTTACCCTTATCTGCATGTTATTACAACCGTAAGAAGCATAATATGTAACAAATCCTGGCCCTAATCCGAAATTGCCATCCATTCCAAACGCGATTCCGTCTGCTACTTTATTCTGGTATAAGAATTTTATAATTCATATAGTTCACTTGAGAGGGCGCTACGAATCAATTTTCGGATGAATGTTTGCCAATAAAATTAACTTTTATAATGAGACTTTGTAAATTATATTAAACTGTGTTACCATCCGCGCAATTGTCTCGGAGTAAGGTACTCGTACATATTACCAACATAATATCTGACAAGTTAAGGAATAAATTGAGCTTAGAACTACAGAGGGTTGACATACATATACTGCACACACACACACACACACACACACCACACACACACACTTATTTACAGAATTAATATAATTATTTAATGACAACAACATGAATCAAGAATATGACAACAGAAATGAAATGACTCAATACTAGGTTGATTTCCCTCGAGTTCCCTTTGGCACCGAAACGCGGTCAGGCATCGATTTAATGACATCTGAAATTTTATCTTGAAGAATTTTTGTCCCATTTCGACTTCAGAATGACAATTAAGCGTTGTCTAAAAGTGGGTTTATTTGATGTTTTCCTCAATGCCAAGCATAAGTGTGTCCACACGTGTTCAATGAGGGTTCATATCTGGCGACTGACCCGGACTTTGCAGTCGTTGGACACCTTGATCGACCTGCCAACGCTGAGTTTTTATATACAGTATATATATATAAACCTTATGTCAGGACATTGTAGCTTTATCGTTACGAACATACCTCGTACATGTTTCGTGTCCAGAGGGTTCACAAAAATAAATAGACACCTTTTTTTTTTAATCAAATTTTTATATTTGATTATAAAAGTCAGTAAATAATAATAAATTTGTCGAATAAATGGGGGGGAAGGGACACATTTTAAATATATTTATTCAATTAATTTATTATTTATTTTTATAATCGAATCAAAAATTTTTTTTTGGAAAAAAACAAAAACAAATGTGTCTATTTACTTCTGTCAATCCTCTACATGAGCTAATGAAGTGTACAGAATGTCGTAAGGTCACGGTTGACCTTTACAGTAAGGTCACTTTAAATTTTCGCAAATTATCTGAGGGTTATTTTTTCAGATCTTTTGAAAGTGATAAATTCTAATTGAATTTTGCAACATCGCACACTTTTTAGATGAACCTAACCTAACCTAACACTTTTCAGGTGAACCTAACCTAACCTAACACTTTTCAGATGAACCTAACCTAACCTAACACTTTTCAGATGAACCTAACCTAACCTAACACTTTTTCAGATGAACCTAACCTAACACTTTTCGGATGAACCTAACCTAACCTGGGATTGATAGTAATTTAACCTATGTTTGTATTGTGCAAGTACAGTACAGTGTGTCCGTAAAGTCATGGTGGGATTTTAAATAGCTATATTATTGCAACGAAACATGATAATGAGATGAAACAATGCCAAATTTAAGAACAACTCTCAAAGTTGTATCTTGTAGTTAGTCTAGGCCAGGGGTGGGCAACCTTTTTAAGTGAGCGTGCCAAAATCGTCAAATCTTTGATGCAAAAGTTAATCTTTACCATTTTTTAGCAGAAAACATTAAGTTAAAATATAAAACTCAGCGAAGAATTTGGATATTTATTTATTTTAATTTTTTTTAAGGTGAGCCCGGGGAATCGCGTGCCGGAAAAAAGTCGTTGGCGTGCCACGTTTGGAACGCGTGCCAAGGGTTGCCCATGCTTGGTCTAGGCTAATCTTAACCTTTATCTCGTAGTTAGTCTAGGCTGTCCACATGCCTATGTTGAACATGAGCGTAATAGCCCGAAAGTTAATGTGTGGTGTGCTCTAGCACGAGATCGAGTGATTGGCCCATTTTTCTTCGCGGAACCCACTGTGACGTCACACAACTACCTCGCTATGTTGGAACATTTTGCAGTACCCCAATTTATTGACAATAATGTCATCTTTCAGCAAGATGGTGCTCCTCCGCACTATGCCAACGTTGTTCGAGAATTCCTTAATGAAAAATTTCCACAGAGATGGATAGGAAGGGAGGATGGAAGCCATGGCCTCCACGCTCTCCGGACCTGACACCTTTGGACTTTTATTTGTGGGGTTACGTCAAGCAAAGCGTGTACAGTGTACCCATTAGGGATATTCATCACTTGCACGAGCGAATCACGGAAGCTATCGCATCCGTCACTCCTGATGTTCTTGGGCGTGTGTGGCTGGAATTGAATCACCGCCTAGATGTCTGCAGGGCTACCAGAGGAGCCCATATCGAACTACGTTAAATAAAGTTATTCTTTTAGAGTTGTTCTTCAATTTGCCTTTTTTCATCTCATTATCATGTTTCGTTGCAATAATATAGCTATTTAAAATCCCACCATGACTTTACGGACACACTGTATAATGAGTTTCGCAGAGTTAGACCGCGTACAAGTCGACTTTGTAAAAGTGTGTGTGTGTGTGTACGTCTTACCTATCGAATCGAGATAATCTTTAGGATACACACACACACAACCCATCTCGACAATCTTTAGGATACACACATAACCCATCTCGACACGAAGGTGCGTATCACGACATTTGTAGTGTTGCGGTGTTTTTTTATTGTGAAAAAAAGGGGATATAGTTAGGTTAGGTTAGGTTAGTCATTAGGTTTTTTAGAGTGGCTAAATGTCACGATACAGAATTGAATATGTGAGAAAGTGTGAAAATGTCGCGGTTCTGTAGTGAAGCCAAACGTGTATCTTTGTGTGCTGAATTATTTAACCTCCTTGGTAAGATCTAAGATCACATGACGCAAGGGAGGAGGGTCCCCGATCCAACTACTATCCAGACCCAATGTCGCTTAACTTTGCTGGTCGAACGAGAAGCGGTGTTACGACATGGCCACGCCGTATTATGAAAACTTCACGAAGCACAATTATTATTTTTTTAGTTAAACAGGATTATTAAGTTATATTGATAGACATTTTATCTTAAATCTGGTTGTCATGGCAACTTGGCGTCGTCAGTGAACTTAAATCTATGAAATTTCTGGACCTTTGTCTTTCATTGGACCTGTTTTGCGCACGCACACACACACACACACACACACACACACACATATATATACAGGGTGGACCATAAGTCTCTCTACTTTCGTATTATAGCGAAACTCACTTCGGTAAAGCGACTTATGACCCACTCTGTACGTACACATATATATATGTGTGTGTGTGTGTGTTTGTTTTGATTATATTTTGCGTTTTAATTTACTGTAAAGAAGATTTACAAAGAGAAGCTTCAAAGTTTTCAATTTCACTTCAATTGCTGAGAGTAAATATGGCAGTATTGCATATGTCAGAATCAGGATTGTTGTCAGCATTGCAATATTGCAATATAGACGTTCAATATAAAGGTAGATGAATAAGTACATGGGTAGACAGAGAAGTAGATTGGTTGATAAGTAGATAGAGAGTTTGTTTGAACTATCGCGTATTGTTATTATTTTGTTTGTTAATATTTAAGTCTGAAGTATACGAAATCTGGATGAATGTTACGATTTCGTTACGATTACGATTTCTAGGGAATCTGGGGAATCGCGTCGGGGTCGCTGCAGTGTGCGGGACTCCCATTCTGTCAATGTAAACTCACACGCCACTCGAGTCGTCACGACCCAAGTCGTGAGTCGTAAATGTGCGGCCGGCCTAATTTGGTATGTATTGAATGATGTTAAGTTATATAGACTCTCTCTCTCTCTCTCTCTCTCTCTCTCTCTCTCTCTCTCTCTCTCTCTCTCTCTCTCTCTTGAATAAAGAAAGTTAATTTATTACCAAGAAACTAAAGACCATTTTAATCTGAAAAAGTTATTTTTGTAAACGATTTGAAATATTTACATTAATTTTAAAGCTCAAATGCTGCAAAATTTCAATTTGCGGCGTTCTATATTTGCTAATATCGTAAAGAGTGAAATATGGCAAGGTGTATTCCTGTGACCTTCTTTGTTTTTTAATGATTACTTTGTTTGAGTTCCGTTTTCCTGAAAGAAAAGTAGTAATGTAGAGGATCTGTTGTTTTGAAATATGCGAAATTAAAAAATGCTACTATCACTAATTTCACTATTAATAGTAATATTTATAATAATAATAAGCTTCTTTTGCATTATCCTCCCAACACTAATTTTTTTATATAATGTTGGTTTGGTTTTGGTTATGGTACTTTATTTTCCTTTCATTATAAAAAAAATTAGTGTTGGGATTAGGTTAGGTTAGGTTAGGTTAGGTTAGGTTAGGTTAGGTTAGGTTAAAAACAGCCCGCCGCAAGTGTTTTGCTAACGTACTTTATTTTCCTTCCATTATAAAAAAAAATTAGTGTTGGGAGGATAATGCAAAAGTACCAATAATAATTATAATAAAAAAATCTTAATACAAAGTATAATTTTGTCTCAGAATTTGGGTGTTTGGTTAGTAACAAGGCTTCATCCCGGATGAAGAGTGAATTGTAGATTAAATTATATTTCATCCTCGATAACTTGATAAGAACAGTTCTCTTTGTGTCAAAACGTCCAAACATTAAAATATAATCAAACTATTTCATCAGACCTTGCCTCACGTACGTAGATGACGTTGGGTTGTTACCCCAATTAAAGAGACGATTCTAGGTTTTATTAAACAGTATAGGTTGTCTATCTGTGCGACATTTATGGGATAATTGTAATTTGTAATTGTATTTGACAAACTGTAATTGTAATTGTAAACAATAACATTCACAGTGACAATGAGAATGAACTCAATGAACATTGAACAGTTCACCTGATGTTACAATGTCTGCTAATTGAACGTGTTCAAATAGAATAATATTCACACTATGGGTATTGGGTATGGAAATAAAAAGTTAAGGTTGTAAATTAATGATGCCCTTCTTTCCTTCCCTTTAACTTATATTAGGGGTTTCTATGAAAAGTAATTGTAATTGAAATTAATTACTTTTCAATGTAATTGTAATTGCAATCAATTATTTTTCAATGTAATTGTAATAAATTACTTTTCAATGTAATTGTAATAAATTCTTTTTCAATGTAATTGTAATCAATTACTTTTCAATGTAGTTGTAATTGCAATCAATTCTTTTTCAATGTAATTGTGATCAATTACTTTTCAATGTAATTGTAATTGCAATAAATTCTTTTTCAATGTAATTGTAATCAATTACTTTTCAATGTAGTTGTAATTACAATCAATTCTTTTTCAGTGTAATTGTGATCAATTACTTTTCAATGTAATTGTAATTACAATCAATTCTTTTTCAATGTAATTGTAATAAATTACTTTTCAATGTAGTTGTAATTGTAAACAATTATTTTTTTAATTGTAATTGTCCCATACCTGCTGTGGAAAACAAACGTTAGTGGGTACCCGAATTATCTATTGTGGGTACGACTTCACCGAGCGTCAATAGATAGCGCAGTGAAACTCAGGCACACAGTAAGCGGGTCCTATTGCTTGACTACCACTCTACCTCGGCAGCGTTGAACGAGAGGCGTCTCTTAATCGAAGTGAGAAGTCGGGAGGATCGAACCCAAGCACATCAACTCTACTTCCTGAGACGGAACCTTTCGAGCACCGCAACAGCGGTTGCCAGGGAAGAAATTCTCTTTTATAACGCAAGAAACGCCAAAATAATGTTGTTTAATATTCATAGAATTCATTTTGCTTTATATATATATATATATATATATAATATATATATATATATATATATATATATCTGGAGAGAGAGAGAAAGAGGGCATAAAGCAATTTAGTTCCCAACACCCTACAAGGTAGTTAAAAGGAAATGTCGGGTTATGGTGGCAGCGAATGGTGGAAGGTGCCATATTTAGCGTCTTCCTTGTATAGACTGACTTAATGGTATCTAATCCTTCATGAGTGACAACTGCCACTTTTAACAGATTTCGAACTCAACCTCCTCGTCAGTTGCGCTCTTCTCCATGAATATGGATCTCGTATATCAAGGATCCTCATTTTATGAAATCCCATATTGGGTTTCATTAATTCGCTACACTAATATACACTAATTGCACAAGTTCTGTACAATGAGGGAAGTGAGTCAGTTCAAGGTCACGTAACGTTTTTGTAATATATTATACTTCTAATTTTGTTTATTGTATTTATTACGTAATTTAACTTTACCTGAACGTGGCTAGGTTAACTTAAATCTAACTTTACTTAATTAATGTCAGTTGAACTTCAGAATTAACAGGTATAAGTCAATTTACACACACACACACACACACACATTTGATGTAGATATCAGCAAAACGTAAATTTGTGATAGCTTAAAGTAGATATTGCAATCTCCTTTGCAAAATTAATATGCAAATACTTAAAAAGCTCAATCGGATTATTCTGATTGTTGGTAAGAAAATCTTCATATATATATATATGTAAAGAACGACGCTTGTGTAGAAACGTTCCGCACAAGATGAGGAGGGAGAACGAACAATGAAAATGAGGTAACCACCTGGGAATCGAACCCGGGATCTTCCGATTGCCGGTCAATATGCTCTCCACTACACCATGGGCCTCGATTAATCAGAAGTCGTAATTCTCCTATACGAGCAGAAACCAATGCCCTGAGGGGACACCTTCGCATATATATATATATATATATATATATATATATATACACTACAACTCAGAATGGTCCCCTGAGAAACTTTTATGTTACACACGGACTGTGCATGGAACAAGGAACTCTTCTGGGAAAATTAAATCCACTATAGTCTGAATAAGTAATGGTAATGACAAATACTATAGTTTCTCTTTTTCATGATGGAACCCCCAACTATAGTGGACTATAGTGGATTTAATTTTCCCCAGAAGAGTTCCTTGTTCCATGCATGGTCTGTGTGTAACATAAAAGTTTCTCAGGGGACCATTCTGAGTTGTAACACATTAAACGGACATGCGACTTGAAAATGGACGCTCAAATTTTTCCAATTCAGGTTTAAGTTTATGCGTTTTTTATGTATTCAATCCGATGTCCATGCAACGAATTTCATGCGTGTATTGTGGTTATGAATGTAGTGGGCTAGGTGGCTTTAAACCCTAGAGGCCTAGACCCTATCCCAAAGCTAGATCGTATCTGCTTGGCCGATAGCTGGTGAGGAAAGCTATATTTTGGGGCCTTTTTGCCAGTGACCCGTTACCCACGTTAGGATTCTATCATAGAAAAGAAAAACTATAGTATTTGTCATTTACCATTACTTATTCGGACTATAGTGGATTTAATTTTCCCAGAAGAGTGCCTTGTTTCGTGCATGGTCTATGGGTAACATACAGTATTTATATATTAATTTATACGAGTCACCTAGGCGGTGATACGATAATTTGCTTGATTTTTTGACAATATTGATAAATTTCCAAATTAAAATATATTAAATAATAAATCCAAAATAATAGTTTTTGACATTTTTTCAAAATATTATTCAGTGGTTATGATTCAAATACACAGATTATTATTTTCAATATTGATGATGACCTCTTTTCTGTACCTCAAATTTTTGACAGAAAATGTTTGGGAAAAAGACAATTTTTGGGGGCTTTTACTGTCTGTCGTGGTAAGTAAAGACTAAAAAAATTGGATTTGAAAATATATTTTCTTTTGCTTTTCTCGTTTTGGGACTTTGTGTGTGTGTGTGTGTGTTGGCAAGTGGGCTTAAGTGAGGTCGAGTGTGTGATAGTTCATAGTTGTAGTGACGCAATTTTTTTTTTTTGTAATGTAACATTTTTGGTACCGCGGAACCTTAACCGCCAACTAATTACTATTATTACCAATACCATCGAGAGTCGAACCCTGGACCACAGAGTCTTCACTTTGCTTACGGGAAAACGGCGTTACCCAGTGAGCTAAAAACCCTATCTACAACATGGGTAGCTCAAAGAAATCATAAAAAATGTCCGCGCGAATTCTCTCGAATAATGACAACAGACAAAGTCACATTTCAACGATGTTTAAACAGATATAAATATTTTAAAACTAAGTCACTTATACAAATACAGTGGGGGGGTGGGTTTATGCAGGAAGGAGGGGGCCAAGGGCGAATGCCCCCACCCCCATAAAATGGGGAGGAGAGAGCGAAATCAAGGTCCGGAGTTTTTGAGATGCTTGGATACCCTGCGTTCGAAAGATGAGTAGATAGAGAGGGGGAAAGATGGATTGAGGAAGGTTGTTCCAAGAGTCAGTAGGTTACATTTCAGAAAAAATGTAATAATTGGATTTTGGTTTTCGAAATCTTATTACTGTTCCCAAAAAGTGAAATAAAATAGCCAAGTAAAATATTACCAATTATCATTTTTTTTTATGACTTTTCAGAAATTTTTCTGGGCGAACTTTTTTCCCGAAACTGTACCAACGATTTTCAAAAGCGGGATCCGCTCCGCCATACCTCTATTTCTTACAACTAAATGTCTATCCCGCCTTTGGTAACCAAAGGTACATATTTTTCAGTGCGTACTTTCGTTGTAGTCACTGCCACTATCATCAAGTCATTCTATAAAATTTATTAGTTAAACAATTATGGTTTCAGAGCGTTTCGTGACTCGATCGATTAGCGTGCTGCCCGGCAGTGCTGAGGCTCCGCTGAGTCGTGTGTTTGAACCCCAGTGTCGCCTAGAGCTGGGCGGTTGTGTTTCCTGTATCTTACGTCACGACGAAGCGGCGGGCCTGCCATTCCCTTTAATTGACTGAGCCCCCTATCCCCCTTCCATTTCTTTGGGGGATATAAAACATGGATGTTACCTTAACCTTATCTTTAATTACAGATTTGTCAATCATCATTTCTTATCCAAAATTCTTAATTTTTCATCAGCATTTCTCTTATTTTCCCTCATTCAAGTTAGGTTAGGTTAATTTCAGTTAGGTTGGGTTAATTTTAGTTTAGGTTAATTTCAGTTAGGTTGGGTTAATTTTAGTTTAGGTTAATTTCAGTTAGGTTGGGTTGGGTTAATTTGTCTCTGGTTCGGTTAGGTTAATTCGAGTCTAGGTTAGGTTGGGTTAATTTTAGTTTAGGTTGGGTTAATTTGAGTCTAGGTTCGGTTAGGGTAATTCGAGTCTAGGTTAAGTTGGATTAATTTTAATCTAGACTGGGTTAGGTTAGGTTAATTTTAGTCTAAATTAGGTTAGGTTAATTTTAATCTAGTTTAGCTTAAGTTACTTTCAGCCAAATTAACTTTGGTTAATATTAATGTAGATTAGGTTTGGTTAACGTTATTCTTGGTAAGGTTAAGCTGGGTTAATTTTAATCCAAGTTAGGTAAGGTTATATAGATGAAATAAACACTTCTCAATTAACACATCTTCACGTTCAGTCAGCAAATTGTCTCACGGATAATGGAATGAGGAAAAAAGTAATCCAAATGTGGTTCACGTTTTTTTCCTGGCAACTTAAAAGCCCCGGTTCGATTCCACTCTAAATTAAACTATTGCTGATAATGTGCATTGGCTTATTTCTAAACTGCGTCAAATTAATTAAGCTACTCCCTAATTTCTTTTGAGTGGTGAGGAGTGAAATTACAAATAACTCCCGTAAAATTCTTGAGGAACTCTTGAAAAACTCCTGAGAAGTCTTCAGGTAATGAATCCCCGGATTTGAGGAGATTATCGAGCCAAAAAAAGGATGTGGGCGGAGGAAGCGTTTATTAGGTTTAGGATTATAAGAACGATAAACGTAATCGGAGTTAATCTTTTTTATAAGCCTCTTCAAAATTTTTTGAATGGATCTTTTGAAATGAGTTTAAACTCATTACTTTTGGAATGAGTTAATTAAACTCACTACTTTTGAAATGAGTTTAAATGGAGAAATAGGATGAATGTTCCGAGCGCTTTTGTTACACATTCGTAAAACTCTTCTGAAGGATTAAATTCCGAAACGCTTAATATCAAATGATTCAGCATTAATTTATTTGCATTTGCTTGCGTATCCTCCCCCCCCCCCCCCGACCCAGTTTTGCAAATGGAAGTTTCATATGTACATATATACGCAGAGGCGTACTTAGCATTTTGTCGCTCCTAGGCAGGGAAATTTTCACCACAGTGGCTTGTCGTTGTGCCATTTGATATCCCCTGTTTACTATTAGAACAGCGTTTCTCAGCTGGATTTCCCCCCACGCCCCCCCGTGTGAGGGTCTTAGGTCGGCGTGACCCCTTATCATCCTACAGGGGGTAAACAAATTCACGAAGCGGGTTTTTTTGGATTTTTTTTTTTTTGCGCACAAATCACTACTGCTACAGGGGTAAACAAACTACGACCCAGGGGGGGGGGGTTGCGACCCACCGTTTGAAAAACACTGTATTAGAAGCTACGACAAGGACTTTTGTAACTGATCGTACACACTTGATAGAAAAAATATTGACCGAGGAGGTCAGATCTGTTGAAACGATACTGAATATTTCAAAGTTCATCAAAAATTCATAATTCAAACAAATGACCCCAAATTATTTCGGTTTTAGAAGTTCTTTTTTCTATGATTGGATGCCGAATGCACTGTCCTTTGAAATTTCACTTATTCAGATCATGAATTCTTTCTGAATTCTGAACAATTACCGGTTTTCCCCCATAGATTTCATTATCTCAAAATTTTTCTCACATTTATACAGTCCAATCAAAAGTTCTGGCGTATTTCTTATTGAAAATGATAAGAAAGGATAAACATAGACATAAGCGAAAGATCGCCTTACGCGTGTCTTTCTACCTTATTCGACAGAAAGCAAAAACTAGCAACTTTCTATACAAAGGAGTTTTATCTTCTTTCGTCCCAAATCGCTCCAAAAAGAAGTTTTGGAAACCATTTTTTCTCTGTAAAGAAATTATGTATCATTAAAAAAAGCTTTGATACCCAAAAGAAGTAAAATCTTCCCCTAGAATGCACCCCTCAAAAAGAATCAAATCTTAATTTAGAAGGTTTTATTTTGATTAGAGGTCGAGGGAGCTTTCCTCCAAAACTTCGATTAACCAACCGATGGTACGTGAAGCCTTTTAATTGGAGATGAATAACCTAACCTAACCTTTTCGACTGTAGTACTTAAAAAAGCATGGTGGTACGTCGACCTAAAAAAGGTTGGGTTAAGAACCTTGTCTAAAATATCGCGCTGTCAGATCCCTTAAAGAAAAAATTATTTACCTCAATATCGTTGTAGCAGCATCGTGAAGACACAGAGGTCGGGAGTTCGACTTCAGATAATAATAATAATAATTATAATAACCCAGAAGTTAGCGCAGTGGGCCGCTTTATTTTGTCAGAGCGCAGTGCCAGTTTTTGGCACTCCTCACTGATTATATTAAATTTCCTTGGGTACCCAGTAGGCGGGCATTAAAAGGCATTTGTAGTACTTCATTGTATTGGGGAATTTTCAAAAACTTTAATTTAACTTAAACCAAGTTAACCTTGGTTAACCTAAACCAAGGTTAACCAAGGTTATAAAACGAGCAGCTGCGTATTCTTGAATGATGGTACTCTGTGTAATTTAATTGGTTGAGAAACGTGTAGCTGCTGTAGCATAATGCATCT
Organism: Bathynomus jamesi; assembly: GCA_023014485.1. NCBI lineage: Eukaryota > Metazoa > Arthropoda > Malacostraca > Isopoda > Cirolanidae > Bathynomus > Bathynomus jamesi. The sequence continues at coordinate 96,801 of JAJOZX010004236.1, forward strand.
AAGAAAAGCAATTCAAAATACAGTTGGTAAAGTTAGCAAATGAGTCGCCTCAGTATAATACTGACATGTAGCAGTAGCGTGAAGTCGGAGATATTGAAATGGGGGACTCCCCCCCCTTCCTTGAAATTTCTCTTAACCCCCAATTATTTCACGAGAAGGAAATTCCCAAAATGCTGAAATGGAAACGCTCTGTGTCAAAATAAATTTTACCAATCAGTGAATATTAAAACGGGAATTTCCCGCATACTGATTTCAAATTCCCATTTTTAGCCAGGTATATTCCCACCAGACTCGCCTGAAATCACTAAAACCACTTAATATAAGAGGTCGGAACTTAATTTTGGGGTGAAAAATGATTAAATATATTATATCTTACTGTTTACTGCCAAAAATATCCAATAAAATTTAAAAAATACCTGAAATTGAAAATTTCTAAGATTCCCAAAATTCCCCAAAGTTAACAAAATTCCCGGAAATTTTTCATCCCTTTGGAACCTCGCAACGAAAAGTACAAAATAGAACGAGACGATATACAGGGTGTTTCAGGTCGACCCTAGAAATATGGAAATTGGCGGAATTACTATGACAAACTTCAAATACCAAAATACAAATTTATTTCCAAATATCAATACCAATTTCCATATTTCTAGGGTCGACCTGAAACACCCTGTATAATCACAAACCCGACCTGAAACACCCTGTATAATCACAAACCCATATTTTAACTCGGGTTTTTGCTTCAAGACAAAAATTTTTATATAAAAGATTTATTTTATTTTATTAACATATTATTAACATTTTTTTTAGAAAATTTCATGCAAAATTGACAGCCATTTTGGATTTAATAAGGTAACACGTGACTTTTGACTTAATAAGGACTTATACAGGGTGTATCACGGATAGCTATGTAACGTTCTAATATCAGGGAGGTACGTAATGTCCCTCTAATGGACGTATGACTTTTTAAATTGTACAGTTTCGGAAAAAGTGTTTGTCTGGAAACGTAAAATGTTTAAAAAACACCAAAAAATTAATAATTAGTAATGATTTTGGGTTTTGTCTTTGATATTTTGTTAATGTCACCCAAAAAGTGAGAAAAAGGTACCAATTAGTAATTTTTTTGTGCTTTTTACAAATATTAGATTCGTAGGGGAGGGGTGTTCATTACTCCCCGACCCCCTCCTGTACAATATCAATAATATAATCATTGATCGGGGGATCTGTTCCCTTGACAAGGAAAATTTTATATCAATGTAGATTGTCACAAAACAGAAATTGACCAAACAAAGGATTTCCTTCCTCTCTCTCTCTCTCTCTCTCTCTCTCTTTCTCTCTCTCTCTCTCTCTCTCTCTCTCTCTCTCTATTTACTTCGAGAGAAATGACCGAGGTGCCATTTTATTGATTTTCCGGCACTGAACAGTGATTGCGTCGGTTGATATGGCGCAAACTAAAAAAATAAGGCAAAATAAAATGAAATAAAACATATATATATATATATATATATATATATATATACACGCAAAAGGCCAGTAAATAAAACCTTCCATTGTTTATCCAAACGATATTTCCACTCGTGTATTTTTCTTTTTCCGACTGCACAAAAGCAACCCCCTTCCACAGCAAATAATAAAAAAAACAGGGGGGACCAGTTCCGTATTGCCCCCCGACGCAAAATATGATTTTATTGAACATTAGGATTATAAATTATTTTGATAGAAAATATTAAAAATTCAAAAGGGTAATACTAAACCGTGGAACGATCCCACTGGTGGGAGATAAAGTAGTGTGGGCGCAAAAAAAAAACCATATACAACCCTATACCGATCAATTTGTAATGCGTGATCTTTACGGGGGCTCCTCCCCCGTATCCCCGAGACCTAAATTATACAAATGATAATGTAATAACATGTGCCCACCTTGCCTGGGTAGCTAGCCGGAGCCATAAGGACTAATGTAAAGGATAAAACAGTTAAGTGCACTTTTTAAAATTTATTACAAACCAGTATTTTCTCGCCATATTGAATATTTTTATCAGAAGTAGAAAACCATGGTTGTTTTTTACTAACAAAAAGCACCAATTTTTTAATAAAATATATATATATATACGAAACTATTTTTTAGTAAAAAAATGTGGGGGGCAATACGAGTAACGGAACTGTAGCCAAAAACAGTGCCATCCGTGTATATATACATATATATGGACAAAAAGGGGAATACAAATGTATACGAAACGGATAATGGAATCCCATTTTCTGTTATATAATTTTACGCGTTTATGGAGAAACTTATTTATTTATTTTTTCATTCTTCGCGACTATTTTTTTTTGTTTTGAACGCGTGGTAATTCCTCTTAGAAGTGGATGTAATTTCTCGAAAATAGTGCTAAAGAGGGGTAATTTAACTGGGTAATCTTAAAAAAATATTTGAACCCCCATTTTTTAAAATTATATATTATGATGTCTTGGTATCATAAGCCATCATAAGCCATGATGTTTTGGCATCATAAGCCATGGCCCATTTTGAGGACCAAACCTTTCTTTGACCGAAGGAGAAAAGTCTCAAAACGTTGGGAAGTTCTTTCTTCTTTCTCGAGGGGGGGGGGGGGGGTCAAAACTTTCGATAAATTTATTTTCACTCCCTCCCCACCCCAAAAGCGAAGACGACGAATTAAAATCATCTCTAACCTAACATAACATAACCAAATTTCATCTTACCTAACCGGGCATAATCTAATCTAATTTTTCCATAGAAACTTCGCAAACGATAAAATTCGAATGAAAGAGTTATTACCGGAAAAACAAAAAAAAACAAAAATTATTATTATTATTATTATTTTCTCCTCAGCTATATTTGTAATTAATCGCCAGTTAATTAATACATTTATTACTCTGTGAAACGCTGAGTTGACATTAATAAGTAATACAAGAAGAAGTCTGAAAAATAAATTTCCTTACTTATTTTCCCCTCTCTAATGGCATATATATAAAGGGTGATCCAGAGAAATGGGACCCAAAAGAAACCCCTGTAACTCTTAAAGTATAAGTCCTTTTATAAAATCATACGCATCGTTCGAAAGAGGATAGTTACAAGTTTGTACAGGATTGTATAGGTTTTGACAATACAAGACAAGATAAGATACAAAACAAAATAAAAGTGTTAGTTAAAACTAACCCTTCAAGATGACTGCATGGACTGTGGAACAGCTGCGTTTCATAACTGAGCAATATTATGAGCATGGAAGAAGTGTAGTTTCAGCTCAAAGATCTTTCAAGACAAATTTTCAGATGTCAAAATCACCTTCTAAGAATAATCCGTCGGTGTGTCAGAAATTTTTCCCTAACTGGCAGCATTGGAAAAAGAAAACCAACTGGAAGAGTGCGCACAGCAAGGATAGACGAGATCATTAACAGAACTCATGAAATTGTACAGGATAATCCTAACATAAGCATCAGACGTGCTTCTCAGCTGTTAGGAGTTGGATATGGAACAATACACCGTATATTCAAGCAAAATTTAATGCTCTTTCCATATAAAATTCAAACAGTGCAACAACTAAACGATGGAGATTTCGCACGAAGACGACAATTCTGTCAATGGATCCAACAGAAGGTAAATGACACTACCAATTTTCTAGCAACTTTGATTATGTCAGACGAAGCCCATTTTCACTTGAATGGAACTGTAAACAAACAAAATTGTCGTTTCTGGGCAACAGAAAATCCATTGAATATTACCGAAGTCCCGTTGCATAGTCAGCGTGTAACTGTTTGGTGTGGTCTTACTGCATCTCAGATCATAGGGCCGTACTTTTTCGAGGATTCCACCGGAAACACGGTCACTGTAAATGGTGATCGCTACGAAAAAATGTTGACCGATTTCCTTATTCCTAAATTAAGAGATCTTTGTCTAGAAAACCACTGGTTCCAACAAGGCGGAGCTACCTGCCATACCACGAGGAACTGCATGGCAGTTTTGCGTCAAACGTTTCCAGGCGAGTTAATCTCAAGATTTGGAGACGTTGAATGGCCCGCAAGGTCTCCGGATTTTTCTCCCTTAGATTATTATCTCTGGGGATATTTAAAGAGTAGGGTCTACAGAAATAACCCAACGACCTTGCAAGAATTGAAGGCCGCCATCACAAATGAGATACAGGCCATACCACCGCACACTCTTGCAAAAGTGATGCAGAACTTACAAGCGAGAACACTGGAATGCTTGGCAACTAATGGAGCACATTTGAAAGGAGTCATTTTTAAAAAAAAAATATTTCATAATAAACTTGTAACTCTACTCTTTCGAATGATATATAGTTTTTATGAAAGGAATTAAATATTAAGAATATTTGGCTTTTTTTATGGGTCCCATTTATCTGGATCACCCAGTATATATATATATGATTTAACATCTTCCCTTTCTTTATTGATTTTCGTAACAATTATAAAAAGAGGGTAGCCCACTTACCCTGAAAGTTCTTTTAAAAGGGTACGCATACATTTAGGAGTAACTGAATATAGTATATTAGACGATAGTTTATGAAGGTAAACAGAAATTATTATTTGTGTTGGGATCTTAAAATTGGGATTTATTAATGAATATATAATTCATAATGTATAAATGTAAGTTAGGTTTAATAAATAGATTGTAAATGGTAGAAAATAGGCCTATTCTGAATTTGGATAAGAGTACCTAACATGAACCACGAAGATAGGAACAACAGGTTCCGTTTTGTTTATACGTGTAAATGAGGTCGGCCAATCAGGCATAGGTTTGTTTTCACGTGATACCCACCTCTAGTCTTGTCCAGTTATGTGCTTAAAGATAAATTAACGTTTAAATAATACTAGATCTATATAAATAAGCGATTTAATATCAGAAAATAGGCCAATAAAGTTAGTTGAATACTGTAGAATAGGTAGGAGGTTATAAAAGCTATTCAAATCATGTACTAATTACTGTCTCTTAAGGTTCATAAATAATTAAAAGACAAATCACATGCCAGGCGAGATTGGAATCGCAAAATCTGCTCTATGGAAAAGGTAAACGTATCACTGAGACGCAGTCACACAGAGTTAGAAAGTTGAATCAAGAAGAGTCAGACAGAGTCGTTGGAAGCAGTTCGTCCATCTTAAAATCGTTTCGTCATCCCTTGTTAATTTGTTTTCAACATTTCGATCAAAGCCCGTGGGAAGTAGGACCTATATTTAAGATGGATTAAGAACAGTAAATTCAATGCATTACTCCCTAGGCCCTAGGGTCAACGACGTGGAATCTTCCATCCGCGGCCCTAGCGTTTTTATTCGTCACGCGCAAGGTTACGTCGTTTTTGAAGGCCTACTTGAGTTTCGGTCAAGGCTTTTAACCTTGTCTCTTGAATTATATAACGTAAGTCTAAAGTTCTTAAAGTGACCATACGATTAAAACTATACAAATTTTAGATTACGGATATCGTAAGTAAATTTAGTAATTTAATTAATAAATAAATACGGTTCCATAAATAATCTTAATTTACTTGGTTGTGTTTCATTGGAAAAGTTGAAATAATAGAAAAGAATCAATGGCCACGTTACCATCCTGAGTGTGGGTGTAAAGTCACACACCAACCCACGGACGAGTCAGTGGACGGTTTTTACCGCAACACTCGGAAACTCGAAATCTTTTATTAGTCATTAGGATGGATTTTTGTAGTCGACAAATTTGCTTTTAAGTTTGTAATCTTTAGTTGGTTGTAGTCGTTTTTTGTCAGTTTAGTCTTTGTTGTTAGTTTGGTGGATCTTCTCCGTTTTAGGTATTGTTTCTGATTTGGTTGAAAATAAGATATTTAATGTAGATTTTTACGCTGATTTAAAAAATGTAAGTCTTTTTTTTTGGGAGAAATGAGCGGTTCAAAAGTTATGTTTGTTATTGTAATTTTGTATGGGATATAATGCCCGGTTAGGTTAATTGAACACCCGGTTAGGTCAACTGTACGCCCTTGACGATTGGTTAGGTTAAGTTGTGATATTTTCGTTAAAACTAACAAAAATATCACGACTTAACCTAACCAATCATCAAGGGCGTACAGTTGACCGAACGGGAATTCAGTTGACCTAACCGGGTATTTAGTTAACTTAACCGGGTATTTAGTTAACTTAACCGGACAGAAAAATAACGGTCGTAATCTATTCACACAAATACTTAGTGACATAAGCCAATATTACTAAAGAATACAATAACTCTTGGATTAGTTGGTGCTCTTCCAATACGTGCTCTACCTTAAAATTTACATTCCAATATGTGCTAACTAACGAAAATATCACGACCTAACCTAACCAATCGTCAAGGGCGTACAATTGACCTAACGATTGATTAGGTTAGGTCGTGATATTTTCGTTAGTTAGCACATATTGGAATGTACATTTTTCGGTAGAGCACGTATTGGAAGAGCACCGATTAGTTTTCAGTTGTATCGTTATAGTTTTTGACCTAATACAAAATTACAATAAGAAACATAACTTTTGAACCGCTCATTTCTCCAAAACGTGACTTACATGTTTACAATCAGCGTAAAATCTACATTAAATATCTTATTTTCAACCAAATCGGAAACAATACATGAAACGGAGAAGATCCGTCAGTTTTGGTAGTCTTTTTTTAGTCAGTCTGAGGTTAAGCTCACGTGTGTTAAATCATTATAAAGTTTTATGAGAGAGAGAGATTTTTATCATCAAACGACGGCAAATAATTTTCGATATTTTTTAGTAAAAGAAAGAATTATTTTTCTTCTTTTAAAAAAGTAAAAAATGTAAAAAAAGAAAGAAAAACAACAAAATTTTTCTCATTTTTCCAAACCGAAATTTCGAATTTTTTTTTTTTTTCTTGAGTCAAGACTCAAAAAATTGGAATAAAATTGATTGGGAAGAAGAGAAAGAGGAAGACACTCTTAATTCAGACCTAACCCCCTCCCCCCCCGGACCCTAACCTCTAACCCCCCCCCCCCCCCCCGACCTAAAGAATAATTAAAAGTAAAGCTTTTTTACTTATTACTGTAGCTTCACGTTCGGAGAATTTTATTATGATTATTTTTTTCAATGTTCTACGTTGCACTTGGGAAAAAAATCATCCCCTTTGGGATACGCCCCCGTCCCTATGCCCCCCTAAAATTAAAAAAATAAAATAAAAATTGAACCCCTTTTTGGGAAGTTCAGCTGCTACACTCCAGCCCCCCCCCTAGTAACCCCTTCTTCCCTCCCCACTACCCCAACATTCCAATGTAACTTCTAACCTTCCGCCTCCGACATCACCACCCACCACGGACAGTTCCTCTAAGCAGATGCTCCCTTACTACTAGTGACCAGTATACCACGTTCTTAACCTCTTAATATTCCACGCATTGGATCACCTGAAGATCAGGGCCCCCAGCCTTCTTTAGTTAGCTTTATAAGGCTAACTAACGAAAATATCACGACCTAACCTAACCAATCGTCAAGGGCGTACAGTTGACCTAACGATTGGTTAAGTTAGGTCGTGATATTTTCGTTAGTTAGCCTTATAAGGCTGGGGGCCCTGATCTTCAGGTGATCCCAAGCATTTTTCCTTCATGCCTGAAAAATATTTACTGGCGTCAATTTACGCTTAGAGATGTTTAAAAGAGTTAAGAGCACATTTCCAGAGCATTGGATTGGTCTCGAGTTCCTTTGAATGGATTCCAAGATCACCTGATCTCACCTGATTTCCTTTTGGATTTCTATCTGGGAGTTTACACCGAGAGTTCAAGACACTCCATAACAACTTCAGTTTGAGGAAATTTGAGCTGAGCTCTTTGAAGAAGTCAGTCGTGAATGTTGTGAATGTGCTGATGGATGGAATATTTGGAAAACTGTAGGCACCAAATGGAAGTATAATAAAAGTTTGCTTTAAGGGGGAAAATCCCATTATTGGTAATTTAAGTGGGGTGATTTTTTCTTATTCTAAGTATCTTTCTGCAAAATTAAAAAAATTAAACTATAGTCACCTTTCAGACGTGATATATATACCTTATGAACCTTATGTTGTTTCGTGCGTTGGTCTCTCTTCACACGGAGGTCAAGCTGGTGGCCCCGCCTCTCTCTCTCTCTCTCTCTCTCTCTCTATATATATATATATATATATATATATATATATATATATATATATATATTGGAATATATATATATATACATATACCGGTATATATGGAATATATATATATATATATATATATATATATATATATATATATATATATATATATATATATATACACATATATATATATACACACATTGTAACTGCAAACACGCAGTATAATTAACGTAAAGAACGACGCTTGTATAGGAGAATATTCCGCGCAAGATGAGAGAGAGAGAACGAAACAAATGAAAAAATGAGGTAACCACCCGGGAATCGAACCCGGGATCTTCCGATTGCCGGTCAGATATGATAACCATTGGTTTCTGCGCGTATGTAGAGAGAATTACGGCATTTGATCGAGTGAGGCCCGTTGTGTAATGGTTATCATATCTGACCGGCAATCGGAAGATCCCGGGTTCGATTCCCGGGTGGTTACCTCATTTTTTCATTTGTTTCGTTTCTCTCTCTCATCTTGCGCGGATTATTCTCCTATACAAGCGTCGTTCTTTACATATACTGTGTATATAAAGGGTGATCCAGAGAAATGGGACCCAAAAGAAACCCCTGTAACTCTTAAAGTATAAGTCCTTTTATAAAATCATACGCATCATTCGAAAGAGGATAGTTACAAGTTTGTACAGGATTGTATAGGTTTTGACAATACAAGACAAGATAAGATACAAAACAAAATAAAAGTGTTAGTTAAAACTAACCCTTCAAGATGACTGCATGGACTGTGGAACAGCTGCGTTTCATAACTGAGCAATATTATGAGCATGGAAGAAGTGTAGTTTCAGCTCAAAGATCTTTCAAGACAAATTTTCAGATGTCAAAATCACCTTCTAAGAGCTGAAACTACACTTCTTCCATGCTCATAATAATATTGCTCAGTTATGAAACGCAGCTGTTCCACAGTCCATGCAGTCATCTTGAAGGGTTAGTTTTAACTAACACTTTTATTTTGTTTTGTATCTTATCTTGTCTTGTATTGTCAAAACCTATACAATCCTGTACAAACTTGTAACTATCCTCTTTCGAATGATGCGTATGATTTTATAAAAGGACTTATACTTTAAGAGTTACAGGGGTTTCTTTTGGGTCCCATTTCTCTGGATCACCCTTTATATACACAGTATATGTAAAGAACGACGCTTGTATAGGAGAATATTCCGCGCAAGATGAGAGAGAGAGAACGAAACAAATGAAAAAATGAGGTAACCACCCGGGAATCGAACCCGGGATCTTCCGATTGCCGGTCAGATATGATAACCATTACACAACGGGCCTCACTCGATCAAATGCCGTAATTCTCTCTACATACGCGCAGAAACCAATGGTTATCATATCTGACCGGCAATCGGAAGATCCGGGTTCGATTCCCGGGTGGTTACCTCATTTTTCATTTGTTTCGTTCTCTCTCTCTCATCTTGCGCGGATTATTCTCCTATACAAGCGTCGTTCTTTACATATACTGTGTATATATAGGGTGATCCAGAGAAATGGGACCCAAAAGAAACCCTGTAACTCTTAAAGTATAAGTCCTTTTATAAATCATACGCATCATTCGAAAGAGGATAGTTACAAGTTTGTACAGGATTGTATAGGTTTTGACAATACAAGACAAGATAAGATACAAAACAAAATAAAAGTGTTAGTTAAAACTAACCCTTCAAGATGACTGCATGGACTGTGGAACAGCTGCGTTTCATAACTGAGCAATATTATTATGAGCATGGAAGAAGTGTAGTTTCAGCTCTTAGAAGGTGATTTTGACATCTGAAAATTTGTCTTGAAAGATCTTTGAGCTGAAACTACACTTCTTCCATGCTCATAATATTGCTCAGTTATGAAACGCAGCTGTTCCACAGTCCATGCAGTCATCTTGAAGGGTTAGTTTTAACTAACACTTTTATTTTGTTTTGTATCTTATCTTGTCTTGTATTGTCAAAACCTATACAATCCTGTACAAACTCGTAACTATCCTCTTTCGAATGATGCGTATGATTTTATAAAAGGACTTATACTTTAAGAGTTGCAGGGGTTTCTTTTGGGTCCCATTTCTCTGGATCACCCTATATATATATATTGGAATATATATATATATATATATATATATATATATATATATATATATATATATATATATATATATATATATACCTTTCCTTTCAACCTTTCAAATGTTCCGTGCGATGATTCCTCATTTCACGAAGGTCAAGCTTGTCGCCCCTCCTATCGAGTTGGTCTGGTAAAGCAGTAAGTTGGTTTCTTGTACTCTCCACCTCACATAGCCAGGTACGCCCGGCTCATCGGGAATTGTTCTGAGCCAGGCGTCTAATCTTCTTTTGAATACCATCTAAGAAACGCGTTCTTTGAAGAAGAACTACAAGGGGAAAGTATAACGGACTTCCACTTTACGACAGATGATATTACACAAGCTATCGGGAAACTAAAAACACACTCAGCGGCAGAACCGGACAAATGGAATGCCACACTGATCAAAAACTGCAAGAATGCAATCGCTGAGCCCCTATACTGGATATGGAGACGATCATTAGACACGGGAGAAATACCGGACATCCTGAAGAGCGCGAACATAGTCCCAGTATATAAAGGAGGAGATCGATCCGAGGCCAAAAACTATAGGCCAGTATCGCTTACATCTCATCTCACTAAAATATTTGAAAGAATAGTTAGACAGAAAATCTATGACGTTTTAGAAACTCAGAAAAAATTCGATGATAACCAACATGGATTCCGGTCAGGCAGATCATGCCTATCACAACTAATGGAACACTACAACAACATTATTGATGCACTTGAAAGTAATGAAAACTATGATGTAATATACACAGAATTTGCCAAAGCGTTCGATAAATGTGACCATGGAATCATAATACATAAACTGAAATATTTGTATTTGTTGGAGGGTATATATCACTAAAAAACACCAATGAAAAACACAAACAATGTCAACTGAACTTTTTGAAAATGTTAAATATACTCGAAAGCGGTCGGTCAGTATCTTCTTATATTCCATACTTGTGGCGTTTCATACACCATGCATGGTGGCGCTTCTAGACCTTGTCAAAGAAAAAAAACACCCACATGTACTTGCCTGCAGTTATACGTGGGCGACCCGGGCAGGCGCGGCGCCCACGTCCGAGGGTATTTTTGTCCTTTGTGAAGAGAAAGAAAGAAAAAAATGAGTCATCCAACTCAATTCTTCCCCTCCTATATCGCAAAAGATGTATGTGGAGTTAACTGCATTTTCCGGTCGGCGGTATGGTCACCACATATGTACGACATAAAAATTATGGAACTTTACTATTTTAGGTGTCATGCTTGCGGAGGGGCCCACGTTAATCTCTGTATCGTTCCAATTTTAATAAATGTATCGCCAAAGGCTGGTAACGAAATATAAGTTTGATAAATAATTGGGTTTGGGGCAAAATGGCGAATATTTTATTTAGTTACTGATATGTGTAGGCAAATGCTGAAATGATATGAAAATCGTCGAATATGAGCGACAGTTTGTCGAAATAATTTGAGAAAAGCTTAAAAACAAATGGCAAGAGTCGAAACGTATCGCGAAATGTCTAACGTTAATGACATTGACGGAGTGTAAACAATGTCGGTTACGTGTAACAGTGCCGAATTTTACTGTCGAAAAAAAAACAGCGAGCTATGCCGAATTTAAGATAGTATTGTCGATTTAGACAATCAAATATCGGTCTGAAAAGAAAAATAGCGAAAGTGTGGTGAAAATAGCGGAAATGGATTTACAGTATTTGTTTCAAAATCTTTCGAAAGTTATCGAAATTCAATGGAAAAAAAGCTTGAGTGATTTCATTTTTGAGAGATGAACTTGAAACGGTTATAAAAATTGGGCTTTATGGGTGCTTAAATTCAGAACACACACACACACACACACACACACACACATATATATATATATATGTATGTAAAAAACGACGCTTGTGTAGAAGAGCGTTCCGCACAAGATGAAGAGGGAGAACGAGCAAATGAAAAATGAGGTACCTCGTTCTCCCTCCTTATCTTGTGCGGAACGCTCTTCTACACAAGCGTCGTTCTTTACATTAATTATACTGTGTGTTGTTTGCAGTCAAAATGTGTATGTATATATATATATCAGGGTTGGCAAAAACCCAGCAAAAACCCAACTGGTTTTTGGTGGGTAGTTGGGTTTTAGCTGGGTTTTTTGGTTTTTGCCAACCCTGGTGTATATATACACAAAGAAATACAGCAACAGACCGGCTGGTCCATACGAGGCTGTCTGTTTAAGAAGGAAGGTTTAAATAAATTTAAAAATAAAGTGATAATTTTACTCCAAGTGAAAATTCTACGATACTTCTAAGCGCTAACAAATGCTCCCAATTTGGGGGTAGGGGGGGATTAAGGTAAGATAAACATCGATAAACTTTTATTATGTTACACACAGACCGTGCATGGAACAAGGAACTCTTTTGGGAAAATTAAATCCACTATAGTCCGAATAAGTAATGGTAAATCACGAATACTATAATTTTTCCTTTTTGTGATGGAAGCCCAACATGAGCAACGGGTCACTAGCAAAGAGGCCCTAAAATATAGTTTCCCCTCACCAGCTATCTGCCAAGCAGATAGGACCCAGCTTTGGGACAGGGTCTAGGATTTAAAGCTACCTACATAGCTACATTCAGAACCTCGATATATGCAAGAAACTTTGCATTTATGTCGGATCGAGTACATCAAATCGGATACATTGTATTTTTAGCCAAAAACCAAAACTTAAACCTCAAATGGAAAATTTGATTGAGCGTTTCTTGCGTATATTGAGGTTCTGAACGTAGCTGTCTAGGTAGCTTTAAACCCTAGCCGTCTCCCAAAGCTGGGTCCTCTCTGATTAGCAGATAGCTGATGAGGAAAGCTATATTTTGGGGCCTCTTTGCTAGTGACCCGTTGCCCACGTTGGGTTTCCATAACAAAAAAGAAAAACTATAGTTTCTGTCATTTACCATTACTTATTCGGACTATAGTGGATTTATGATAATTTTCCCAGAAGAGTTCCTTGTTCCATGCAGGGGCTATGTAACACACACACACACACACACACACACACACACACGTGTGTATATATATATATGATAATAAAGTTCCCAAAATTTAAAAGATAAAAAACACGTTCATTGTCTTTGTAACATTATATATATATATATATATATATTATATATATATATATATATATCGTCTCCTCGTTGGTTGACCTTTAATCTTGACGTCACACGACACCACGGCGGTTGAAGGCGGACATGATTTTGAATTCTAAATCTGGTATAACAAGATAAAAAAAATTATAGATAGGAACCTTGGACAGAGGTTTACGCTGGAAAGTTTAGGAAAATTCAGTGCAGGATAAAGACAGACTTGCCTTTTGAGAACTCGGGAACAGTTTATTTAGATTCTGAACTGATTTCGATGCAATTTTAATTAGTTGTTAAAAACAACCCCCAATGACCTAGTGGGGGGTATATCGCCGGGTTTTGTATGGGTTCTGAAGGTTGTCGGTTCGAGCCTCAGCCGGGAGTTCAGATTTTAGCGACTAAGGAACTTGGTAGCGTAGTGGTTCGGACTCCATGTAAGGTTATAAGTCCCCTTCGTCATACCACCTTCAGCGTTATGAAGCGGGGTACACAACCCCCAAAACACGTCAACAACAACCGATTTTTTTGTGATTGTTTTTCAATGTACCAAAAATGATAACGAGGTTTTTGTCGTTGGGGGGTCGGGGTGTTTAACCCCTTTGTGACGGAGAGGACTTTATGTGGCATCCGAACCATCGGTCGCTACATCATCTGGACGCAGAGGACGATCTCCCATCCAACTACAACCCAGACACAATGTCGCTTAACTTCGCTGATTGATGAGAAGCGGTGTGAGGACATTAGCTACAAACTTATTTGAAAGGGGGATGCGTCGTGACCACGTAATAACACCGCTTCACGTTAGATCAGCGAGGTTAAGCGACGTTAGGTCTGTCCAGTTATTGGATGGGTGACCGTCGTCCGCATTCACATGATATAGGGACCATTATAAAAGATGGTTCTGATTCCACGTAAAGCTCTAGGTCCCCTCCGTCACGTGACCTATTTTACCCAGAACCTTCTTACGAAAGAAATCAAACATGAATGTTATTTTGACAAATTAATTAATTTACAAAACATAATTTATTTCAGGAAGGAGGGGCCAAGGGCAAGAATCAAATATATGAAACATTTAACTTTTTTAATGTGTTATTATCAATAATTTTTATGTTAAATCGAATTTAAAGGAATATATTTAGGATTGTTGAGTCCCGTTCATTGGTGGTAGGAAAACGAGTAGATGTAGGGTGTATGTGGCCCCATGATTATGTTGTGGTTTTATGCAGTTAGTTCATGCGATCCATAACGCGTATTTATAGGGTCATGTGATATGGTCCAAAATTTGAGCTAAAATTTCAAAATAGTTGGAAATGCTCTCCACATGGCTGCTCTTATTCCTTTAGATGTGAAGTGATTTTGCGCAAAATATCTGTCGAGTCAGTACATAATAAGAGGTCGCTATGATTTTCAACGCTCCTTTCAACGATATTCTGCTTCTTAAAATCTTGCAAAAGTACCCAAATCAGACCATTTCCAAAGCAGCATCCACAGCTCTTCAACGGCACTTGTGGTATCTTGGAGAGCATCTCATCAGCCTTGCATTCTTCGATCCTAGAGACGATGCCGAGACTAAACGGAAGATGGTCGTAAACCTCCAACGTAACGAGAATACCACCGTTACTCGTCAATTGAAGCTTGAAGGAAACATTGAAGATTTGAATTTGTATGAAATGGTCACCAAAAGGACCCTGGAAATCTTCAGTCTGTGAAAGAATGAAGGAAGGCAGAGGAGGATACCTTCCTGAGGACCGATCCTAATTCCTGGACGGAGGATGATTGCTTTCAAGAGTTTCGACGTATAGCGATCAACCTAAAAGTTGCCAATTATTCGGTGGACGGGGGGTATCGCCCTTATCAAGGCATATAATACATCTTTGGCGAAGGATGAAGAACAAAAACAATTCATCCTACGATTAGTAGCAAAACATCGCCAAGACTACTCATCGTCTTCGAAGGAGTCAGTGATGAAGCGTTAATCTAAGTAATGATGTTTATTATAAACGAATGATAAATGTAATTTTCTATCAAACATCATATTTTGTTCTTTACAAAATTAATGTTTTCTTTAAAAGTTATTTTGTTTTCTAAAAGAAATAAGATGTTTTCTTTGAGATTTAATCTGTTTTCAAACGAATAAACTAGTATTTGCCCTTGTTTTTTCACTTTTTTAACCCAGAAGATCAATCTACCAGAAAATGAGTAGTAAAATGAAATTCAGAGCGACCAGTAAATATCATTCAATTAGGCTGAAATTTGGCATGGAGATGTTTGATAGATATAGGAACAGGAGCAGCCATGTGGAGGTAAAAAATTTAAAAAATTTATTTTTTGGACCACCCTAAATTGTGCAGTAGCGACTTTATTTTTATTAAAAGTAATAAGATTATTGCGTATTAGTTTGCTCTTAATAGAAATCGGAGGATAATACTTGATGAAGTGGCTTTGAGAGAGAGAGAGAGTTACAAGGAGTTACAAGGAAAAGAAGTACTGTACCTCAAAAGGCCTTGCGGCCCATACCGAGAGAGAGAGAGAGAGAGAGAGAGGCTCATGTCGGCACAAACAAGACATAAAGTAGGATTTGTGTAGAAAATCCTTGGAAGAGATTTTAATACTGGTGTTTCCTGTTGGATTTCCAACATTAAAATTCTTCCCCAAACCTCTACTACAAATTTGTTTAGTGTGTGTGTATATATATATATATATATATAATATATATATATTATATATATATATATATATATATACACACCTCGTAACCTCGTAGCAATTCCGTGCGTTAGTCTCCCTTCACACGAAGGTCAAGCTCGTGGCCACCGCCTCTACGCCTGGCTTGGTAGAGCAGCGATTTGCTCTCTTGCGCTCTCCATCGTGCATAGCCAGGTACGCCCGGCTCATCTGGTACCGTCTTGAGCCAGGCATCTAGTTTCCTTTTGAAGACTTCAACTTTGACCCCTGTGACGTTCCTGAGGTCCTTTGGAAGCTGGTTAAATAGTCTTGATTCCCTGACAACCAAGCTATTTTCCATCAGTGTTGAAGAGGTCCCTTGTCGGGCCTTTAGTTTGGGAACACTACACATTCTGCCTTTCCTATTGTCCAGCGTTGTTTGGATGGTAATTGGGTTTAGTTTGAGGTTTGGTACCAGTTTTTCGATCATTTTTCATGTATAGATAATGGTGTACCTCTCTCTTCTTCTTTCCAGGGAGTACAGATTTAGTTTACGTAGTCTTTCCCAGTAGTTGAGTTCTTTGCAGCCATCAATCTTAGCTGCGAAATGTCTCTGCGTTTCTTCTAGTTTATTAATTTCTCCCTTTTTATATGGGAATGTCAAAACTGAGCAGTGTTCAAGTTTTGGTCTGATCAGTGTTCTCAGCAGAGGAATCATTACTGCCTTGTCCCTGCTTTATCATTACTGTCTGTCCGGCGACTCTTTTTGCTTTATTTATCGCTATCTGATTTTGTGTCTCGAATTTCGCATCATCGGTCATTATAACCCCCTAAATCTATCGTTTTCGTGCTTCGCTGAAAGCATATATATATATATATATATTACACCATGGACCTCGATCAATCAGAAGTCGTAATTCTCCTACATACGAGCAGAAACCAATGCCCTGAGGGGGTACCTTCGCATGCCGTACATATATATACACATTTTAACTGCAAACAACACGCAGTATAATTAATGTAAAGAACGACGCTTGTGTAGAAGAGCGTTCCGCACAAGATGAGGAGGGAGAACGAACAAATGATGGTTAACAAAAGTGAATAGACACCTTTTGGCATACAGAAGAGTTGTATTGAATGAATATATTTGGAATGGTGTTATTTTCCTCCTTGAAGCATCACGTAAAGCAGACCGACACACGTTTTAGCATTCCATTCATGAGTTTCGACATTGTTCTCGACGACAATCGTCGTGGTGTCTATTTACTTTTGACAACCCTCTGTGTATATATATATATATATATATATATATATCCCCATCTGTCTATGGCCTCCCTTTCAAACGTAGAATGTCCACGCATTTCGAAAACCCTGGACCTTGATTTTGGCTCTCTTTCTAATTCTGAATTGGGGCGGGGAGCATTTTTGTGGGTGCTCATCCATGGCCTCGTCCTTCTTGCATAAAATAAATAAATATATATATATATATATATATATATATATATATAATATATATATATATGCAGTAAAATCACAGAAAAACGTGATCTTTTTAATAATCAAACAACCACAGGGAAAAGTAAACACGAAATCCGAGCGCTTTCGTGATATATTAACATCTTGTCCCTGAAGATGTGAATATATCACGAAAGCGCTCGGATTTCGTGTTTACTTTTCCTTTTCCCTGTGGTTGTTTGCTTATACAAGGTGTCCCAAAAGTCCCTATCTATTTTGTTGAAATAGGCTGAATTTCAAATAAATGTCACACTGACCTGAATACAGATGTATTTCTATACAAATTACAAGTATTACACCATTAAAATCTTTAATTAGTAGTTTCCACATGTGCTCCATCTGTATCTCTGCAAATCTCAAAGCGGTCAGCTGCATTGCGGAACACATTTCCGAGCATTTCAGGGGTTATTTTCTCGACTGCTTGCCTAATGCGATCTCGCAGATCTGGTAAATCTCGAATATTTCCGCGATAGACCTCTGATTTAATGAAACCCCAAGCAAAGAAATCCAATGGGGTCAAATCCGGAGATCGCGCTGCCCAGGGCCTATTTCCCCCACGTCCAATCCAACGATTTGGAAAACGCTCGTTTAGGTATGTCTGAAGTTCTGAACAATTCTGGCATAATGACATGGTGCCCCACTGCCCCATCCTGCTGAAAGACTACATTGTCGAGAATGCCATCCAGTGGTGTAGTGCTAAATAAAGAAGTGAGGGAACGCATTTTGAAAGTGTTACTCAGATGCGGGGGGGGGGACAATGGCGAGCGCGGCGAGCCCATACAGCTGGGGGTCCGGGGACACTGTAAGCCCCCCTGGAAATCTTTTGAAATCTGACCAATTTCAGGAATATTTTGAGGTCATATGCACTGGATATTAGGATATATTCCAAGGTTGAAGATGCAGTATTTCCAGTGACATTAGATGTATGACATCCAGTACGATTACGATCAATAAAAATAGATAACAACTGGAATGATTAACTAAAAAAAAAGTTAACAACTGGTACGCCGTGGTGACTGTTTCACCAGATCTTTATAGGCTAGCATTGCCTCAGTCGAAGCTAAAAGAAATGAAACAGTTAATGATTCTTTCTCATATTTCTTCTAGGGGTGGGAATTAAAATTTCATGACGTTAGAGATTTGTAAGTTCGGATTTATTTGAAATAGTGAGGGAACGCCGTTCCGTCTACCAAAAAAAGTAAGGGAACGCCGTTCCCACGCGTTCCCACAGCACTACACCACTGATGCCATCTTCAAGAAGTTGAGGTTCTAGAAATTTTGAAGCATATCAAAGTAAACAGGCCTTGTCACTGTAGTCTCTGCAAAAAAAAAGGGCCCGTAAATCTTAGACTTCGTCATTCCAAGCCACACGTTGACTTTAGGTGAGTTTCTTTCCCATTCAGTGAACTCAGTTGGCTTTTCATTAGCCCAGATGCGACAATTATGTCGATTGATTTTACCACAGGTGTGAAAAGTCGCCTCATCGCTAAACAAATTGTGGTCCATTAAATTGTTATTTTGGATTTGTTCGACCAGTTCCGTACACATTGCTGCTCTTTTTGGAAAATCTTCCTCGTGTAAGCTGTGTAACAGCTGAATGTGATAACACTTCTTCTTCAGCGTCGAACGCAAGATTCTGTGAACAGTTGTTTTGGGTATGGTCAATCTGTGGGATGCTTGGCGAACTGACATTCTTTGATCGTCTTCGAACATTATTTCCCCCACGTCCAATCCAACGATTTGGAAAACGCTCGTTTAGGTATGTCTGAACAATTCTGGCATAATGACATGGTGCCCCATCCTGCTTGGCGAACTGACATTCTTTAGTTGTACTGTTCTTGGGCGTCCACTTCTTCCTTCATCATGCACAGATCCAGTCCTTTTGAATTCGTTCACCAATTCACGAATTGCTTAACCTGTCGGTCCAAGCTTATGAAACCTTCTTGAGAATCGGTCTCTAATTTTACAACATTTCATTCCTCTGATGCGACATGTTACTATCATAACGCGTTCATGCACATCCATCACCAATGATATGGATCTGAAAAAATTAATTAAAAATTAAAAAATAATTAAAATAGAAATCTAATGCCTGTATTTGTCTAGAAAGGTGCATGCAATAATGTCATTAAAACATTCATTTGAAATTCAGCCTATTTCAACAAAATAGATAGGGACTTTTGGGACACCCTGTATATATACACATATATCTCTGTGTGTGTGTGTGTGTTAGGGTGAAAGGCAGTATCTAAAATACATCTTTGAAAATATGATTTTGCTTGGAAGGGAAACACATTTTGTATCAAAATTTTTGGAATGGATTTTCAAAGTTTTCAATTTTTGTATCCAAAAAATGCGCCGAAATTAAAAATTTTGAAATTTTGACGTTAAAAGTTTTTGGGGAAAAGAATAAGGGTCGTGTGTGTGTGTGTGTGTACACAGATGTAATGGGGTAATTTATTGTGTGTGTGTGGGGGGGGGGGGGTAACACTTTTGGTATTTAGGAACATAAAAATGTGTGTGTGAAGTAAATCGAAAAACATTTTTATGTAAAATATGTTGGTTCTGATTAGGTTAGGTTAGGTTAAATTTGCGGGTACTTGCTATTTAATAACTTAACAGAAATCACGGTTCGAGTCCCTCAATTGTGTTCGAAACACTTACTGTATCACGCTTTTCCCAGTTGGATGGTACTAAGGTTAGATGTCTTGTAGACAGATTAAAAAATTCGATAGCGCGCTCATGTAGAGATACGTACATATGTATGTATGTGTGCGTGTTTACATAAAATCCTTCTATCTGTGATTGGTTAAAAAATATAGCAACATTGACCTAACCTAACCTAGCGTAAGATTAATTAAAAACGACTTTATAGTTTTTCGAAATATTATCTCGTCTGCCAAAAAATGAAAATTTCATTTTGGAAAAGTTTTAAAAAATTAAAAAAAAAATCTTTAATTTAATTTTGAAAATTTAAAATTTAATTTTTTTACGAAACAAAGTAATTTTTAATTTTAATTTGATTTAATTTAATTTTTTATTATTAATTTAAGAGAAATTGAAAAGGGGGGGGGGAGTCTTCGGTACTTTTTTGTACCGCATTTTTATACTACTTCCCCTTAACCTAACCTAAGCTAACTTGATCTAACTTAAATTAACTAACTAAACCTAGATTAACCTAACCTAACCTAATCTAACAAATTAACTAAATCTAACTCAGCTTAACCTAAGCTAGATTAACCTGACCCAACCCACCTCACCCAATTTAAATTAACTTAACCCAATTTAACCTAAATTAGCCTAACTTAATCTCGCTTAATCTAACCTAACCAAAACACACTCTAACCTAACATAACTTGACCTAAAGTATTAGTGATGTTCCCTTTTGCAATAAATGTAGTAAGATGCGCTGGTCTGGTCTGGTTTCAGGACACTGGGGGTTTTCAGATGATGGGAAACTTGATGAGAACTCTCAGGAGTCGAAACCTCTGCATATATATATATATATATATATATACTGTCGGGGAAATTCTGAAATTGGTGTGCGCTGACAGGCTGGAGATAACCTCTGGATCAGTGCTCCCTTATCTAAGCAATTCCAGTGCGAAGGATTGCAATGTAAATAGTAAATGCTAAATCAAGTCTCTCGACATAATGGCTCCGGCACTCAACGAAAAAAAATAATGCAACGATGAAATGATGACTTTTTGTACAAAATAAAGAAAAATTGTTTTTAAACAAATTTCTGGTATAGATTAGATTAAGTAGTTTAGTGTATCACGCTATCCTTTACTTTTCATTGTCCTTTAATGCGTAATTGAGTACTCGAAATAAGTGTACGCACGGTGTGAATGAACTCTGAAGCTATTTTTTTCATTATACTTTTTCGTACTTTCCTATAAACCTTCTTTCACAACTCTTTTCTGTCAGTAGTGGTTGGTGGAGGAGGGAGAGAGAGCCTTGTCTGTTCTGTACTTTATTATTACTACTATTCCTGTTTGAAAGTTTTACGCATCTACAGGGTGGCCCACAAGTCCCATTCGGTTATAATTTTATAATTATAATAATCCGAAATATTTCTAAATTTATATAAACTTTTTACTTTGTTTCATGTTTTGTATTTTCGCTTTAATTATAACCCATTGGGACTTATGGGCCACCCTGTATAATTGAAAGCTTGGTATACGTTTCCAGTAATCTTTATTTTCATTTGCTTTTTCTATTTTTTGGGCTAACTTTCTTCTTTCTTGGGCTAACCTAGAGTGTCTCTTAGGAGCTTTGTTAGCCTGTAGCTCTGTAACGCCAACCTACCAAATTAACCAACAACCTTCCGAATTACAGGTTTCCTTGTATTAACCTTCTGTTGCAAAAACTGTTAACCAAATGACGGCAGCACGACGTCATATTATTGTAAATAATAATTGTCTGTCGTATTCACGTCATATTTAAGTGTTTGTGTCGTCATATTGCTGTTACGGTGTCGTGACAAACGTGTCAGTAATAACGTCAGTGTGACACGACCATGATTTCAGTGTGACTGAAATATGACATGGTCCTTTTTTTTTTTTACACTAATATGACGCCACAATTGCCGACATTTAGTTCAGAATGAAGGAGAAGTGGGTTGGGAGGCCTTATTATTAAAAATGAAATCGTCTGGCATTAACTAGTATAAAATAATATACTAGTAACGATTCGATTTGCGTACATGAATACGTTTTGAACTTTCTCTCGAATGCGCGTTATCTCTCTCTCTCTATCTCTCTCTCTCTCTCTCTCTCTCTCTCTCTCTCTCTCTCTCTCTCTCTCTAAGTCAAACACTTTTCATTCCTATTTAACAAATTATTTTTTAAGAATCAAAGTTGGACCCTCCTTTTTCAAAAAGAGATTCCTCTCTGCTTTTCTTCCTTCATTGACGAGTTTCTCAAATTTTGGGGTCTGGAAATAAATTGACCTCAGAAGGCATCTTTGTTCCTAAAAAAAGGTCATGGAAGTTCGGAGGTCATAAATAGGATAAAGAATGTTTTAATGATGTTTGGAAAAATCCTTTTGTACGAATCTTTGCAAGATGAATGTTGAAAGTGTCGTGGTGGAATTTTGTACGCGCGGTTCATGAAGTATATATACACACACACACACACACACACACACACACACACACACATATTATATATATATATATATATATATATATATATATATATCGGGTGGCCACAAAAAAAACTTTACTTAATTCAAAGTTTAATAACTGCAACAATTCAAAACTTATGCGATTGAGCTTTGGCACACATTAACAGATGGTTATAATCTATAATTGCTGGAATTTTCAAATATGTAGATTCTATAGTTTTGTTACAGTGAACAATTTAAAAGCATATGTCTAAAAATAGCATGCCGAAGAAAATGAATTTGAACTTAACAAAATTTACTTAAACAAATGGTCAATGTGACCACCTCCCTGTTGGTAAACTGCCCTCAATCGCTTCTTCCACGAGGAGATGCACTTTCGAACCTCATCTAAGGTGATATCCTCCATGCTCTACTGATTTTCTCCTTAAGTTCATCTTCGGTGAATTTGTCTTTCTGGCTGCCGTAAACCTTCACCATGAGGGAATCCCATACTGAATAGTCCATCGGATTACAGTCGGGAGACTGAGGCGGCCATTCATCCTTTTTGATGAAATTAGGGGTCTCTTGCTCTAGATGATTTTGGGTCGCTCGGCTTGTATGGGCGGGTGCCCCATCTTGCTGGAAAATGTAGGCCTCATCAGGATACAGCTGACGACAATCAGGAAGTAACCCATTATCTAACAGGTTGATGTAGCGCTCAGAGTTAACTTTAGTTTCGTTTGTGGCAATAAAATGAATTCGTGTTTTCCCCTTCCATGAATTCCCGCCGATACCATTACTTTTCTGCTGAATCGTGAGGTTTCATGATAAAGCCTGGAGGGAGGAATGTCCTTTTTCCTTGAACCATAAACCCTGTCATTTTGCCTGTTTTTGGCCACCTCCAACGTGAAATCCTTTTCGTCTGTAAACACAACTTTTTGCACGTCTTCAGCTGAGTAGCGTTCATATAGGGATTTACAGCGGGTCTTTCTACGCTGTCTTACATTCTGATCACGCCGAGAAACTCGAATTCTCTTGTAGGCCTTCAATTTCAAACGTTTTACAATCCCTTGTACACAGAGATGGGCAAGATCACCAACTTTGGTGATCTTGAAGATCAAGATCAGATCACCAGAAAAATGTGATCTTGAAGATCAAGATCAGATCACCAGAAAAATGTGATCTTGAAGATCCAGATCAAGATCGTGATCTTGAAGATCACTTTTCAAGATCACTTTTTAAGATCACTTTTATATGAATTGAAAAAAGTTGTACTCTTGTAGAGTAAACAAAAACAAATTATTTTGTTAATCACTCCTGAAAAGTATCACTCCTAATACTCCCCTGAGTATACATTTTTTACATAGAATTTAATTTTACAGTTTTACTGCAGTACGCAATTACTGACAATATAAGGGTAAAAACCGCAAGTTAAGAGTGTTAATTTAATGTTCAACCGCTGTAAACATTTGCTTTCAGCAAAACCAATTGCTCAAAGTTACCATCCGAGAGACGACTTCGTTTGGGGCTATGAACCATGCCAGCAAACGAAAACAACCGTTCCACTGGTGCAGAGGAAGGTAGCGTGGTGTTATACCTCTTGAAGATCTTCTTTATAGCAGGATACCTATCTAAAGAGTCGAGTGCCTTACTGGTGTCCTGCAAATAATTGAGGACTTCCAAGTCTTCCTTGTTGTTAGGAGCAGAGAATGAGCCGTCCATAGTTCTGAAGAAATCGTCTTCAGATGATGAGTCTGAGTTCACCGAACTATTACCACTGCTGTCAGAATTACAATTTCTTACAGCCATTTGCAGCTTGTCTTTTACTTGAGACTTGATTGCTTCATGATCGCCGAAATTAGGCCCTTGCAACAATGATATCCATCTAAGTTTGAAATACGGATGAGATACTGAGGCCAAAACGGCATCAGTTACCTCGGGGCTCAACGACAAAAAATGACCAAATCTGGCATTGAAGCCAGAGACGACTGCTGCCAGTAATGGCATGCAGTGTCTCAAGCGCAGGTCGTTTGGTTGGATAGGCTCCAATCTTGCGAGGGCATCTTGAGTCACTAGGACTGTTGGAAGAAGACAACCGTAGTAGCATTCTTTCTCTGCCTGTAATTTGTTGAGGGCTGCTGCAATTGGTTTTAGAACAGACAAATATTCTGAAATAAATTCCAATTCATTGTCTTTGAGGATGGGTAGATTCAGTTCTTCAAGAGCTACATTCACGTCGTTCTTATGTTTATATATTTGGCTTAATGAGTCGTACATTGAGTTCCATCGGGTGACGCATGGGTACCTAAATTGGACGCCAGTTATTTCCTGTATTTTTTCTGCTGACTTGGGTTTACCAGCAGCATTCCACAGGCCGAACATTTTCCCATTGCAGAATGCTTTATCTTCTTTAGTCCAGGTGAATTCAGTCCTTTATCTGCATCAGTTGTTGCTACCAAGTTCAATGTGTGGGAGGCACATCGAATATGGGATGATAGTTTCACTGACTCCTCTCCATGCTCTCCTGAATGTTCAGGAAAGTTGCTGATGATAACCTCTTCATCTGAATCTTTTTCATCATCATCTTCATCTGCATCATCTTCATCAATGTCGTCAGTACGATTCTGAACACGAACACCGAACTCTTTAAAGCATTTCACCATGTTCGATGCATTGTCGGTGACTGTAGATACAACTTTTCTATAAGATAAACCATGCTCCGAGTTGATCCTGTCCAATATTCCAGCAATTTTATCAAAGCTATGTGTTCCACGAAATCTTCGGCATGCCAGTGCAGCTGATCCTCGCGACAAGTCATCATTGATCTGTAATGTAAGAATATAAAATCAATGTTTGTATGAACATTTTTTTAAGCTTAATTTAATAATATTGGTTAGACACGCACCAGCTAAACTGCGCCACCAAACATTGAAGAGAAGAACTATGTGATATAAAGGAGGCAATTCAGCGATGAGTCGCCTACCATACCACCACATCAGTGACCCATCCCATAAGAGCAAAATGTGGAAGAGTCCATATTCACAGCCTGTGAATATGGACTCTTCCACATTTTGCTGTGAATCAGACACAATGACAGATGACAGAATCAGTGAATTAGTGTGAAATTACTGTGAATCACAGCAAAATGAAGACTCACCAAATTAATGAATGAGGAACACATGTCGAATAATTGAAAAGATTATACTATAAGTCTATCAGACTATCAGTCTATCACCAATGGTCAATTTATCAATTATATAAAAATAATACACTAAATCAATAGCATACCCAATGCGCAGTGACTCCCATGAAACTGCGGTGATTAGTTGACCATATGTCGCATGTAACACACATGGTCAACTGCTGCCAGTTTTGCTTGTATGTCTTCCTTCATTGTACTGGTTGTTGTTGCAAGAGATCTAGCCAGGGTGCGTCTAGATGGCACCTGAACAGCCGGGTTGACGTCTGAAAAAAATATTTAAAAATTAAAACAAATACAATAGATTAGCTATGAAAAAATATCAAAATATTTAGCTAGGCTAGCGATAGTCTAATGTTCATACAAATAATATGATTAATTATTTTAATCAGATATTAGCTATGGAAAAAAAAGCAAAATATTTGAGTTATACTAACATGAAAGAAGATCCTTAAATTCATGTAGTTCAACTAGGCTCAATGGTAGGAGCCCATTAGCCACAAGCGAGAGAATCTTCTTTTCAAGGATATCCTTGCATATTGGTGGTCCTGGTTTTTGCTTGGAAATGTGGAATATGCTTAGTGTTGACTGCTTGGTAATTTTGGCAGGGCCAGCATTGCTGCCGCTGGCATCTTCTTCTTTAGCTGGACGCTTGCGAGATTCTTCTCCGATTCATATTCACCCAAAAGATCCGAATGTAGTTTCTGCACAAGAAAATAAATTATTATCATGCGGAGAGACTTCTTGAACACCCTGTATAATATTTATCAGAGTATCAAACTTCTAGTTGAAATTAATACTTAACAAGATTCTAAAATTTTGTTATCTTTAACTAAAATTATTTTCACCATGATCAGTGCATTTTTATCCTATGTTAAATTGAAAGCCGAATTTCGTCCTTCAGTAACTAAATAGGAGAAATTACAGACATGGATCAGACAGAGAGAAAGACAGATACACCTGGCGTTTTATTATAGTTGGATATCGGCAGTTTTAATGTAGTTACTAGTCCATAATCTATTAATATCTGAAGTGCACAATATATTCAAATGGACGTCTATGTAAATGTAGCATTAGTCTTGTATGGCACCAGTCACTTAAAATATGACTTGAACCATTATGTTAATGTTGCTACTTACTACTTAGTTACTAAGTAGTACTAACCCTGAGGTGCCTCAGAAGATTGCTTGTTGAGTCGAGGCCAGCAGACAGAATTGTAGTTTTCTTTGTACACTGCCTACAAATAACTTTGATACTGTTTCCAGTTTTTTCGACAATTTGAAAATATTTTCCGTTCAATAGCACAGATTGATCCTTATTACCAACATTGTTATCTAAATATATTGAATACTGTTCTGGTGACAACCTAGAATATTTGGTTCCCTTGGGAGCCTGTTGAAGTTGTAAAATTGCACTCATTATTAAAAAATTCAATCTGTAAATAAAATATGTTTAGAATTAATTTATTATGAATACGGACCTATAGGCTATATTTTATGCCTATATATAATAATATATTAATAGAACACTTTTAACATAATTGCACAGTAAATTACACTTTTTACGAGCCTAAATTCCACAGCAACTACACCTTCCATGAGCCCACGCATGACGCAAGTCACCCAACTAACAGAAAACATAAACAGTCGATGTTGAACAAAGTTGCCACCAGATGTCGCTTGGACAAAAAACAAATGACATTCGCATAGCGGCATATTTAAGAATCTGAAATTAAAAGTGATCTTGAAGTCTAAAGTGATCTTCAAGATCAAGATCACAAGAAATAAAGTGATCTTAGATCAAGATCAAGATCACCATAATAAAAGTGATCTTCAAGATCAAGATCAGATCACGATCTTGATCTTCAAGATCACGATCTGATCTTGAAGATCAAGATCGTGCCCATCTCTGCTTGTACAGAGGAGCGAGAAATCCCAAGGTCGTACGCAATCTGTCTCTGGGAGCGATGAGTTCCTGGTGCATTCTCCTGGGATTGAATCAGTTCCTCCACGACAGCCTTATTTTCTTCTGTTGAAACACTTTTGGGCCTGCCGCTGCCGGGTTTTCTAGCTGTTGATCCAGTATCCTTTATCTTTCTTATTAAGTTATAAACACTTTGACGAGTCCAGTTCTTTGCGGGGAATTCTCGGACAATCCTATTTCCATTCCAACCTTTTTCCTTGACACATGCTTCTATGATGGCTTTATCACTTTTACTTAACGTCATGCTGGCGGGGTTTTAGCGGAAAAATAAAAGAAAGCAAATTCACATTAGGTTTAGCCTACGCCAGCGCGTGTGTCATACTACGCTACATTAGGTTTAGCCTACGCTAGCGCACGTACGTGTCAGATGCACACCAGGCATGCTATTTTTAGACATATGCTTTTAAATTGTTCACTGTAACAAAACTATACAACCTACATATTCGAAAATTCCAGCAATTATAGATTATATGCATCTGTTAATGTGGGCAAAATCTCAATCGCATAAGTTTTGAATTGTTGCAGTTATTAAACTTTCAATTAAGTAAAGTTTTTTTGTGGCCACCCGATATATATATATACACAGGGTGTTCCATAAGTTTGGTTATATAGGTAAAATGTTCAAATTGATGTCTTGTTTTGGGACTTTTTTTTTTGTTCCAGGTAGAAAGGCGGAAGCCTTTTCCTCATGAGTGTAACTCACTTCTACATTAGCCATTGCTTGTTATTCTACCTGCAACAAAAAAAAAGGTCCCGAAACAAGAGATCAATTTGAACATATGTTTTAGTTATAATGTATTAATTTTGTAAATTTAATTTAAAATAAATTTTCCTACGAGACCCGACTTATGGGACACCCTATATAATTTGATCGAGTGCAGGGGGGTTAATACGTAAAAACACTTTGGGTGTGAAACTACTAGTGTTTCCCTGGAGTGAAATATTCGTCAGGTTGTATGAACCTTTATCCCGTCCTAGCCTAATGGTCAGTGCCGCGACTCTGAATCAGAGGTCCCGGGTTCAAATTTGGTTGGGAATATATATATATATATATATATATATATATATATATATATATATATATATATAAGAGAGAGGGAGATGTGCCGAGTGCCGATGTTGGTATAGGAAGGAAGGATGTATTGATTGCCGATAAATCGGCATATCGTAATGGGCCAATATGCTTCCCGTATTATGATAACTTATGCCATTACCGATATCTGATTACTTCGAAACGATTTAATCGGTTATCAGCCCTGAAATGCCGATATCGGTTAATCGGTAAAGTGGTAAATTCCGTCCATTACCGATTATCTGCCGATTAACTGACACGTCCTTCAGTAAAATATTAATATTGAAATATATTTGCAAGCTGTGAAAAACAGGTTCCCAACTTCAGCAGTTCTCAAAAATTAATTCGATTTCCATTAGCTTATGACGGATATATAAATTAACGAAGCGGCTTCCCTCGAGCACACTGAAATTTCACAATCTCCAGATAAGTTTTTTAAAATTTTCTATTAAAACAAAAATCTAAATCCAATATGGCCGCCAAACCTATAAACCGATCAGCTTCGTAGTAGAATATACAGGGTGGCGCAAAAGTCGCGCATCATAGGAATTTTCAGTTACTTTTGGTGATTACTTTAGGTGAGTTTGAATGACGGTTCAGGATCGACCTGCGGTCGACCCTTCTGCAGCATCCCGCCTCATTTGCGGGATTTGGTGAAGGAGGGAATTGCTGTCTGATCTCCTCCTGCCCTCGTAGCCAGCCACGCATAGCTGGTCAGGGACTTTGCACAAGAATCTGTCCAGGTACAACAAATTGATGAATACCCATTCATCGGATTTGTTGTACCTGATATTCCATACATTAAAACCAAGCACACCCTGTCGTCTATTGTTAATTTTGCAGCCATCCCCTACCTAAAGGAAAAATATTATAATCAACACTGGAAATTCCTATGATGCGCGACTTTTGCGCCATCCTGTATATTAGCCTGTCTTGACAAACTGTCCTTTCAACTCTGGGGACATTACAGTTTCCGGAACAGTAATAATATTTTCTTAACATATGTCCTTGAATCAGAACATGTTTCGTCTATACATGTTTAGTTGTTTTCACCACGGGGTGAAAGAAATCAGCACAGGGTTTCCCAGTGAACAAGCATTGTAAAACCCGGTACTGTAATAATGGTGAAAAACATGGCAAACAAGTAAACTAAACATGCGTAGATATGAAACATGTTTTGTATATATATATATATATATATAACATGCTTGAGTGCACGCAGTTATTGGATGAAGCAAAATTGCCCTCCATCACGATTGCAGTTCGGGACCTTTTGAGTTGGAGTTGCGAGCGCTTCCACCATACTACGACGAAGTAAAAGTTAATACAACCTCGTCAAGTGGTCCCGGTTCCACTCCTGGTGGAGGGGGAGGGGATTTTATATATATATAATTCAATAAAATTTCTTTGTAGTCGTTTCCTGACTTTCTTGTATTCCTTTTCGCAACACTTTTTCTGTCAGTAGTGTGTTGTGTGTGTGTGTGTGTGTGTGTGTGTCCCCTAAAAGATTTGTCCGCATTTTCCAATTCTTATATTTTCTCGCAGAGAAAACTAATGACACATTCTCTCTCTCTCTCTCTCTCTCTTAGGAAAGAAGATATAGAAAGGTTGGAAAGGGTACAAGCAATGGCCACAACATTGATCCCTTCAATGAGACTTCAAAACTATGAACTTAGATTAGAGCGCTCAAATCTGTTTACTTCAGAGACCAAGTCGAGGTTGCTTAGTCAGCTTATTCCCGTTTTCAAAATGCTCAAATGGAATAGATAGGGTAGACTGCAGGAAATTATTTTAATTTAATATCAATCCCATAAGAAATTATGGTTTTAAATTGGAACTTAAGACATTTAGTACCGCCACCTGTGGTAATTTCTTCTTTTATAAAATAGTTAATATCTAGAACCAACTTCCCTCGGGGGAGAGGGGGGTTGTTTCAAGCCAAAGTGTATAAATATGTTTAAAAATAGTCTGGGCAAAGTTCTGAATATACTCAGGGTTTAAGACTGTTCCCATATATGATGTAATTTAAGAAAATAGTATTATAACCCTGTGGGAGTTTGTTTAAACATTTACTGTTATACTAAGTCCTTCTCCCACTTTAGAGATACGTCTTTGGTGGCACTGTGCCACACACAGCACGCTCAACTATCGAGCAACTCATTTTTTATTACTTGCTTCATAAACAGCTCTAAATGGGAGACTCTTGAATCTGTCGAGGTAACAAACGGGTGTTCACCCACGAAACACTTTCATTCTCCGTAAGGGACAAGTACATGGGGATATATACAGGGACCTCCCACTGATATTCCTCACCATAAACAGATTCTCTCTATTCTCGTTGTGTCAGAACACTGAGAAGTATGAATGACTCAATATATCACTTGCTGCATAAACACCTTTCACGGCGGGAGACCAAAGTTGAAACACGGCGACATTCAAAGTTGGCAGACAAATACATATGACAGACATCCAGTTACAGAAAACACGCTTACACACTTGCTTTCTTTGTCAATGTGTTTAAGAATAAGGAAGATGAGTATTTTGTTGAAATGAATAACTTGATAGCGAACCAAAAAAAACCTCATGGCATTAATTAGGTGAGCTAGAGTTGCGTTTTTGCTGCCACGATTTCTTTTTCTCCTCTTTCTCTTGGGTGCAGGGTGCCCGTTTATCCCTCAGCTGTACGGGAACCGGGGATCCGCAACTGGAGGTGTACCTAGGGGTTGAGCAAAGTGAGGCTCTGGAGGTTTCTCCTGGAAATTTTTGCATTTTAAGAATCAATTTCCTTGAGTCCGGTAGACTTTTTGACGCCATTTCAACCATTTTTGATACGTCCAATAAGGAGATTCTTACCAGATGTGAAGCGCAAAAACGTGACATAGAATGTGTTGTCATTCATTATTAATTTGATAGTGTTATACGTGATTAATGGGCCACTAATGAATGCCTTAAGCCCAAATAGGAAAATAGCATAAAATGTATAGCAAAATAAATAGCACAAAATGTATAAATAGGCTAACACCTCAGCTAAAGTTGGCAGTAGGCAAAATGATTAGGCAAAGTAGTACAA
Source organism: Bathynomus jamesi (assembly GCA_023014485.1). Taxonomy (NCBI): domain Eukaryota; kingdom Metazoa; phylum Arthropoda; class Malacostraca; order Isopoda; family Cirolanidae; genus Bathynomus; species Bathynomus jamesi. Next base: position 128,745 of record JAJOZX010004236.1, read on the forward strand.
TTCTTACTAATATCAACAGTTTTCTAAGTATGGTACCTCCATATGGAGTACAAGTTAGAATTATAAGTATACTAAACCCCTGCTAATTCGTGATCCTCGGGGCTCTGGCCTAATTGAATTACTAAAAATCAGAACGGCGCAGAAAATCATGAAATAGCCCGACATAACGAATTATGAATTGTATTCAATGGTATGGTAACTTTACTCCAACTGTCTTGGAATGCAATAGGGTAGAGACCTGGGCAAAGCTCACCCTTTTTAAGGTTTAAATAATAATCCAAAGTGTCTGACCGCAATCGTGTTATATTTGACAATTAAAGCTATCTTGGATAATTGTTGTCTTCCATTGACTTAGGTCTTTATATGCAAAAATTAATATTTCCAAAAGTTAAGATCATGCCTGGCCTGAAATTGTACACGATCGTGGTGGTTTGTACGGGAACCAGGTTCCCGGGTAAACGGGCACCCTGCTTGGGTGGCTGGATGCACGTGACGGGTGAGGTCATAGTGTAGAAAATCTGATTTCTGCTCTCAATTCCTGTTTTAAACCCTTTCCTGTAGAAGTATTTTGCCACATTTAACCTTTTATCTCTCTCTTAATTCTTTTGGGGCTAGCCTGGAGTGGACCATGGGGTCTTTGTTGGACCGATACCCCGGTGAACAGAGCTATAAATATTTCGTATAGAATCGAAACCATATGTTCGAGGTTTTTCTGACGATACCAAGTAGTTGATATAAGATCAGCACAAATATATTAGCTGGAGTGACAGGCTTGACCTTCGTCAGAATAAACAATTCGGGCGGAAGCTAAACCAAGGTTAACCAAGGCTGGTTTATACAGCGGTGCTATCTAATGCACGATTTCTATGTGTCCATAGTGTAATTGTAGAGGTAGCTCATATATTTTCATCTTTTCTGTAAAATTTCCTTGGATACTTTTCCAGGGATCAAGATATTTTTTCAACCTTTTTCCGTACCCGCCTCTGGCGGGGAGGGTGGGAAGAGAGACTTACGCTTTCCTATCCAGTTTTCTACTAATGCTAGAAGAGTTATAAAATGAACAGTTTAGCAAGAGGAACTTCCCCTAGTGGACCGAAAGGTCTTTGAAACTTCCTCTTGGACTTGTAACTCTCTCTCTCTCTCTCTCTCTCTCTCTCTCTCTACTGTGAAATTTGATTAAGATTTTAATTTTTCTTCTATTTACGTTTCAGAAGTTTGAGAAACGCAAAGATCCATACCGGCACTAATTAAACTTGGTGAGTAAAAATTTTTGTTTTTCTTTTTACCGAGAAATTAGGGTGATTCCAAAAAAATGTATACTTACTTTGACAACTTATAACTTTTTTACTACTTAAGTTATATTAATGAAATAACTTTTAATAAAGAGGAAGACTCAGGTAGTTTTAGTAGTTTTTTTTGGGGGGGGGGGGGGGGGGGTTAGTCCATGCTGATTCAAGCAATATGGCAGCCTTTTGGAGAAGTTTACGACGTTATCTTGAAGAACTGTCGCTGGTATAGAGCGAATGCTTTCTTCAATTTTTGGCTTTAGTTCTGGTGCGTTTTTCTACGTTTGAAGACTTTGGCCTTCAAATACCTCCTCCCCCCCCCTGCCCCACTCACCCATAAATAAAAATCTAGGGGTGAAAAATGTGGGGATCTACAATAGGTAGCCAGTTAATGTCTCTACCTCTGATGACGAGTCTTTGGGGAAATTGCTTTTCAATAATTGCAAAAACTGATAAACACGATTCTCCCATTTTAGAAACAATACACATTTTCAAACATAAACCGAATATAAATCATCATTACAACCCCCAACCCCCAACACACTTCTACAATCTCAGTATCTCTCAGTAAAAAGTTTTACCAACCAACTAAATTAACACGTCCTTCAACAAGTCGTCATTATCATATCCGTCCCTCATTCTCTGCTGCGTCTGTGATTAAGTAACTTCAAACTCATTTAGTGCTCTTAACGGTTATATATATATATATATATATATATATATATATATTATATATATAGTGTGTGTGTGTGTGTGTGTGTATAGACAGAGAGAGAGAGAGTTACAAGGAGTTACAAGGAAAAAAGTACCTCAAAAGGCCTTGCGACCCATACCAAGGAGATACCAATGGCAACGGTGCCAGGGAAAAATTTTCTACACCTCAAATAGTGTGCAAGATTCGGTCTAACCTTTTCTTGAAATGATCCACAGAGGAACTGTTCACAACTTCTGAAGGTAACCTGTCCCACGTGTCACAGATCTTATAGGTAAAGTAATTCCCACACAGTCGGACTACTCAATATTGGGGAGTAATATCGAGCAAGCTGGGCACTTGCGTTTTTTTGCCGTTTTTTTGCGGTACTGCGGTACTGCGGTACTACTACCGCACTACCAAACCGGTACCGCATAACGCAGTACCGCAAAGGATCGCTGAAAGTACAGCAGTACCGCTACCGCATTCAAATTTCCCGCGGTACTTTCCGCGGTACCGACCAACACGGTAGTACCGCAGTACCGCAGTACCGCAAAAAAACGGGCAAAAAAACGCAAGTGCCCAGCTCTGATATCGAGGCCACTGATTTGGAAAAGGACTTGGGTGTGCTAATTAGCAGCGACCTTAAGTTTACCAAACAGTGCGTAGAGGTGGAAAAGAAAGCCCAGAAGTTGTTGGGTGATATCAGGAGGCAATTTCGATTTCGGAACAAGGAGATTGTGCTCTCGCTGTACAATTCTCTGGTTCGGCCGCACCTGGAATATGCTGTGCAGTTCTGGTCGCCCACCCTCAGGAAAGATATTGGGAGGCTGGAGCGAGTGCAGGCGAGGGCCACAAAGTTAATCCCTTCCGTTAGGCATATGGGCTACAATCGAAGGTTACGCGCCCTGAATTTGTTTTCGCTGGAAACTCGGAGGCTCTGCGGTCAACTGATCGAGTTTTTCAAGCTCTTACGCGGGTTCACCAATGTCGATTTTAGAAGCATGTTTAGTTTAAATGATAACCCAACTCGCAACAGTAGTTGGAAGTTGGATTTGAAACGGTTTAGGACTAGTGTGTGTAGGAATTACCTTACGTATAAGATCTGTGACACGTGGAACAGGCTACCTTCAGAAGTTGTGAACAGTTCTGTGGATCTGTTCAAGAAAAGGTTAGACCGAATCTTGCACATTTTGAGGGTGTAGAAAATTTTCCCTGGCACCCGTTGCCATTGGTACCTCCTTGGTATGGGCCGCAAAGCCTTTTGAGGTACTTCTTTTCCTTGTAACTCCTTGTAACTCTCTATTTTACCAACTTCTCCAAATAATTAATTATTTAACGAGCCATGGCATAAATTCCGGGATTTCAACAGCTGATCGACTTCACATTCTCTTAACACGTATATTGTGGGTTAGACTAGGTTAGGTTATTTTTTTTAGAGTACCGGTTTCATGGCGATGTCGACCTGTTAGGACCATAAATTTTACAAACCATACTTATTTTTCTGGTAACAAACTTGTATGGTTGGAGCAGCAGTTGGAGGGTGTTTGGCGTAACCATTTTGATTTGGTTGGCATATAGTAGTTGATCACGTTTTTTTCCCTTGTAGTGTTGGTTGATTTTAATAATTAATTATTAATTTTTTTTATTTTTTTATTATTATATCATCAGTGGTCGGATTGTAAAATTTTAACAAGGAGGGATGATTGATTGATGAGGGTTGGTAGGGTACGGGTGGAGGGGGGATCCCAGGAGCATGACCCCCTTGAAAATTAAAAAAAAATGTAACTGCATAATGCTACATACTGATGGTGACTTTTCAGGGAAAGATATACGCACCAACATCATCATTTAATGAAACATTTTTCTCTTGTAACTTCCATATTTTTCCCTGGAAGTAAATTATGACACGTGACTCGAAACTTATATTTTGAAATACCATGATAAAATCCATTTTAATCACAATTAACTCCCCCTGTTCCTGTCCTTTAATCACAACACATTATATGACCATAGAATATTTGTTTTAAATCAATTAAATCACATAAAAACTTATAAATATATTAATCTTTCAATAAACCAAAACACGTAACAAGGAAAACTTTATCTTACTTTCTGTGCTTTGGTCACAATTAGGTTGTTGTTAAAGCGTATTTTATTTAGATAACAAGGGGGGGGGGAGGGTGCCATCCCCCTTCAATTCGATTTCCTGATTATCATTATTATTATTATTATTACCACAGACATATACATATATATATACAGGGTGTCCCATAAGTCCAGTCTCATAGGAAAATTGATTTTAAATTAAATTTGCAAAAGTAATACAATAGAATTAAGACAAATTTTCAAATTGATCTTTTGTTTTGGGACCCTTTTTTTTTTGTTGCAAGTAGAATAACACGCAATGTTTAATATGGAAGTGAGTTACACTCCTGAGGAAAAGAGTTGGTGGAAACTAGCGTGTTTGTTGGAAAGGTTTGTGGGTTTGTTACAGTCTGGACGTGGCAGCAAAACAGCCCACTGAACAGCTGTTTAAATAAAGCAGCGTTCAGTCTAACTATATATGTATGGATGCGGGTTTTACAGTGTTCTTCAGCCATACGTAAATAGAAGTGATACTTAGGCCGCTCGCACATAGGATCGTGCGAGCGACCGCGACGCAATTCCCCAGAATTCCCCAGAATCGCGTGGCGGTCGCTGCAATGTGTGGGGGTCCTATTCTGTCAATGTTAAATCAAACGCGACTCGAGTCGTCACGACCCAAGTCGTCAGTCGTGAGTCGTAAGACGATCCTGTATGCGGCCGGCGTTAGGGTTACTAATATTATAACAAAATTACCTTTCAACCTTTCAAATGTTCCGTGCCATGATTCCTCACTTCACGAAGGTCAAGCTTGTCGTCCCTCATCTCATGCAGGTATACATACAGGTGTGTGTGTGTGTGTACACAGAATGCTTTAATGAAACGACAGGTATTCTGATGTTTCTGTCCAGTTTGTTTAGATCAAGGGTTCGAAAACTTTTCCAGTAGTACCCCTCCCCCACTTGTTAGATAAACGATGACGTACCTCTTTTCACCCTGGTGTTATGGAGACAGTTACAAGTAGGTTGGTAGTTAGTGATGTCGAGTTAATAAGCAGCATTCAGGAGAGCCAGAAAGTGGCACAGCGGCTCAGGCCAAATAATATGTCCCATTTCTTTAATTTTTATTATTATTATTATTATTATTAGCACCATCGGGATTCGAACCTTGGACCTCAGTGTCTTCACTTTCGAAATTAGAAGTAAAATTCGTTTCTGCGAGTCAATACTTCTCATCCATCTCAAATACATAACGTTTGTAACCCCTTTTGAACCCCCCCCCTGGGGTGGGTCCGCGCCCCTTAGTTTCCGGACCAGTGGTGTAGAACAAGCTCCGTTATATGTATGTGATATATCTATGATTTGATATGTACATTAAAGAGACTAAACTCGGAGGTGACCTTTAACCTCCGACAAGGTTTTTTGAATATTTTACTCAAAAAGGTCAAGATTTTAAGCGATTATCAAAAAATGATGTGCAAATTATTAAATTAGTTTTATCCTTCTCTGGTTTTGAACCTTGACCCGAAATACAGTTTAAATGGGAATGACCTCGGGCAGTTAGTACTGTAAATTCTGTATGTGTGTGTCTGTGTGTGTGTGTGTGGAGTCAAAATATAACGCTAAATACCGACTCTACATCCTTGTTTTAAAAGTAGCTTAAAATCCTACACTGTTTTCCTTTGAACGTGCAACATCTTAACTTGCTTAAAGGTACACCCTTCATTCTCTACTTGGATTATTCATAAAACACACACACACACACACACACACACACACACACGCACACACAGGATTATTAATGTAGAAGAAATATAAGCACGTTGCTGAAAATTTTTCATCAGTATAGACCTATATTTTTTATGATTATTTGCATAGCCTACATAAAGTTATCATAGGGACTTCATCATTTCGTGCCAATACCACTGATATAGTCGAGTCCACCATTGCCGAGCCCGAGACGGGAACAAAAGGTCTCGAGACCTACATCACTGGGAAATATTAATTAATTACAAAGGTTACAGTTCAAACTAATAGGTGTATTATTATCAACATTATCGGGATTCGAATCCCTGATCTCGGTGGCTTCACTTCGCTTATAGGGTAACATTACTCAGTTACTATTCCACTTGTACTACTATTTAACTATTCGATATTACGCAAAAATTTCTATGACTACTCAGGGATAGAATTAATTACCTTAATTGTAATTGGTGTGGAACGTGGAGGAGATAATGGATGTGAGGTGGACTGGAGTAGGTGAGGTAGAATTAATTACCTTAATTGTAATTGGTGTGGAACGTGGAGGAGATTATGGAAGTGAGGTGGACTGGAGTAGGTGAGGTAGAATTAATTACCTTAATTGTAATTGGTGTGGAACGTGGAGGAGATAATGGATGTGAGGTGGACTGGAGTAGGTGAGGTAGAATTAATTACCTTAATTGTAATTGGTGTGGAACGTGGAGGAGATTATGGAAGTGAGGTGGACTGGAGTAGGTGAGGTAGAATATAAATATTATGGGTTGTATGACTCGATGCATTTGTCTTTCATTTTTTTCTGGAAAGGTTTTCGTGTGTAATTTGGTTTTCTGATGAACGTGTTCGATTGTCTTGCGTCGAAACTGTGTTGTCGTGTTTGGGCAGTTATTATTTTGTTTTGGATGATTTCTGGTGCAGTATTAGGGTAAAGTTGGCAGTGGTCGCACGTCGGTCTTAATGTCGTGCATTTGACTTAAAAAGAACTCCCCACAAAATACTGTTACAGTGAAGGAAATAGAATTCATGTGAAACATTACTTCTAGTAACTTCTAGAAAATAGAATTCATGTGAAACATTACTTCTAGTAACTTCTAGAAAATAGAATTCATGTGAAACATTACTTCTAGTAACTTCTAGAAAATAGAATTCATGTGAAACATTACTTCTAGTAACTTCTAGAAAATATCATAGAATTCATGTGAAACATTACTTCTAGTAACTTCTGGAAAATAGAATTCATGTGAAACATTACTCCCCGTAACGGGTAAAATTGATGTGAAATATTACTTCTAGTAACTGGAAGTAATGTTTCACATCAATTATATTTCCTTCATTGTAACAGTATTTTGTGGGGTTTTTTTTTAGTCAAATGTGAGACATTATGACCTATGGGCGACCATTGCCAACTTTACCCTATAGACGATTTGATACATATATGAGGCAATGTTTACTTTCTAGATCTCTCCTAGTTTGAGTTTATTATGCTTCATTCAATCTATAGATTTCCCTAATTATTATTTTTTGCATGACCAGCAATGGCTGAATTTTCGTCGTGCATTTTCGTAAACGCTAATGCAAAACTATAGTTGTAGGGTATACTTGGGTACGCGGATCTGAGAACTTGATTTGGGAGTACCTCACCTATTTCTGTGACTCTGTACGCAACTTTGATTAATCCTTTTTGCATAGATCTTCAATATGATATTTGAATGACAGGTTTATGTCGAGAGGTAATTCACGGAAGTTAGGCCGACTGAACGCGTTTTATAGGGAGTGAATTTATATATGAGGTCTTCCGAAGCAAAAGTAGCACAAGCGCCATCCGGAGCAAAAATGAGTTATACCCACTGAGAGGTTCTTCAGACCGTATACTATCATATGGTAATGGATGAATTGCAGAAACGCCAATGTTCGTATGGTCGAAAGTCCCGCGAAAAATAATGCGTTATCTCTGTCCGAAGTTCGCATAACTTTCAACGCGTTTTCTGACGATTAAAAAAAATGGCGCTTGTGCTACTTTTGCTTCGGAAGGCCTCATATAAGTTTAAATGCGAGGGAGGGGGGGGTCATCGATTTCGTTTTGGTGATGACTCTATATAAATTAGATAAGTCCCTTCTTTTTTCAATGGGCTTTTTGCTGATGTTTCGGCTAAGTACATCTGAACACTTTCGAGGCTTGTTAAGAATTAATTCATTTAGGGGCGCGACAGCGCTCGCATACGTTGAAGGTTTTCCATATATGCAACAATGGCAGTTGACCACGTGATACAGATGGCTCTTTGAAATTGATGGCCACAAAGTCAAGATCGCGAAGCGCGCAAAGTTTGTTTTAGTAGCACAGCAGTCCTCTCTTCTTCATGTTTTAGGAACATTGCTGTATTAACAGTTATAAATATACTGTATTACAATTCTCTGTCAACATGAATCTAACATGTTTACGATGTGGGCGGAGTTTAAAATATTCATTCGTATTTGTGTTTCTGCTATAACCTTTTTGTTTATCTTTCTGCGGAAGGGGAAGATGAGTTATAAAAACACCTAAAGCGTTGTCCATTTGTAGTATTCAGAATTAAGACACGTTTTGGGGCGTTTATATATATATATAAAAAAAAACACATTTTGGGGAACAATTCTTACGAAGATGCGTTTTCCTTAGTTATGTATTTAATTTATTTAAAATCTAAGTATCGCATTTACAGCATAGTCCATACTTTGGAGAATACTGGTAGATTGGTAAAATCTTTGTATTAAAACTAGGTACAGTATGAGCGGCAAATATGTGGTAACCCGAACAACTATATAGGTAGCAAATCTAGAGGTGTTTTGATCCTACGTTGCCATCATTCACCGGCGGCATCTCACGTAGCTGAGTTTGTGCTGTGATTGGACTAAATTTTATGCCAAATGTGAAAGAATTTATTTAGGTATATATTTTTATTCTGTACTATTCTGTCTTTTTGATATGATGAGATGATCTTCATGTCACGACAGTTTGGTTTTGTGAGGTATTATTTTGTCTAAAGATTTTTACATTTGAGTCACCGATGACTATGCAAAGCTGGTCAAAAATTTTTTTTTTTTGTGTAGATATGAAAAAATATCTTAAACAAATACTTTTATAAACTATTAATTAATATAAATCAGTAAAAAATATATTTTTATCGTCAGTTTTATGCATGAGTGAAAGGGTTAAAGTAGATGTAAGTGCTCAGTGTTTCCCAAAGGGTGTCCCTCCTTTAGGGGGGGCAGCGAAATTTCATGAGAATAACAAAAATAAGTAGTTGAAAACTGAAAAATTAGTGAATATACGCACGTTACAAATGAAACTCATTTGAGTTTATTACATCCATAGGGAATATATGTATATAGACTCAGTTTGAAGTCACGTGGTGTTGGGCAGGGTATGCGTGTGTGTTGTGGTGGGGGTAGGAACTGGATGTTAAACAGTGAGAGACGAAAATTCTCCGGGTTGCTTTCAAAGGAGGTAGGGTAAATATTCATTGGGGTGCCTTGAGACAGTAAAGTTTGGGAGCCACTGCTAAATTCATGTACCTGATTAATTGTAACAATTTTAACTTGAATACATGTCTTTTGACCATAGTTTCGAACTAAAGAAAACTCATTTGGGTATAAGACAAATTATCTTCTGTAAATTATATAATTCCAAATTACTTTTCAACCTAAAAATTGGAATAAATTTTTTTCCCTCGTTAAAATAATGGCTGACTTTACGTTGTATTTTAGATCGACTTTTACCCTCAAATTTTTACATTTTTATGTCTGTTTGGCATTTTTGGTTAGTCTTTGACCCTCTGATTAAACTGTTATTAACTTCATCCCACGATTCATCGAACACATTTCCCAGCAAGGTATCGAAACTAGGTCTTTATGATTCGATCAAGGTCTACCAATGTTATCTAGTCAGTCCACGCTCGCATTATAACCGAAATTTTTAAGCGAGTGATTCCTTAAATATTTGCCTTGAACTCACGAACCATTGAGATGTTGAGTGTAGCTTCACAAATTTAGTCTTACTGGTTTTGGATGCGAAGCTCAGAATTTTGATGACTGTGGTATTTTTACAAATTTGTTGTGTCTCACTGGCTTTTTCTCAATTTCATGAAAAAGTATGACATTTTTTGTACAAGCGTGGTCTGACTAGATATAGGTTGGCTCTGATTAATTGACTGGTGGCTAATCTCACCCTTAATACAGTCAAATTCGTAATTGCTGATATGAGAAAGTGGGTATACGAACTCCTTCCGTGACTGGTTGTATGTAACCTTTAGACTTACAGTTTTAAGAGAAAAGCTACATTTTGTCCGTAACTCTGATTCTGAGAAATTGCCCAGAAAGTTATTATTATTATTATTATTATTATTATATACCGTAATACGGAGTGATTTTGGCTCAAGGGGTGATATTGGCACTTCTTAAAAAAGAAAATGGTTTTATGCATTTTGTGCAAAAATAAACAGTTTCATGGAAAAAATCACTCTTATCATTTTCAATCTATGGAATTTTGCCTATTTTGGTATAAACACTTTTTTTCTCTATCTTCCTTAACTTAGTTGTTGTGACAATTGTGAAGAGAAACTGGTATTTTTCTCTGCATTTTCCTCACGAGTGTAACGCACTTCCACATTAGCCAGTGCGTGTTATTCTACCTGCAACAAGAAAACGGTCCCAAAACAAGACATTAATTTGAACCGGACTTATGGGACACCCTGTATATATATATATAATATATATATATATATATATATATATATATATATATATATATATCAGTGGCGGGCATTCAGGGTAGCTAGGTAAGCGCCGCCTACCCTAATAAAAATCTTATTAAAGATATTAAAGACTACCTATTTTCAGAATAGTCAACAGTACATACCCACTAGCCACTCACACGCAATACCGCTTACCCTGTAGACGTACCCACTGCACACCACTGATATATACATATACTGAAGTGTATATATATATATATATATATAATATATTATATACTAACAAGTGTTTATAAAAAACTTGATCAAATATGTGAACAGGCATTATCACTGCTTATGTAAAACGTAAACAGTAATTTAGTTTTCAGCAAGTGTTGTTGAATGAGTGAGTTGAAATAACTGGGGTGGTTTCCCGGTGCCTTCTCCAGTAGGTAAAGCTGTGTAGTAGTCGTAGTTAACAACGTTATTTTTAATATTAAATATATAAGGAATTAATTTTTGTTCTCTCCTCTCTCTCTCTCTCTCTCTCTCTCTCTCTCTCTCTCTCTGTCTCTCTCTGTCTCTCTCTCTCTCTCTGACAAAAGTCATAAATTATAAATCTTTTTAACTAAAAAAGTAATATTGATTTAAAAATATGTGGCGGCCATAAAACAGAAAAGATCCATTCTGTCGGGTTCCTTTGACATCCTGACTTTTGTGCCACCTTATATATATAATATATATATATATAATTAAAACCAGTTTTAAATATTAACAGAAATGCCACAAACGAAATTAAAACTTAAAAGTCGTGAAATTATAACATTAAGTCATACAATTAAAATATAAAATATTACAAAAGAAAACCCATAAAAAGGGGGGCTTACCTTTACGATAAGGGTAAATGTAAGCGATAAACATTATGAAAGAATTTTGGGGACCATTAAGGAAAAGTTTAAAATCTATATAAACCCGAAAAGAAACAAATGAAGTACAAGCCACTCGATCACTGAACGCGGCAAAGAATGAGAGATGAGGAAGGTTGATGGAATTTGTTGAAAGGCGCTAACTTGGTTGGTTGATAGGTAGCTTTTTAGACACTCTTTATTGAAGGATTTTGAGGTTATAGAATGGAGTATGATGATTTATGTGTGGTTTATGTTTGATAATGAGTATATTCTCTCTCTCTCTCTCTCTCTCTCTCTCTCTCTCTTCTATCTATTCGTATTCAATTTCCTTAAAAGTAATTCATCCACTTTTCGTGTTGTATCATGTAGTATTATGCCTTAACTGCGCATGCGCTAATTCAAACATGTCGAGAAATTTGGCGGTTTTATATCGATCATGGCAAAATCGATAGAAATTTTAGACACAAATTTACGTCAACATAAAATTGATGACACGTATTTGTAGACGAATTTTGTAGAAAACTTTCGCTTAAAACGAAGCAGTTTTTTTTTCGTTTATAACTGATTGAAATTAACAACAAGGGGTGACAGGTAAATTAATCACCAATGCTCTTTCATCAATAATAGAAAAGATATTAACAGTATTGTTTTCAAAGCGATTCTCAAAATGATGTAATTTCGGTGCTTTGTGTGCGATAGAATATTATATAAAGGCGCCATTGGCGTATAATAGAATTTTTGTTTCTGTTATTAGCGTTTGGGAGGAATTTGCAGTGCCATTTTGAATAATATTCCTGTGACATTTCAGAGTAAATACGCTTGGCCCTCCCTGCATGAAAAAAAATATTTTTCAGATGGAATGTATTATATTTGTTAGAGTAACCATTATGTAAGCTTAATACTACGTTACATTTCCTGCAATATTTTTTGTCTGAATGTGACCACTGTACCACCGAGGCGCTATAACTGCGTATATGCATATATACGCAACTCTACCCCGCGCTCCTCGGTACCTCAATGGTCTCGGTGGCCGTTAGGCTCTGTGTTCGTTCCGGCTGCTGGCGCCTGGATTGGGTTGGGCCGGTATCTTACTCAATACTCGGACTCGGTGACCCCTTACGTAAAGCTGTATGTCCCCTTCGTCATATGACCTTAAATGCTACGAATGTTATGATGGGGTTGTTTAACCCCCTTGGCAACATTGAAAATGTAAATAAGCTTCATTCAGGCATTTTCCTTGGCCCCTCCTTCCTGCATACAAAAAAAGGGTAATATTTCATATCCTTTTCATTTGGGAGCAATAAGAATTAAAAAAACGGAGTGACTTTTCAGACACCCTGTATATAATATTAAATTACCAGATTCAAACGCTCACTATTTTTATAATGATGTTACGCGCCTTTGGAAATTCAAATACAAAACTTTTGAGCCTCTGGAAACAGGACTTTTTTGATACAGTCGTAGATATTCATAAAATAATTGGAGTTTGTTTCATATTACATTTTTAAGCTCTTGCCTCTAATATATATATATATATATATATATATATATATATATATATATATATATAACATTCATTGATTTCATGTTTAGAAATCAACATTGATAAAATTTTTCATGTTGAATTTCAATGTTATTTCAAAGTCTTTAAGTGTCACTACTTTCAATATTGATTTTACATAACGCCTTCAACCTTGATTTGTTGCTGACAGATTCTTTAAGATTTCAAACAGTAACATTGATGTAACGTTGATTTGATACTCACAGATTCTTTAAGATTTCAAACATTAACATTGATGTAACGTTGATTTGTCATTGACATTGATAAAAAAAATTTGTTAACGTTAACTGAAAATAAGTTGTAATTAAATGTTAATTTTTCTTAAATTTGAGAAATCGTATCATTTTTAACAGAAAAATGTCCAGACATGACCAAAATTTTGAACCTTCTTCTCACGAAAACAGTGATATACTCTGTCCAGTTAATGCTACGTACAAATAAATGACCATCGACTTTTGGAGTGAACATTGAAAAAGTGGTGTTGTATCAGTGTAACTTCGCTTCTTTGTTCAACCCCAGATCAATATTGTTTCATGAATGTTGTCAAAATGTTTCATCAGTTGTTAAAATTCACTTGTTGACGTAACACTGATTAATCTTGTTATCCTTGATTCTTAACCCGTTGTCAACGTTGTCAACACTGAATCATCTTGTCACACAACTGATTAATTATTTTTGACCCTGTTAGTTATGTATAAGTTTAAATGTAACGTTCTTTTCACGTTGTGCCTTATAATTTGGTGAAGCTGCAAAAAATATTCCGTCCAAGTCTTTTCATTCTTCGAAATTTTAAATCTGCTAATGTTTATTTTATGTTTTCTTATTAATTAAAGAAGAAAACCAAGTTGTACTTTGTTTTTCATTTATTCTGACAAAGACGATTATGTTTTGAGAACCTTGGAAAGGGCTTAATGAATGCTCTCTCTCTCTCTCTCTCTCTCTCTCTCTCTCTCTCTCTCTCTCTCTCTCTCTCTCTCTTATCTATTAAGAATCAGGATACTACAAAGTTGTAAGAACTTTGTGTCGAATAATATAAAACATAATTTCTTATTAATTGCTCTGTGCCAAAGTTGGTGTTCAACCTTTTTTCGGAACTGAGTTATTCTTAAACTGTGGCGATGAACAGCGATTTACCCAGTCCTACGCTTTCCACCTGTCCCATACACCTCTTCTCACTTCACTCTAAATCAGTGGTCGGTAACCTATGACCCGCGGTAACAATTTCGCTGACCCGCGAAAGTATATAGTTGTAGTATACAGTACAGTATATATACACACAATAATAAATATTATTACATAAAGCTTGTTTTTTATTTTAAAATGTCCCAAAAATAGTGTATTTTTATTTAAATTTTGAACACTGACCCATTAGCAAATTACCAATAAATCAAATTGACCCAGTTTCAAAAAGAAAGGTTGCCTACCCACTGCTCTAAATCGTGTTTGTTGTGCCTACTTTCAAAATGAGCTTAAAACTGAACCAAAATGTACTTTGGATGCAAAATATTTAAAGAGAATTTTTTGTCCATTGAAATTATATGTAAATTAATGACGAAACGTTGTATTTATTCTTCAAAACTGTTCTTTTCTAGAAGCGAACCATTTAATGTACTATCGACCTCCTTTTGATGTACTAACACTGTACTCCGCAAATACTTTATAATTTTCAAAGTACATTCAAAGTACATTTCGTCGTATAGTTTTCAAAGTACATTCAAAGTACATTTCGTAGTATAGTTTTCAAAGTACATTTCGTGGTATAGTTTTCAAAGTACATTCAAAATACATTTCATAGTATAGTTTTCAAAGTACATTTCATAGTATAGTTTTCAAAGTACATTCAAAGTATATTTCATAGTATAGTTTTCAAAGTACACATTTCATAGTATAATTTTCAAAGTACATTCAAAGTACATTTCATAGTATAGTTTTCAAAGTACATTCAAAGTACATTTCAAAGTACATTCAAACTCATTTATACTCTTAGTAGACACAGCGGACAGGATTTACAGTGTTCCATACCTTACAATTGTAATCATGTCTCAAATCATTAATTTTACTATACTAAATTGTAAGAAAGGACAAGATTGCCAACTTCTCAAGGATAAAATGTATTTTAAATGCAGTAATTTTTTATAAGAAATTAGATTCACATAATTGGTAATGAATTATCAGTCGTTGTTGGCGATCGCGTTGACATTTGCTTGTCTTTTTAAATGATTATTTTTGTAGTTATTGCAGTTTGGGCATAATGCCCAATTTTCTGTCTGGAATTCACTCAAAATGCTTCGTGATTAACTAATTGGGCACTCTTGACCCCGCATCAACACTGAAAATGTTGATATCATTGGCAGCATTGGAATGCAAATTTTTTTATAAGACCCTCCTAGGAAGAAGTGACTAAGCGCCAAAAGTAAAAAAAAACGCCAGAAAAGGCAGTTAAAAATTGTACCAATTTGAAAGTTGACTTAACTTTTGAACTTTTATACTTTCGAAGAAATATGTTTGAAAGTTCGAAAGTTGTTTCACTTTCAAATTTGGTACAACTTTAACTGCGTTTTTTGGCGTTTTTTTTACTTTTGTCGTTTAGCCACTTTTTCCTAGGAGGGCCTCATATAAGGAAATACACTGCAAGAATTACGTGTTTTCGACTTCATAGCCATGTTACTTACGTTACGTCAGTAGTGACGCAAGTTATATAAACGTGCAATTACCTAATTAAGTTTAATTCATGTTTTAATACAGACAAAAAAGAAAAAAACACGTTTTGAATGGAATAATTTCATTTTTAGCTGTTAAACATTGTGATATTTCAAATGAGTCTTGTAGTTTTTTTCAAACATGCATGTTTTGAATTAAAACGTACAATACACAAATACAAAAGAAATACAAATGAATACAAGGGCACCAAACAGCAACAGACCTGGCTGGTTCCTACGAGGCTGTCTGTTCAAGAAGGAAGGTTTAAAGCAAAGCAGAGCAAAGAGATTGGAAGGAAGGAAAGAAAATTAAAGATAAAGTGATAATTTTAAAGTACAGAGGAGGGACTCCGAGTGAAAATTCTACGATACTTCTAAGCCAGTGGTTCTTAAACTTTTTGACCCCGTTACCCCTTTTCCTGATCTCATTACCTGACACAAACTTGCAATGCCGAAGTTGTAAAGAAAGTGGAAAAATTAATTAATGAAAATAACTGAAATTACCTTTAATGTTGAAATTTTTACCATATTAATACCCCCTTGGGGGTAATTACCCCCAGTTTCAGAACCTCTGTTCTAAGCGCTAACAATTGCTCCTAACTTGGCGGGAGTTTAAGGCAAGATAAGCGTCTAGTCTCTTTTTAAAGGACTAGACCAGTGATGGCAAACCTTTTTATCCAAGTGTGCCAAAATTCGTGTTTTTTAAATAATGATATTGTTGGCGTGTCACTTGCATACATGCGTTTTAAATTTAACTACAAAATCATAGATAGCTGACTTATTAATCGAAAGTACTAGGCTATTCAACTAATAGTATATTGAAATATAATCTATGAATTCATAATATACTTAATTATATAACTAATTTGCACATATGATGGAGTCTCGGGTGGTAATAATGATAGTATAATTAAAAATAGGCTAACTATAAAATAGATTTCTTTCAATGGGACAAAACCAACAATCGCCTTAATTGAAAATGATTGTAGACGATTTATTGCAGTTTTTTATCAGAATACCAAAAATTTTCAACATCCATCGCGTATCACCTGAAACCCTGCGGCGTGTCACTGCTGACACGCGTGTCATAGGTTCGCCATCACTGGACTAGACTGTGCTGTACACAGGACTAGACTGTGCTTTACACAACACATGTAACTATCGAATTACTTTGAACGACTCTGGCTGCCAATCCATCTATACGATTGAAGAAAAAATGTTTAGCTTCATTAGAATTCAAATGTTTGCCCAATAATTTGAGATCATTACCACGAGTTTCTATCTACATTTCTGAAGGTGAAATATTTTTCGGCGTCGATATTATCAAAACTTTTAATCATTTTAAACGCCTGGATTAAATCTCCTCGAATTCGCCTTTTACAAGTGGGAATAAATTTAGCGTTTCTAAACAGGCAGCGAATGACTTGTTTCTAAGTTTAGGAATCATCTTAGTCGCCCTTCGCTGCACTCTTTCCATTCTGTCTATGTCCTGTCGTAAATATGGGGACGAGAATTTAACGCAGTATTCCAAGTGGGACGTACTAAGGAATTATAAATATTAACATTGTTTTCTCTGACTTAAATTCAAATGATCTATCAATAAATCCTAAGATTCTATTTGCTTTTCTGACCGCTTCGATACATTGGTTACTCGGTTTAAGAGTGTCGGCAACGATAATACCTAAATCTTTCTCTTCCGTAACACTCGTTAGTCTCTTGTAGCTCGTAAAACATGTTTCTCTAACATTGTTCTACCGATATACAACGTTTTACATTTATCTGTATTAAAGTTCATTTGCTAAATCCCCCCCCCTACCCCCCAACTCGAGTAATTTATTAATATCTTCCTGAATCTGCAAACGTTCTGCCGCTGAGTTTGTTCGTCCTCTTAGTTTGGTATCATCCACAAATTTTAAAATTGTACTGCTAACTCCTCCAATGTCGATATCATTGATATAAATAATAAAAAGAACTGGTCCCACAACTGATCCTTGAGGCACGCCGTTAGTTAAACTTTTCCAGTTAGACGCTTTACCATTAATGACCACGCTTTGTTTACGTTCACATTGTTTACACGATTTGAAAAAATGATTAAATTACTAAACACATAATAAACACTGGACTTACCTCTCTCTCTGTCTGTATATTATAGAATTTATGTCAATAGCCAGACGTAAAATTATGAGTTGAAATAAAAAATTTAAAATTAAGGTGTGTTTCTGACCGGAAAGGCTCTTGATGATTGCCAGAATTCAAAAACAGAATATCATGTGGATCTGATTTGTGCCTTTCCGAAAAATTACGATAGTGATGTTGTTGATGTTGTTTGTTTCGAGAGAGAGAGAGAGAGAGAGAGAGAGAGAGAGAGAGAGAGATTATTTGCTTAAATAAAAAATAATTATTTTTCTCCCGAGTTTGAAACAAAATATAATTTTTATCCTCATTTTTCATTGTCGAATCCATTATCATAGAAAATCGATTTTTAAGGGAGACTACCGTAAAAATATGTTTATTTTTAATGTTTTGTGGGTATATATATATATATATATATATTATATATATATAGTGTCCCTTAAAGATGTATACAATCCTTGAAGTTGAATAACTTCCTTATTTATTCACATATTTGATATAAGTAAAGTTCGCTGTGAAGATGAAACATCACTTTGAAGGAGGATAATAAATAAGCATATTAATAAACGAGTTTATTGGCGAAAATGTTCAAAATGTCCACCTCTTGCATTTATGCACTGCTGAACACGACGTACAACAGATCTCCAGTGAATTATTTCTGCTAAGCCTCTTTAATCTTATGTCGTATCTCTTCAAGTGTATTTGGATTTCTTGCGTACACTTCATGCTTAATTTTACCCAACAGAAAAAAATCTAAAGGTGTTAAAGATGTTACTGCTGATGGATGGTAGGCATGGCTGATTCACGTAGCATGTCGAGATACACAGGGCCAGTGACTGTCCTATAGAAGAAAAAGAGCCAACAAGTCCTCTGGATGACACTCCACACTACGCTGTCACTCCCGGTCGGTTCACTGCCCTTTTCACAGAAATATGTGGATTCTCGGAAGCCCAGTAAATACTGTTATGCCGATTCAGTGTTCCGTTTAGCTTAAAAGTTGCTTCATCAGACCATACAATTGTGTCAGGAAAGTGTTCATCTTCAAGACATTTACGTGAGAACCACTCGCAAAATTGAAATCGCCAGTCTGGATCGTTCTCGTTGATGGTGTGCAGTAGTCGCGGCACATATGCCTTCATCTTAGCAGATTTAAGTATCCTATCTACACTTGTTTTGCTAATTGTGGTCTCACGCGAACACTGTCTGACAGAGTTTTTCGGCGTATTGGTACGTAATCATTTGAAGAACATTTTCCTTATTGTCTTCACAAGTCGATGTTCGAGGTCTTCCTGAATGTTCTTTGCACACGTTTTGCACAGTGCCATCTCGTTCAAATTTGTCACGTAATCTTGAAATAGTCGAACGTGTAGGTGGTGTAGTGGAAAATTCACGTATCTAACATCTCTGTACCTCGGTAGTATTTTCGGTTTTGAAATACCACTTCAATATCTGCTTCAGTTGTTCGAACGTCAAACGGGATTCCGCCATTTTAAATACGGTACTGATAGGCTAGGCCTTTTTGCCAATAAACAAAGAGGACCTAGCCTATCCGTGGCTTATTTCTTCCATAAAATAAAAGTGACGTTTCAGCCCACAGTGAACTTTACTGATATCAAATATGTGAATATACAGGGTGTTTATAAAGTATCTATCTATTTCAGTGAAAACGTAGCAAAAAGGGTAAAATTCAATAACAGTATAATAGAAGGCGTACATTTAATGAATGTAAGCATATGATTCTACATGAGCACCATCAGTATCTCTACAGAGTTCGAATTTGTCAGCAGCATTTCTGAACACATTTTGGAGCATGACGGTGGTTATTTTTGTAACTGCTGTTACGATACGAGCACGTAAATGTACCAGCTTCATTCAGATGGCATTTTAAACACCGTCGTCTTTCAACAAGATGGGGCACCTTGTCATTACGCAAACATTGTTCGGGAGTACCTAAATGAACGATTTCTAAATCGGTGGATCGGACGTGGAGGCAACAGACCCTGGGCGGCTCGATCTCCTGACCTAACGCCCTTGATTTCTTTGCATGGGACTTTATCAAATGAAATGTCTATCAAACGAGGGTTACAGATCTGCAAGATTTACGTGCTCGTATCGTAATACCAGTTGCAAACATAACCCGTCATGCTCCAAAATGTGTTCCGCAATGCTGCTGACAGATTCGAACTCTGTAGAGATACTGATGGTGCTCATGTAGAATCATATGCTTAAGTATTCATTAAATGTATGCCTTCTATTATATTGTTATTGAATTTTACCCTTTTTGCTACGTTTTCACTGAAATAGATAGGACTTTATAAACACCCTGTATAAGGACATTTTTCAACTTCAAGGAGTGTATACATCTTTACGGGACACTCTGTATATATATATATATATATATATATATATATATATATATAATGCAAATCCACAAGGAAAAAGAAAAATGATTCCAAGGTATTCAGAAGTACACCTCGTCAGGGAATGAAGGGAGAAGGCGAGATGACAAAAATATATACAACGGGATAGAAAAACAAAAAAATTAGCACATGATTAACAAGAGTTAATTAGAGGCAAAAGGTATTTTAACAGGATATTTCCAGAATATTCCTTTCAATTATATCTGTTTTTAATGGGCTCTTTAGAACTATCCCACTTGATACTATGATTACATCTATAGATATGGTTAAACAATGCATTAGAATTATTTGCTGTTCTACACGCATATTTATGCTGTTTTACCCTAATATCTAACGTTTTACCCGTTTGACCTATATAGTATACTGAGTCACATTGTGTACATCCGATCGAATACACACAACCAACACATTATCCGGTCTATTCTTTATTAGGCGTGATTTAATGTTATTATTATCCTCAAAGACTACGTTGATACCAATTGCTTTAAGTAAAGTCGGAAGATATTGAAAATTAACATGGTAAGGTAGGCTAAGGATATTTTTACGCTCAAATTCCTTTACAGTTACACTATTATAATACCTATTCTTGGCTTTCCTAAGACAGTTATCTAAAAATGAAATAGGATAACATAATTTAGTACCAATATTCATGATATTGCATAACTCGGAATCTAAAAATTCAGGACTGACAACTCTCAATGCTCTAAGAAACATAGCAGAGAAAATAGAAGATTTAATCGAGGGATGATGGTCAGAATAAAAATGCACATAAGAGTTATTATTAGTAGGCTTACGATCAACTTCAAATTTTAACTGATTAAAGCATCTCCGAATTTTTAGATCCAGAAAAGATAAGCTTCCATCATTTTCTTTTTCAACTGTGAACTTCATAGATGGGACTGAATTGTTGAGCCTACCAAGAAATAAGTCAACATCCAAATTATTAGGCCCAAGGATAACATATCATCTATATACCTGTACCAGTGTTAAAATTAACAATAGTAGGCAAAATTCTGCTTTAAAAATTTCCATATATAAGTTAGCTAATACCGGTGAGAGGAGATTTCCCATCGCCAATCCAAATGACATAGCATAAAACTTATTTTCAGACTGAAATTTACAATCTTTGACGCAAAGCTTAATTAACTCAATAAGAGTGTTGTGTTGAACAGGGAAAGAATATTCAGAGATCTTATCTTTTAAAGAATCAAGTAGGTCATCAACAGGGACTTTTGTGAATAACGAGCATACATCAAAACTTACCAATTTGAAATTAGGGTCATTAGGAAACTTCAGTTTGTCAATAAGCTCCATGCTATTTACAATATGTGACTTGAAAATAGAGCCAACTAACGGCGTTAATAAACTAACTAACCATTTAGATAGCTTATAGGTTACGGAGCCTAGTGAGCTAACAACAGGCCTTATGGGATTATTAACTTTGTGTTTTTACTAAGCCGTACAAATATGGTAGCGATGAATTAATACTAAGAAACTGCTGCGAAAGGCCATTATAGTTATTTTTTAATATTTCTCTTAATTTTCTGTTAAAGATTTTATTAACATCTTCCAGTGGATCTCTTTTTAGACTTGGTTTCCAACCGGTGTATCCCGACACTTTAGTGTGTCGCCAATTTTCCCAGGTGTGTCGCGAAATTATCCAAGCGTTTGAATGCGAGTGTGCTTATCACATATTTCTCCAAATATAAACAAAATATGTAGTTATGATCAAGCTCAAGTATTTCATTAAATGTTTTCTTTGCAATGTTAGTTTTTTTACGCTTTGCTCTTAATTATTTCTTTGATTGTCACTATATTTTTAACTTCTTTGTAAATAAATTTTAAAAATATAAATGGTGTGTCGGATCCGTTTTGATACATCAAAAGTGTGTCGCCATCATAAAAAGGTTGGAAATAACTGGTGTAGAGGTTTGTACGCATCGTGGTCACTCAATGTAAGTGTTTTTGTCCCTGATGACGATCGAATTAGATTTGTCCGCTTTAGTAATATGTAATGAATCGTTATTTTGAAGTGTTTTTAGGGCTTTTTCAAACCTCAAAGAATAATTCGATTCAAACCTCGTATTAAAAGCACTACACACACACAACCTTTGGCTAAAGTCACCTCACTTTCGGATATATTACTAATGTTTTTCAAAATTGATAAAAGACTTAGCAATCAGTAAACTGCTGGGGTTGTTTGGGACAGAGAATCCTAACCCAAAACCTAAAGCATATTTCGTATTGAAATTTAGCTCATGGGACGACAAATTAACAATATTACTAAAATCACTTTTTTTAGTCCAGTAACTATTACGAATTAAATCATCCAGTCTATTTTTTAATTTTCTGTCCTGAGTTATGTATCTTCTCCGTAAGTTGTTGTAAATATCGTCCAAAAGTGTACTTCTCCTCACGTGAGGAACGGTGGAAAAAAATATATCTTTTCTAACTTTGGACTCTCTGAAGGCGTTCTTCACTTCGATGCGGGCTATATTAATAGGTTTCTTTAAAATAATTCTTTCAGTGTCACCAAACGGTGTATCGTCCAACATACGGTATCATTTTCCAAGCAGGGATTTTGGGATGACTTTCAATATAACATTTCCTAAGGAAATTGAATTGTGCTTGAGCAATAGCAGAACGGTAACGTCTAAAAATCGATCGGGAGAGAAGGGAATATGGTTGTAAAAAGAGCAACAGTGAAAGACAACACGTGTGGGCTCCATTATAGGGGATGAATTTCACAATTAAACGCGTGAAATGAATGATGCAAACACAAGGAAAAAGAAAAATGATTCCAAGGCCTTTCGTGTATTCAGAAGTACACCTCGTCAGGGAATGAAGGGAGAAGGCGAGATGACAAAAATATACCACGGAACAGAAAAACAAAAAGATTAGCACATGATTAACAAGAGTTAATTAGAGGCAAAAGGTATTTTAACATGATATTGTCAATTTTATACATTCCCGAACTGTTATTGAAATTATTTTTAAAATGGATAAATGCACATTCTAGAATATTCCTTTCAATTATATCTCTGTTTTTAACGAGCGCTTTAGAACTATCCCACTTGATACTATGATTACATCTATACATCTAATACTGTTAAATCACGCCTAACAAAGAATAGCCCGGATAATGTGGTTGGTTGTGTGTATTCGATCAGATGTACACAATGTAACTCAGTATATAGGCCAAACGGGTAAAACGTTAGATATTAGGGTAAAACAGCATAATTATGCGTGTAGAACAGCAAATAATTCCAATGCATTGTTTAACCATATCTATAGATGTAATCATAGCATCAAGTGGGAATTGAAAGGAATATTCTAGAATGTGCATTTATCCATTTCAAAAATAATTTCAATAACAGTGCGGGAATGTATAAAATTAACAATATCCTGTTAAAATACCTTTTACCTCTAATTAGCTCTTGTTAATCACGTGCTAATCTTTTTGTTTTTCTGTCCCGTGGTATATATTTTTGTCATCTCGCCTTCTCCCTTCATTCCCTGACGAGGTGTACTTCTGAATACACGAAAGAGCTTGGAATAATTTTTCTTTTTCCTTGTGGGTTTCCATCATTCATTCATTTCACGTGTTTAATTGTGAAATTCATCACACACACACACACACACACACACACACACACAGTATTTTGTTTTATTTAATAATCCTTGAAACTACATCGGATTTTAAGTTCTGTACTTTCACATTTTAAGCCCTTGGGTGTTCAACCAGTATATATATTTCTAGGAAATTCATTCTTATGTTTGGGTGCTACAAGGTTAGACTCTTAATACACGTTCGACCCAACATGAGAACACAATTTACTTCTGAAAAATGATTCTGTATTTCATTTTATGAATTATTTTGCTTTATAAACTCTATTTCAATATTTGTATAGATGTTGGTCATATACAGGGTGCGGCATAAGTCCGAGAATAATGAAATCACCTTGTGAAGACTAATATACTGAGAAAAATTATTTTTATATTTGGCTGCACTGATTCGGCAACACTGATATGGCAACACTGACTCGGCAACACTGATTTTACTATGCTGGGTGCAGTATTAAGTTGACTAGCTTGCTGTATAGTACTGTTGAAATTGCAGTCTGTGCAGTGTTAATTTTTTCCTTCCATGATGAACATAAAATTGGCCAGAAACCTCGGGACTTCGATCACACGAAGACTTTGATACTAGTGTTGAAAACTGGTTTGTAAAAACCGGTTTTCAACCGGTTTGTAAAATTCCCCTAAAAATCGAAAACCGAAAGAAAAAACCGGTTTTAACGATTGATTTTTATTTGGCTCAAACTTGCGCGAACGTGCAACTACGCGCTACAGCGCACAAAAAATAACTTCGAATACATTACCTATTAAGTTAAATTGTGACAAACTGGCAACTGCTCTTCAGTATAATTTTTGCCTATCTGGCAACTCGATCTTCAGTTTGTCTCATCATGTAGGCTGTAGTGTAGAGTCAGTCGACTAAAGCCCTATTCGCAGTATAAGACCCTTAATGCCCTTTGTTTCTTAAGATGTCATTTCCAAAATAGGGATAAAATCTAAATTAATTTATATATTTTTCTTAACGAAGAGTCAATTTTCTGTTTTCTAGGTAAAGTTTTTTTTATTAAAAAATTTTATTTCAATGTTTTTTCCAAAATAGATAAATTTTATTTTTATTCTTTATAATTTTTTTACAAAAAGAAGTTTATTTCTTTCTAAGTATAGATGTTTTATTTCAAAAAATTATTTCAAATCTAAATTGTTTGAATAATGTATTATTTTGGCTAAAATAAAATATGTCAAAGTTGTCATTTTCTTATTCATATGCATACATATGATGCTGCATTTTTGCATTCTTTTGACCAAAAAATAGGCGATAAGCTATGCTTGTTAAGAGTTAAAGTCAGTACCTTTCAATTGTGGCTTTTAAAAATTACTATACTTTTCGGTCATAACCGGTTAAAACCGGTTTTCAAAAAACAGATCGATTAAAAACCGGTTTGTAAAGTTTCGATTATTTTTCAACACTATTTGATACATCAAGAGTTCGAAACGTTGAATAATAATCAAGAACTGTGCCACGCTGTTTGTTGTTTAGTGGTTCAAAGATGCAACGTGTGTATTCAACATGATGGAGGACACTTTGCACAATTTCTGTCGTAAATAATAAATATTATCCTTCACAATGTGATTTCATTATTGTCGGTAAACCGACTTATGCCGCACCCTGTATATATTTTGCCAACATTAGTAGGTTCCTTAATTCTTCATTCCTAAATCGAGAAAAATTGTTTTATCATTCGCGAAACCGTCCGCCATATTTGTTCCAGTTTTGAACTCGTAGGCTTAGGCTAAGCAACTTAATTCAATAGGCCTGTACCAAATAAACATTTTCAGATTTGGACTTTATCTCAACAGTTAAAAAGTAGTGTTTTAATAAAAAACTATTAAATATTTTTAATAATTATTAAATTAATTATTGTTTGAATATCGGAAAAAAATTTATTAATAAAATTAATGTTTGCTAATAGAAGACAAGTTAAATATGGCGGGCAGTTTAGCAGACGACATTTGACACTATCTAAATTCTAAATCATCTCGAAATGAGAAAGATAAAGTGTTGTTTAACGAAAATATCACGACTTAACCCTTTTGCAAAAAGGCCGATTTCGCAAAAAGGCCGTAACATATACATATGTATACTAAATAACATTACGAATTCCTTTATACTAATATTGAAACCGCTGCCACCATTATATAAATAGAATAAATTTGCAGTTGTTTCCCGCGCAAACTTAGATTCACGACTGACAATACCCATTTTGAGATGGTGTTTAACCTCTTTCGTAGCATTTAAGAGTTCGAGCCAGTCCAAAGCTGGGCACTTGCGTTTTTTTTGCGGTACTGCGGTACTACCGCACTACCAAACCGGTACCGCATAACGCAGTACCGCAAAGGATCGCTGAAAGTACAGGCTGTACTTTCAGCGATCCTTTGCGGTACTGCGTTATGCGGTACCGGTTTGGTAGTGCGGTAGTACCGCAGTACCGCAGTACCGCAAAAAAAAACGCAAGTGCCCAGCTCTGCGAGCCACTACTATCTTACCAATTGAAAAAAACTCATAGAAACAACTCAAATCACTGGAATCTGTAAGCTGGGCTGAGATTCGAACTGAGAACCACCAAATTAACAACCTGCTCTCTACCACAAGACCACTGACCGATTACCTGAAAGCATTAAGAGTTTTACATCATTAACGTTTTGATAACAACAAAGCTCTCCTCATCACGATACTTATACCTCGTAACCTCCTCGTAGCAGTTCCTTACGTTGTTCTCTCTTCCCACAAAGGTCAAACTGGTGGCCCCGCCTGTAGGCCTAGCTTCATATATATATATATATATATATATATATATATATAATATATATATATATATATATATATATTTTATATTTATGTAAAAAGGAGGGGAGGGGGTTAATGGTGAGCGCTCTGAAAAGTGATCCCTCCGCAGAAGGAGGAGAGAGCCAAAAACAAGGTCTCTAAGGCTCAATGATGCCATTTCTTTTATATAAATTTTGAAAAGATTGAGTAGTGTGTAAAATGAATGTATGTGTAGTGTGGAATAGAGGGAGAAGTGGGTGTTTGAGAGCATGCTGGACTGCTCACAGGGTAGATGAGACACGGAAAAAGATCAGCTAAGGAGGACAATGACAGGAGAAACGGGAGTTCCAGCACTCTGTCTCCCGCCTAACATCCCCCCTGGAGTATTTCCCTGGTCGATTGGTATCTACAATCTCCTTCTATACTATATATATGTTACGGCCTTTACGAAATCGGCCTTTTTGCAAAAAGGGTTAAGTCGTGATATTTTCGTTAAACAACAAAAATATCATGACTTACCCTAACCAGTCGTCAAGGGCGGACAGTTGACCTAACCGGGCATTAAATTAACCTAAATGAACTGTCTGCCTTTGACGATTGGTTAGGTTAAGTCATGATATTTTCGTTGTTTAACAAAATATCACGACTTAACCCTTTTGCAAAAAGGCCGATTTCACAAAAAGGCCGTAACATATACATATGTATACTAAATAACATTACGAATTCCTTTATACTAATATTGAAACCGCTGCCACCAAAATGAGAAATGTCTTTGAAATTATTACGCAGCCGCGTTTTTTCGAAATGTTTTCAATGAAGTTCTGTTTTCGCTTCGCTTTTGTTTTATATTCGAACAAAAGGTTTAATTAACGGTGCTCAAAGCTCTCGTTTCGTCTGCTGTTCCAAGGTGTAAAAAGCATGGGGTTATTTAGCAGAGAGAGAGAGAGAGAAAAAAATATTACAGAAATAGCGACAGTATTTTATGTAGAAACGCCCTTTTCAGATGTCTTTCCCTGACTTTTGAGAAAGGGAACAGCGCTTTCTGCCGAAAAGTCAATATTCATAATTAATAATTTTATTTCCCTTTATATGACCCCCATCCCATGCCCCCCCACCCACTCCGCCCCATTTCATTAACTGCGAAGCGATTATTATCCATCTTTTTAAAATTAACGTTACTCCCTCCATTCCCTGGTCTGAATATTCTGGTCTTGTCATTTAGTTTCACGGATTTTTGGGGCGGAAAAATCACTGAAAATTGTGGACTTACTGACGCGAGCAGTTAACTTGAGCGATTAATCTTATGGTGGAAAATTGAATTGCCTGAGACTTCTCCGTGACTGTCTTTATTATGACCTTCGAGGTTATGCCATACAATACCATACGAGGATATACAACAAAAATATTTCGTTAAAACAGCAAAATTATTTGAGGCCCTCCTAGGAAGAAGTGGCTAAGCGACATACCGCCAGAAAAACGCGGTTAAAGTTGTACCACTTTAAAAGTTGCCATAACTTTTTAACTTTCTGAAGATATTTCTTTGAAATATGTTCAAAAGTTCAAAAGTTATGGCAACTTTCAAATTTGAGTCAACTTTAACCGCGTTTTCTGGCGTTTTTAACTTTTGTCGCTCAGCCACTTCTTCCTCGGAGGGTATCATTTAATAACCAGTGATCCAAATGATTTATTCAATCACTTGATTATCGCACTAACATTGCATAACAAACATAAATGACTGTTTTGATCATTGAGTTAATCGTTACATGACTTGGTTGTTACATGCAAATATTTTTTTTTAAGAGTAATACCCGGTCAGAAGGGCATTTGGGGTATAGGGATTCTTTTAAGTGTAAACAATATGAATAGCAGTAAAGGTTAGGTTAGGTAAATCAAAACGTGGGTTGCCTACTTCCTTTTTGCCTGTACCACATTGTGTGTGTGTGTGTTCTCAAGTGAAGTCAGATAAGTGACCATATTAATGAACACACTCCGTAATATATTTGTTCGAAATTTCAATAATAATTCTGATTAATTTTTTGAGTTAAATTATTTTTCGATATTTATTTATTAGATCAATTTTTTTAATTTTCGATTCATCTCAAGAAGTTTCGAAAAAAATTTAATACACTTTCGACCTCCATAAAATAAATTATTTCGAAGAATTACAGGGTGATGGAAAAAAAAAATTTTAATACCTTTTTGGACCACCCCGTATACTATTTCTTCGATTCTCTTTTGTATAATATATTTCCATAAGCCAGCGTCCGTAGCAAAGTGGTAAACATCGGTGTCCTGTAAGAGAAGTGAAGACACTGAGATCGGGGGTTCGAACCCCGATGGTGCTGATAATAATAATAGCGGAATTAGAGCAATGGGCCTCCATTAGTTGGCCTGAGCTCTCTCTCTCTCTCTCTTTCTTTCCCACTTTCTGGTCCTCCAGACTCATTATTATAGACTTATGGTTTTATTCTTAATAAATTGAATAAAATATAATAATACTTAATAAATGTAGTATTTTAATATGAAATACTATTATTTATCAAAATATTTATCTTATTTTTTTTTTAATGTATTTTATTTTAATATTAAAAATAAACCGTAATAAATTTACAATATTTTCGAAATTATTTATTTTTAAAAAACGAAATTTGTTTGTAATTTTTAAAATTGTTTTTTTCTATTTTTTTAAACCCCAAATTTTCGCTGTAATTAAGAGAGTCTCCCTTTGATCTGACCAATTTTCTTTCATTAATATTTACATTTCCAATGGTACGCAATTTCCCGTCGAAAAAATCGACATAAAATAGATCGACATCGAATCTCTCGACGTTTGTCGTCGATGATTTTCGAAAAATGTTGACGGAGGGTGTCGATAATAATAATGGTTGAAGAGAGAGAGGAAAAAATCGAAACAGGCCCAAATATTCGTCAATATTCGGTTATGACGTCATGACAACTGTATTGGGGCGATCGATTTATCGAAAATATCTTAGTTTACGCTTAATTGGAGCGTTTTCTTTTTTCTACTTCGATTTTCCTATAATTTAGGTTTTCAAGTCCTTGTCTCATTGAAGTTTAGTTATTTTGGGGTATTTCTAAGTGTGTGTGTGTGTGTAAATAACGGCATAAGTGAGGTAGACTGTTTGATAATTCACAGATGTAATTCTTTTGGGACCTTTTCCAGTTTGTGTACCGTTTTTCATATAATTTATTTTTGAGAATATTTTTGTTAAAAAACGAAAATATCACGACTTAACCTAACCAATTATCAAGGGCGTACAGTTGATCTATTATTATAACATTGTTTGTTTCTGGAATAGTATTTACTATTTACTAATAGATCAACGATAATTGGTTAGGTTAAGTCGTTATATTTTCGTTAGTTTTAACAAAAATATTCTCAAAAATAAATTATATGAAAAACGGTACACACACTGGAAAAGGTCCTTATTTTGTGAGGTAATGCTTTTGGTACCTCGGAACATTAAACAAATCTAGAAACATTTTTATTATCGGAAAAAGTTGTTAATGCTGATTAGGTTAAGTTTCCTTAGGTTAGGTTAGGTTAGGTTAGATAGTACCTAACTATTTTATGATTTAACAGAAAACTATCGAACACTCAATTACCTCGGAAACACTTATCACGCCATTGTCGGTTCGATGGCCCTAACGTTAGATTAAATCAGGTTAGGTTAAATTAGTTTTTTAGATATAAAACTTTTAAAAAGTCGGCACGTCGCTTATGCGAAGATACGCTCATATATTTGTGTGTGTGTGTGGTCGGGGTATAGTAGGTTAAGGGAAGGGTGCTATAAGAGAAAATAAATTTGTACAGTTGATAAAAAAAAGCAAGAGATTAAACTTGGCTTAATAATTTCAAAATTAATTTTAAGAAGTTCCTTCAGATAGATTTTTTTAGCGATAGATAAATGGACAGAGACTCCATGAAAACTTTCTTGAAAATTAATTAAGACCATCTCTCATACGTCCTACAATTAATAATTGAATAATTAATTTGTAATTATAATTTTAAAATAAAATAAAATTAGCATCCTTTAATTAATTAATTTAATTAAATCAATTTTAATATTAGATTTTATAATAAAACTATTTGTAACTAAACTGAATTAAATTGTCTGCTTAGAATTATATATATATATATATATATATGGGAATGAACTCAGAATGATTCCCTGAGGTTTTTTATGATACACACGGACCGTGCATGGAACTTGAAGCGGACATGTTATGTGCCTTGAAAAGTGGACGTTCAATTCTGCCAGTTGAGGTTTAAGTTTTGGTTTTTGGCTAAAAATATAATAGTTACCCCCTTTTTCTTTGATGTATTAAATCTGACGTGAAGGCAGCGAGTCTTTTGCTTATATTGAGGTTCTAAATATAGCTGGGCTAGGCTGCTTTAAACCCTAGAATCTGTCCCAAAGCTGGATCCTATCTGCTTTGCAGATAGCTGGTGAGGGAAGCTATATTTTTGGGACCTCTTTGCGAGTGACCCGTTGCCCACGTCGGGCTAGCATCATAAAAAAGAAAAACTATGGTATTTGTCATTTACCATTACTTATTCGGACCATAGTGGATTTTATCTATAAAATTGGGTGTAAACAATGTGATTCCTTTTACATAGGTCAGACGGGAAAGGATTTGCACACACGTATAAAACAGCATCAATATTCCGTCAGAACAGGACAGTTGTCCAGTGCTCTTTTTGTCCATTTGTCAGAGTTATCCCACTGTATTGATTGGAATAATGCTTCAGTTTTATTTCATTCGAGCAACATTGTCAATAGAAATATTCTTGAGTCTGCCATTATTCAACTTTCAAATACTTCAACATAAGCAAAGGTCTTTTTCAACTCGATCCTGTTGTTTTGAATTCCTTCAAAACAAATCTAGATAAAAAGGGTAGGACACTTAATCTTTGGTAAACTTGTAAGCTACTTTATTAACTTTTAATCTTCAATTTATTTTTATATATCGAAACTTGACTCTAAAAAGGCAAAGTGTTAAACCCGGGCGTATCTCCAGTATAAATTTGTATTATTTTATAACTCATTTGATCTTGTGCTAAAAATCGATATGCCTCTTTGTTAATCCTCTAATCCTTAATTTTTAAGTTTTATTTTTACTTCTCCGTTTATTGCATACATATATATATATATATATATATATTATATATATGTGTATGTGTGTAGATATGTATGTATATATATATATATATGTATATATGTTTGTGTGTATGTATGTTATTTATTTATATTTTTTTTTCTCTTTCTGTAACCTATATATAGGCCGTAACCTTTTATGTATTTCAGTGTTCCTGAGGATGTCATTAGACGAAAGCGCTTGAGCACCGTTTTGTGTTTCCTTTCCTTCGTGGTTTTATTCATCATATATATATATATATATATATTATAATATATATATATATATATATATATCACGTGATTTTTTTTAAAGTTTTTAAAAGTTTGTATTTTTTTTAATTAACTGTAATAAAAGCATTAAATTTTTTACTGTACTTTCTCTACACATGGGGAATTAATCCCCTTGTGCAAAACATGCTCTACGTGCTATACAAGAAGCAACTAGAAATGGTTGAATTGCTGTCAGTGTATTTAAATAAAGTCTCTTTCAAAACGTAAATACACAAATCACTTAATTGAATGGAACCTTTTAAATCCAAACTGATGAAGAGGCGTCCATAAGTAATCATTTAATCGGCGTAGCAAAAGTTTCTCAAGTAATTTTGAGAAGCAGCAGGAGGTAACAGCAATAGGCGTGTAATTATCGCTGGATAAAATGACCCCATATTTATTTTTGACAAGGGGTGTGATATATATATATATATATATATAATATATATATATATATATACCCTCGTAAACTCATATATGCAGTGTATATATATTTTTTTCTTACGAAATATTATTGGATTTAAAGTGTATAAATGTTTCCTTCCTCCGATTGGTCAACCTTTTGAAAGAAATAAAACATAGTGCCTGGTTGGACAATTCATAATTAGTAGGCGGAGTTGGCGGAATCTCAAAACCAATGCATTGGCTTAATGTACTTGGGCGGAGACTTCTGTAAAAGGGGCTGGGCTTGTTAACGGTCACCCAAGAAAGAAAGAAACATTCTCAGCGCTATTCCGTTACTGTTCCATATATATATATATATTATATATATATATATATATATATATATATATATATAGGGTGTCCCATAAGTCCGGCATCATAGGAGAAATTCATATTTTTCTATTTCTACAAATCATAATTCATATTTTTCTCTTTCTACAGGCCATAATGTCTGTGAGCAAGGAAGAACGAATCTAGATAATTCTACTCATAGAAATCGGAGTCAAAGAGAGGCCGCTGCTGAATTTAACAGACTGCATCCAGACCGCGAGCCAATAACACAGAGTTGTGTTAGCAGACTTTTGCGAAGTTTAAGGAAACAGGATCCATAGAAGATAACCACGCAGTGGACCTTCAAGAAGGTCCACTGACGATGATACAGCGACTGCTATCCTGGCTCATTTTAACAGAAGTCCCAATAAGTCTCTTCGGCGATTGTCCGCCGAGGCAAGAGTGTTGAAAAGTAGCATCCATCGCATTCTTCAGGCTCACAAATGGCATCCATATAAACTTCAGATCCTACAGAAATTAAGCGAAGATGATCCCGACCGGCGGATGGAATTTTGTGAATGGTCTACGGAACAATATGCTCGGGATGCCAATTTCCCGTCCCCATTCTGTTCAGTGACGAGGCTGTTTTTATGGAAATGGTGAGGTAAATCGACAGAACACCCGCTACTGGTCTCAAAACAACTCTCACTGGTATACCTCTTCAAAGGAACAAGGTGCATCTCGGGTGATGTATGGTGTGGCATTTGGAAGGATCGTATCATAGGCCCCCTCTTTTTCGATGAACATGTCACTGGAGGCACCTACCTACGTATGCTCAAGGAAGAAGCATTTCCAGTGTCTTGAACGAAGAAGGAATTTCCCAACATGGTTCCAGCATATCGGCGCTCCTGCACATTACAGCACCCAAGTGAGGGAATACCTGTACCAGCAATTCCTTGGTCATTGGATAGGACGTCGAGGGCCTGTGGAATGGCCAGCTAGAAGCCCGGATCTCACGCCACTAGATTTTTATCTCTGGGGCCACTTGAAAGCGCTGGTATACGCAGAGAAAATTAGGAGTGTTGAACATTTGCAGCAGCGCATTATTGGGGCATGTAACACCATTACTCCTGACATCATTCACCGTGTGCTTGCTGACTGGGTATCACGTCTGAATTCGTGTATCGAAAACAATGGTGGACATATTGAGCACGTTCTGTAAATAAAAGCTTTTGTTTTGCCTTTTTTTATTATTTTTCCTATGATGCCGGACTTATGGACACCCTATATATATATATATATATATATATATATATATGCACTAAAATCACAAAATAACACGTGACCTTATTAATCAGCAAACAACCACAGGGAAAAGGAAACACAAAGTCCGAGCGCTTTCGTGATATATTCACATTATCAAGGAGGAACAGAAAATTTTCTGTTCCTCCTTGATAATGTGAATATATCACGAAAGCGCTCGGACTTTGTGTTTCCTTTTCCCTGTGGTTGTTTGCTGATATATATATAAATATATATATATATATATATATATAATACACTTTAAATTTCATACATTTAATTAAATATTCTTCGATTGTTCTTTCCGAAGTTGTGGATATTTGTATCCACACTACTGTTGATACATAATATCCATTTTTAGAGAGAGAGAGAGAGAGAGAGAGAGAGTTACAAGGAAAAGAGGAAGCCACAATAGCTTTAATCAATCCACACTCGAGGTGGCACCTACATCTTTCATACAGCCGCAGACAAACTCACAGAGAGAAGAACAAGCACAGAAGAGAGAGAGAGAGAGATATTGTATTATTATTATTATATCTATAAATTCAAATTTCACCATTAAAATTTTTAAAATTAATAAATTAATAAAAAAAAAAAATATATATATATATAGAATATATATATATATATATATATATATATATATATATATATATATATATATATATATATATATACATATATATATAACACTTACTTTAGGCTACTTTAGATGAGTTCGAACGACGGTTCAGGATCGACCTACAGCATCCCGCCTCATTTGCAGGATTTGGTGAAGGAGGGAATTGCTGTCTGATCTCCTCCTGCCCTCGTAGCCAGCCACTCATGGCTGGTCAGGGACTTTGCACAGGAATCTGTCCAGCTGGTTCTTGAAGTTATTCAGGTCGGTGTGCTGGAGATTCCTCACTTCTCTCGGTAGGGCATTGAAAAGCTTTGGGCCTCGTATTCTAAGGGTTTTTCCATCCTCGTTTTCATGGCCCCCTGTCCCACAGCAGCTGGGACTGCACATAATCTGCCTCTTCTCTCATTCCAGTTTGTTTCTGTCATTTCTAAGGTTAGGGACAGAGCCCTCAAGTATTTTCCATATATATATTATTGTGTACCGCTCGCGCCTTCTTTCGAGAGAGTAGAGTTCCAGGGATTGTAGACGAGACCAGTAGTCTTCACCTTCCGTTTCCTCTATCTTAGACGTAAAAGTCCTTGGTATAGCTTCAATGTTCGCTTGTGGGCTTGTGAGTACTGAGCAATACTCAGTTATTGGTAGGACTAGACTCTTCCATAATTTGAGCATGATGTTTGCTTTTCTGCTGCGGAAGCTCCTCCAGATGATTCCCATTATTTTTCTAGCCGTTGTAATTTTGATGTTATAGTGCTCTCTGAATTCTGTATCCGACGACATTATTACTCCAAGATCCCTGACTTGTGGATTTGGTGTTATCTGTTTGGCTTGCGTAGTTTTGTACCCTTTTTTCTGTAGCTCCTTGTTATTACCATATCTTAGAAGTTGGAAGTTTTCTTCGTTGAACTTCATATTGTTGTCTTCTGCCCACTGGAATAATGTTTCATTGTCATTTTGTAGTTTTCTTATGTCATCTTCGTTCAATATCTCCTTACATATCTTTGTGTCATCCGCGAAACATGATACAATACTGTCCTTAATATCTGCATCAATATCCCCAATCATTATTATGAACAGTAAGGGAGCTAATACTGCCCCTTGTCGGACAGCGCTTACGACTTCCGAGGTAGGGTCTGTTCTTCCCCGTTCTCTTCTTTGGGTACCCTTTATGTGAAAATATGGGCACTCTGTTTAGGCATTTTCTCTCTGTCAGTGAATATCCTGCGCATAGGAGGGTGGAAAAAGTTGCAGTTTTGTCCCTATCTGCATCTTCCATTCCTCATCATATCGAAGCATTTTTTTGGGGGGGGTGACTGTACCTGCAGTTTGCTCCATATATATATATGCACGATCCTGTTTTGTAGTATTCGCATATGGCCCGTCGTCTAATCTACTTACGAGCCCTATGTGATTCAATTGCTTTCTTCTGTTCCGCCACCACACACACACACACACACATACATATATATATATATATATATATATATTTCTTGAGAAATCAAAATTTTGACCAAGTTGAAAATTGTTTTCCTTCCAATAGAAAATTTTAATTATAGTCTGCTGCCACGAATTTGAATTGTTAAATTGGACTGCCGTGATGAAGATGGAATGAGAGAGAGAGAGAGAGGAGAGAGAGAGAGAGAGAGAGAGAAGAGAGAGAGAGAGAGAGAGAGAGAGAGAGAGAGAGAGAGAGAGACTTTACTTCTGTTTCTCTAGTGGGAATTGTATAAATAAATAACTATTTATCTATCGTTGTCCGTCTACCAAAGTATATGCGAGAGATAGAGTAGGTACATACATACATACATACATACATACGTATAAAGTTTTGGGTGCTACTGTAGTATGCGGTCTACCTACGATTGGTTAGGTTTAATCATGATATTTTCGTTAAAACTAACGAAAATATGATGACTAAACCTAACCAATCGTCAAGGGCGATTGACAATGGGATGTAAACAAACATTAGTAAACAAGATAAGAAGCTATAATTAAAAGGTAGACCGCCGAATCGTAGGTAGACCGCATACTACAGTAGCACCAAATTTTGTGTACGCACACACACACACACACACCAGTTTTGTAAGTTACTTTTTTTGGGTAACGACTTTAATTACAGTTACTAGTTACTGCCTCAAATAAGTAACTAGTTACAGTTACTAGCTACTGTCTTAAAAATAACTAGTTACTAGTTGCTCTTTCCAAACAGAACCTAGTTACAAATCACTTCAGAAGTAACTTTCGGCATTTTTCCTGGCTTTAGCGATCATCCGCTCCTGATAAAAGCACTTTCCTTGACAAGTGATACTTGCCAAGATCGTCATTTGTTTCAAATTGATTGATTGTGATTAAAGATCGAACAAAAAGATTTTGTTATATTAACATAGATATATGTTGTTAATAATAATAATAATAATAATCAACTTGCCCTGTACAACATGTTTACCGAGGAAGGTTTGTGAAAAAAGTAGCTACAGACTTTTTGTCTTCACAGAAAAATGTAACTTATTAAAGTTACAAATATTTTTTATTTTTTTTGGTAACTGGTTACAGTTACAATTACTCGGATGGAAAATGTAATGGATCTTTTCCGTTTGGGGGCTAGCAGCGAATTTGGAGTTATTGAAGAATAGGGCCCCCAGCCTTCTTTAGTTAGCTTTATAAGGCTAACTAACGAAAATATCATGACCTAACTTAACCAGTCGTCAAGGGCGTACAGTTAACCTAACGATTGGTTAGGTTAGGTCGTGATATTTTCGTTAGTTAGCCTTATAAGCCTAACTAAAGAAGGCTGGGGTCCCTATTCTAAAATAGCTCCTCGAATTTTAATGAAAATCGGTATACTAACGTAGCTTTGGTCACTGATTTCAAAAATAACTTTCTTTTTTTGGAGAAATCAAAAACAAACACGTTAGAGCACTTTAAATAATTGATATGTGTTTTTAACGAAAATATCATGACTTAACCTAACCAATCGTCAAGGGCGTACAGTTGACCTAACCGGGCATTCAGATGACCTAACCGGGCACTCAATTGACCTAACTGGGCATTAATTCTTTATTTTTTCCTGCTACTTTTACGGATCTGCCGGGATCCTTCAAAAAACGTATTCTTCGTGAAGTTGCACTTCTTAACGTTTGACCGACGCGTTTGGCAACGAAAGAACTGGGTATTTTTATCAAAGGAACGCACTTTCCCACACTTAGAGCACTTTTTCATAAACAGTAGCAGTTTGTGACTGTGGCTAAATTTAACACCATCCTCCGTAACTAGTTTAAGCTAGTTAAAACACATATTAATTATTTAAAGTGCTCTAACATGTTTGTTTTTCATTTCTCCAAAAAAAGAAAGTTATTTTTGAAACCAGTGACCAAAACTACATATTAGTGTACCGATTTTCATTCAAATTCGCTGCTAGCCCCAAACGGAGAAGACCCACTGTAACTAGTTATCGTAACTAGTTATAGTTACATTTACTCGAAAAAGTAACGATTACCGACTAACTAGTTACGTCATAGCTCTGACACACACACACACACACACACTTATTAAAAATAGTACACTATTTTGTAGCACTTGATAGTTTCATTTGTTTTGAAAGTGCGCCTGTTTTTTGTAATTTGGTTGTTTCGCCTGTCTTTTTCGGCGAGGAAGTCCTTAAACACGTCCTTAAACATGTCTCGAAATAGATTGCGCTCAGTGTTGTGTTTGGCGGACTTCTTTTTCATTAATAATACGAGCAATAGTCTTCTTTTCCGTTATCGACGGAAGAACCAGCGGAGAGCCAGCTCCAGAATTGACAGTCAGTGATATTTCCATGGAAAATGCCGCACTGGAAAACTTGGCAAGCGGTGCGTCGAATTATTGTTATTATTTTCTTAATTACGTTGATTGAAGCGGGTTTTTTTTTCGTTTTTTGTGCTGAAATCAGGTGCTTCGGGTTTCATTAGTTGCGTATTGAGCGGAATTGGGTTATTATAACCGTAAGTAAACGAGGTTTATTTATGTCTAAGTTTTTTCTCTCTCTCTATTTAATGTCAGGCTAAAAGATTGATTTTTCTTCTTTTTGTTACTAAAACTGATGATGATAAATTAGAAGTTATTAACATAAAAAAAATACTTCTCGTTTTTTGTTGATGAATGAATGGTATGGCAAACTTCGATAATAAGTTGGTTTTTTTTAACTCATTCTGTCACGCTGTCTACTTTCGTACTCGACTTTCATTTGAGACACACACACACACACACACACACATGTATAACTAACCCGTTAAGTTTTATCTACTGTAAGTGAGTTGTGAACTAATAGATTACTTATAAACTTCACACACACACACACACACACACACACACACGCGCGCGCGCGCGTTAATGCGGGAAATTTACATGTCAGTATTTGTTTTTGTAATTTCAGAAAACGGTAAATTTTGTTTTTTCAAATGTTACTACTATCCGTACGATCTACTATCTCTACTATCGACTGTCTACTATCTACTATGAAACTATTAGGGAAGTCGTATTAAATGACAGAATAAAAATTCGACAAGAATTTTTCTCGAAATGGCGTCGAGAACAAAAAGTTACGATTTTGACGGTCGAGAAAATTTCTAATACTAATCTTTGTAAATGAGGGTAAGGTTAGGTTAAGCTAAGTTGGGTTAACTTAGGTTAGATTAGATTAAATTTGGTTAGGTTAGATTAGATAATTTTTATGTTTAGTTGTCACTGTTGTTGTTGAAGGTCCGAAATTTTGTTTTTCGAGGTCCCAGCCCCCTAGTGGGGTGTGGGGAATCGATCGTTGTGCGTGGGTGAAGTGTAATTAGTAAAAATTATTAAGTCATATAAGGTATAAAAGTGTTTCAGTTACAATATTTGACCCACAAACCTTGTCTCTTGTCAAATTTTTCCTTGCCCACTGAGCCCATCGAATGTGTTCGAGGGAAGCCGCTACGTTAACAAATGTGGTCTTCATCAACCGATCAAAATTGAAGCAATCCTTCCACTACTGCTCAAATGGGATCTCGTTATCACTGCTTGCTAATATACTTCAATACTTATGACTAGACCCCAGATGTTTAGGCACTAAAAGCCCTTAAAAAGGGTAGGTAAATAGGCAAAATAAACATTAAAAATAGGCAGTACCCCCCGACCCCCAAAGGCATTTATAAATTTGTTTTCAAAAAACGTTTAATTTAGAATAATATTTTTATATACGCATTATACATTTTATAATGCTCTTAGTGAGCAAAACAGGTGGCACTGCAAATATTGGTTACACAGTAAGGACAAGGATTTAAATTTTATAATGCTTCATATAAAATAATACTATTATGCATACTCAGTTTCTTTTATATATATATATATATTTATTTATTTATTTGTTTCTAAGGACTTTTCTACCGGTTTTCAGTACCATGGAAATAAAGCATTATTTGATTAATAATAATAATAATTTTTTGTCCGTTGGGCTCCTCCGACCACAGTCTTATATCTGTTTCCTGTCCTATCGCTCCAATTCGGCCTTTGGATCCTCCCAAGAGGAGGTGTTTTTGGCACTTTGGCGCCGCTGATTGGGAGGCCGTTAGGTAGTACTTCTCTGATTTCCCATGGAATGAATATTGTTTCCGTGGCCGCGGCCCCTCCGACTGCACTACGTAAATCACGAAGGTGATCCTCTCGGGCGTGGAGACGTACATTCCATGTTATATTACTACTACCAGTAGGAATATAACATCATAGAGGAGTCTTTCAACTCCCGACTCTCACTGAGCTTATATTTCTGGCCAGAATCGTGCAAAATCTGTTCTTCGACTCCCCAAAAATTCCTTCATCCGACAAAAATGTGAAAACCTATCCAATTCTAGTTCTTCTCGCTCTTTCTGGCACCTAGCCAAGAATCCAATAACTTTACTTCTTCTTCTTTCCCTCCTCTTTTCAATTCCCATCGTTCAGTTGCTGTCTCTTCCAATAAAGCTAAACTCTTCGCTCAAACTTTCGCCTCCAACTCAACCCTGGATGATTCCGGTGCTAAGCCACTTCTTCTTAGGAGGGTGTCGTATGTTTGCAACATTGACGAGAAAAGTACACTTGAAACGAGAAATGCTTTCAATTTTGCGCGATTCCATGGTAAACTAAGTTTGATCTCTGCAAAAAAGATCTTCAAAGATATTTTGAATTTTTATACAAAACTTTGATATTAGATCTCTCTCTCTCTCTCTCTCTCTCTCTCTCTCTCTCTCTCTCTCTCTCTCTCTCTCTCTTATGAATGACCAAAAAGTGACGGAATCTGTAAAGTCTGTAAGTCTGTAAAGTATTTGAAGTGAAGTGTGGACTCAAAAAATATATAAATAAACATACATACAAGTAAACAACAATTATTTACCAACCGAGTTATTCTCCAGCCAAATCAGAATTATTAATTCAAGTTTGTTATCATAAAAATAACCATGTTTTTTGGTCATTTTAACGCACACACAACCCTAATAAAAATTATATATACACATACATTCTCCGCGTACAGTGTTGCCAATAATTGTTGGCAAATGTGAGTCACAACTGCATTGATGGTTAAGAAACAACCATCCGTTTACAGTATCTGTAAAAATGTAAACAAGGACGGATGTTCTCCCTGAATCGTGGTAACCGCAAGATATTTAACAAATTTTGATGCATCCATACTACGTAGACA
This sequence comes from Bathynomus jamesi, assembly GCA_023014485.1. Lineage (NCBI taxonomy): Eukaryota > Metazoa > Arthropoda > Malacostraca > Isopoda > Cirolanidae > Bathynomus > Bathynomus jamesi. The sequence continues at coordinate 170,152 of JAJOZX010004236.1, forward strand.
AGATATTTAAGAACGCCAACACAGTTAAGAGGGAAATGGGTGCCTCTTAAAGGCAAATTCTATAAATGACCATGCACGCAAATATTCCAAGACTGATTGATCCATTTTTCTTTCTTCAAACACGAAGGATCATTGAGATGTACAGGGGAAAATATGTCCCCCAACATTTAAAGGTCACAGGACTAACAGCGAACTTGTTACAATGTCCCTTCTCATTTCTCAAGTCAAATATATTTGAGTTTTTAGAAGATTTTTCTCCGAAATATAAGTTGTAAGACAAGGGGATTATTTGGGGCCTTTTCTTTTTAAATTAAAACTCAATTACGTAATGAGTTGCCAATTATGAATTTTGATTTTGGATTAAATTTTGTGTAGATAAAGCCTTGCTTACAAATATCCACGTTCAACCACTATCAAAATATCTTTGTGAAGTAACTCCATGCCGCCAATAAAGCAGAAAATTTGTACGTACGTGCAGGAAAGCATTAAGTTTCAGACATAACTAGTAAAGTAGTACAGTAAATAGTAAAATTCAAATAGTAAAATTACGATAGTCGAAGGAAAGTGAAAATCAAACAGTTTAAATTGAACTCGCGCGCGTGTGTGTGTGTGTGTGTGTGTAAGGAAAACAAGATTATTTCGTCTGGAACAAATAGTAAACTAATCATGATGGTACTTTAACATACTTTATGACGGTTTCGAACGACGGTCAGGATCGAACTCGTCGTGATAGTAATAGTAACAGCAACAATAGTGGTAACAAAATTCAATGATACTTATTTATAGTGATAAGGAAGGGAGAACTAAATTAAATTATAAAGAGGTACACTAGAGAAATATCGAAATCGTAACGACAGAATAAAGATAAAGTGAGGTAATAAAAGGTTTTCCTAGTTTTCATTCTACAGGGTGACCACAATGTCTTGTCACCCCCAGTAAAATACTAAATGATTTTCGGTTTTCTTTCAAACCCATTTCAAATGTGGGGTCTTTTCCGTTTGGGGGCTAGCAGCGAATTTTAATGAAAATCGGTATACTAATGTAGTTTTGGTCACTGATTTCAAAAATAACTTTCTTTTTTTGGAGAAATGAGAAACAAACATGTTAGAGCACTTGGACCTTTTCCAGTTTGTGTACCGTTTTTCATATAATTTATTTTTGAGAATATTTTTGTTAAAACTAACGAAAATATCACGACTTAACCTAACCAATTATCAAGAGCGTACAGTTGATCTATTAGTAAATAGTAAATACTATTCCAGAAACAAACAATGTTATAATTAATAATATCAATTGTACGCCCTTGATAATTGGTTAGGTTTAAGTCGTGATATTTTCGTTAGTTTTAACAAAAATATTCTCAAAAATAAATTATATGAAAAACGGTACACAAACTGGAAAAGGTCCGAGCACTTTAAATAATTAATATGTGTTTTTAACGAAAATATCATGACTTAACCTAATCAATCGTCAAGGGCGTACAGTTGACCTAACTGGGGCATTCAATTGACCTAACTGGGCATTCATTCTTGGTTTTTTTTTCTGCTACTTTTACAGATCTGCCGGGATCCTTCAAAAAACGTATTCTTCGTAAAGTTGCACTTTTTACCGTTTGACCGACGCTTTTGGCAACGAAAGAACTGGGTGTTTTTTATCAAAGGAACACACTTTCCCACAGTTAGAGCACTTTTTCATAAACAGTAGCAGTTTGTGACTCTGGCTAAATTTAACACAATCCTCCGTAACTAGTTTAAGCTAGTTACTGTAAAACACATATTAATTATTTAAAGTGCTCTAACATGTTTGTTTTTCATTTCTCCAAAAACAGAAAGTTATTTTTGAAATCAGTGACCAAAACTACATTAGTATACCGATTTTCATTCAAATTCGCTGTTAGCCCCAACAGAAAAGACCCCAAATGTGTGATAGGAGCAACTATATGAGTGAACAACGCATAATGGCTAGTACCTTGGTCCATGAGGGACCACGTAATGGCAAAACCATTGAAAATACTCGTCAGACTTCCAGGACCGATTCAATGATGCAGCTCTTCTTTTTGAGGAGCTGCACCATTGAATCGAACCTAGGTACTAACCAATACGCGTTGTTCAATCGTATAGTTGCTCCTATCACACATTTGAAATGGATCTGAAAGAAAAACTAAAACCAGTTAGTATTTTACTGTGGATGACAAAACATTGTGGACACCCTGTAGGTTTTTTTTTAACGGAGGTTATTCGACCTTGAGACGTAGTCTGCTTTAAATCTTATTCCATTAAATTATTATATATATATATATATATATATGTAAAGAACGACGCTTGTGTAGAAGAGCGTTCCGCACAAGATGAGGAGGAGAACGAACAAATGAAAAATGATGGTACCACCGGGAATCGAACCCGGGATCATCCGATTGCCGGTCAATATGCTATCCACTACACCATGGACCTCGATCATCAGAAGTCGTAATTCTCCTACATACGAGTAGAAACAATGCCCTGAGGGGCACCTCGTATGCCGTACATATAATACACTTTAACTGCAAACAACACATATCTGACCGGCAATCGGATGATCCCGGGTTCGATTCCCGGGTGGTACCTCATTTTTCATTTGTTCGTTCTCCCTCCTCATCTTGTGCGGAACGCTCTCCTACACAAGCGTCGTTCTTTACATTAATTATACTGTGTGTTGTTTGCAGTTAAAATGTAATATATATATATATATATATATATATATATATATATATATATATATATATAATTTTTTTTTTTTTTTCTGTCTTATTCCGTTTTAAGACAGCGTATAAATTAACCAGTTATTAACTTTAACTTGGGTAAACCAGTTAAGTTAAAATTAAATAGGAACAGCAGCGTAAATTCTAAAACTAGGATCTTTCAATGACGAGATTTAACGAAAAGACGATTGAATTTGACGATGTTAAAATATGGGTCTGTATACCCAAGATTTTTTGATCGCGGATACTTGTCGTTTTTTGGTCCAGTTTGTGTAGAGCAAGCCTGAGGTTGTACGAGTATGACTGTGATTGATACTGGTAAATTTGGGCTGTTGTTGGGAGGGAACGCAAACTTGCGGTACATCTTGCTCCTGAAGAATCATGCACCAGGAGCGGTGATAACTGGGGTGTCCGCGATACAAACTAACGAAAATTGCGATAAATTGAATACGGATATGGAGGTTCGTTGGACTAGACTAAGGCAGAGTCCACGTACGGAACCCTCATCAATACTTTGACCACCCCCCCTATTTGCTTGGCAATGCTACTGCGAGCTGTTTGTACCCTGAAATGGGCGGAATGATGCTCTATGTCAGAGTTTCCCAACTTTGGGGTCGCGAAGATCATATTTGGAGTCGCGAACACAAGACATTTAGCAATCATGAATGTAGTTGCATGTAACAGCTGAAATCCGGGCCCTTCTCGCGCATAATGAAGCTGTGCTTATAAAGTGTATATATACCGTATATACTCGTGTATAGGTCGAGTTTTTAAGACTGAATTCTTAGGCAAAAAGTAGGGGGGGGTCGACCTATATAAGGGTAACATTTTCGTGGGGTTGAAATCTGTGCACGATGGGGAGGGCTAGGAGCTACTGTTAGCTTCAGACATGAAAAATATTTACTGTTTAGCACCAGTAAACGATGAAAACATAAAATATGTACCAATTATTAAAATTACAGAATGGTAGCACAGGGTGATATAAAACATTTCTAGTTTCTAGTTTTTAGAAATGAGTTTTATATGCCATAAAATATGGTGCTTTATTACCCTAATTTGTTGTTCCACAACCCTCAACAACTGGGGTCGAACCTATACACAAGAGGCATATGATAAATTAATGATTTCTTGGCCAAAAATCAAGGGTCGATCTATAAACGAGATCGACCTATACTCGGGTATATATGGTATACACACACACACACACAGTGTATATATATACAGGGTGTCCCATAAATCCGATCTCATAGAAAAATGTATTTAAAATTAAATTTACAAAAGTATTAGAACTAAAACAAATGTTCAAACGTGGAGGCCTTTTCCTGAGGAGTGTAACTCGCTTTCATATTAACCATTGCGTGTTATTCTACCTGCAACAACAAAAAAAAAGGTCCCAAAACAAGACATCAATTTAAACATTTGTTTTAGTTGTAATTTCTAACTTTTGTAAATCTAATTTAAAATAAATTTCCCTTCGAGACCGTACTTATGGGACACCCTGTATATTTATGTTGTTAACCAGTAAATGTTCCTGTGTATATATATATATAAATAGAAGAAATAAAATAAATAAATAATTAATATTTTTAATTGTTACAAAATTAAATCATTTGAAATCCCACAAAAATTAATCCTTCTGAAGGCGAAATTTAACCCGGTGCAAAACATCATCTCTCAAACCGTTGACATATATATATAATATATATATATATAATATATTATATATATATATATATATACACACACACGGATGCTCTGAGCACTCGGTGGATCTGTTCTGTAACGTCGACGAAACTCACGCTGCACTGTGACTACCGATTTACAGCTCGAAAACTGCAACACACAAAACGCCTTCTGCTGTGCGGACGCCATTTTCACACTGACTGTTTGTTGCTAGGCTAGGCCACGGCGTGACTTTGGAGCCCTCTCGCGGTGATCTTGTAAAACTCGGAGATTTCCTCTTTCATGTGGTGTATGCCCAGTTGATGCACGGTTGATAGGTACGGAAGTATTCTCAGTTGAAATCGGATGAATCATTTTGAATAGCCCTGTATATGTATATATATATATATATATATATGTTAATTTTAACACCTTCAAATCGAAAACAATGAATATATAATTCTTTTTATCTTTATTTAATTATTAATTAAATTAATTATTATTTATTATTAATTTTAATAATTTTGGGTAGTAGCTTTGGTAGCCTTGTTGGTTAAGACGGTGAGCTGTTTTTATCGGGGTCATTGGATCGAGGCCGGGATAGGACATAGTGATTTTAGGTTTTCCTGGTATTTCGTGGTTCGGATTCCACGTTAAGTTGTAGGTCCAAGGATAGGCGTAGGGGCCCGATTTTTGTCCGTTGGGGGGGGGGGGCAAGCAAGTTTTACGCCCCCAAAAAATAAGCGAAACCGAAAATAGATTTTTAAGTCTTATTTTTATTAAACCCTATTTGTAGGTATACACAGCTCTACAAAGGCTGACCACCAAACGAATTACAACAATAGAGTAAGTTGTAATAGGTTATATCAAATGGAATACTTAAATAATAAATACTGCCATTTTGCGACAGGTTTTCCTTTCTACCGGGTGAGCGAAAAGTCCCTGTGCACCTTACACTTCCAACACTGTACAGGTTCACTACACGTCTTGCAGGTGCACAGGGACTTTTCGCTCACCCTGTATAATCAAATATTGAATAGTTCAACACCTGAAGATATACATCGTGGTGATTGAAAAAAATTTAGTCGGGTTGAATTTGGGGAGTGGTCAACCCCCCTCCCCCCCGCCCCTGACCCCCAGCTTCCTACGCCTATAGGTCCAAGGTGGGGCAATAAGTCTGACTTTGTCGTTAATAGAGAGAGTTTTTAGATAGAATTATGGAGTCGAATTTTTGTTCATTGGATACACTTCTGTACCAGGCAGGCAGGCAGGTAGGGTGGCTGTTTGCGCAGCGACCCATTACGCTATCTGGATTATTATTACCAGCATCACTGGGAATCGAACACTCGACCTCATTGTCTTCACTTTGTTTATAATAGGGAATCGGTGTTAGCCACCGAGCCACCCAACGAACACAACACGACCTTCCTTAAGTAATTCAAATATCTTTTGTGTTTCAATTTCATCGCTGACTCTGACTCTAACTCTCTGACTCTATAACTCTGACTCTCTAACTCTGACTCTTTGACTCTGACTCTTTGACTCTGACTCTTTGACTCTGACTCTTTGACTCTCTGACTCTATAACTCTGACTCTCTGACTCTCTGACTCTGACTCTCTGACTCTATAACTCTGACTCTCTAACTCTGACTCTCTGACTCGCACAAAAGTTACCGTGTGTGTATATATACTGTAGGTTCTTGGCTACCTTACGTTATCGCAAGTCTTTATGATACACACCGATCTCATCACGACACGAATTTGCGTGTAACGACACTAAAGGCTGTGCCATAGTTTCAGGCCTATTTTATTGTATTACATCATTAAATAACGTAAAATATGTGTATGGAACAGAGGTTAGCTTATATTAGGTTAGGTAAAATGTCGTCATCCACAAACAAAAATATGAAAATGTCGCAGTTTTGTAAGATAATCAAGTGTGTGTGTGTGTGTGTGTGTGTGTGTGTGTCATACAAAATTAGTCTTTTATGTGATTCTAACTGAACTCTTATCTAGGTCTGACTATGTATTAACGTGTATATACTGTATACAGTATACTCATAAATATATATATATATATATATATATATATATTAATATATACTCCCTTTTCCTCGGGAGTGTAACCTACTTTCATATTAGCCATTGCGTGTTATTCTACCTAAAACAAAAAAAAAGGGGGTGGTCCCAAAACAAAAGATCAATTTGAACATTTGTCTTAAATCTAATGTACTACTTTTGGAAATTTAATTTAAAATAAATTTTCCTACGAGACTGGATTTATGGAATACCCTGTATATCTTCCCCTTATCCTTAAACGTTATAAATTTTCTCTCTTTGTAAGGATGTCAATGTATGACCTTGGCGGAAACCGAAGGGTTTGTCCTTGTTATAAGCAAAAAAAATTACCAAACCAAAAAAAATTTTTTTTTTTTCTAAAATAAACAAAAAAGTTTACCTTCAAAAATGATTTTTGAAAAAACGACTCTAGAAAATGGGATTCATTTTTACCTTGTCTTGAATTGATTTTCAAGCTGACAATAGAGGCTATGATATATATATATATATTATATATATATATATATATATATATTAGATAGACAGATGGTCAAGTTATGAGTGTACTTCACGTCAGTCAGAGAGTTGATGATGTGTTTGTGAAGTCTTGAGGGAATTTTTGTATAGACTGACACAAAAATCCCATTAAAAGGCTTAATCCTCGGAGGGAAAAAAGAAACCTTTTTTAAACTTTAATAACATTCTATTTGCTTGCTTGGAAACATATATATAGATATGTATACAGTATGTATAATATGTATATATATTTAAGATTTTACACATGCTGGGAGATGTGAAATGAAAATTAAATAAGTTTATTGTAAGTAACCATCCTTTAAATTACTAAAGAAAACGTGAAAATTTATAGGGTAAACATTTTTAGGGGTAAAATATGTAATGAATTTATTACCACTGTTTTTTTTTTTTAAGCTGTTACCGACAAAACGGGGCCGGGGGGGGGACGAAATAGCGAATTTTTTTGTGTGTATTTTTCAAGACTTTGTATTTAATTTCGTGTGTATATATATATATATATATATATATATTGACGTTAACAGACATTTTCTCAAGTAGGGAAAGAGCTTTGAAACACTTGTCACTTGAAATAAGTTAAAATTGGAGGGGGAGAAGCAAAAATGAGAGTTGACAGTATTATAAAAAGAACGCGAATATGAGGGAAATTGTTTGTTCAAATTGTGAACATAGTTTGAACAAACATACTAAGAAAAATGATGAAGCAACAAAGTTTGTCTGTTGTGAAAGATAATACGATGATTGGTGAAAAGAACGTCTCATTATCATAAAATAAATATAAAAAAATATTGCATAATTGGGTATGTGGGTGTGTACTTTAATGTGATTGATTGATTGGGTATGTAGGGTACGATAATTTATGTTTAAGTTTGTTCGCTCGAAAAATCATGGGTTAACGTTGTTTTTGTGAAGGTGGTAAGTGGGGAGGGGTTAACCCCCTTGGTAACATCTAAGGTCATATGACAGACGAAGCCCTACAGCTTAATATAGAAACCGAACCACGGGTCGTTTACATTATCTGAACGCGGAAGATGGACCTCCTTCGCCAAACCAACTACTATCCACACACACACACACACACACACACTGTCGCTTAACTGCGATGTTACGACATTTGCTACGACATAACCCGCCAAAAAACGCTTCCGTGCAGGTGTCAAAAATGGTTAAAAGTCTTAAAAATGAACGAAATTTAGGGTCAAAACTCAAAATGTAAAAACTTTTATGTTCTGTCACTGTTTATATCCAGTGTAAGGAGACAAATATATATATATATTATTCTTTCCTCCTAGTTTGGCCCTATTTACGTTTCCTCTTCGTGGGGTGTGGGTGAGGGGGTGGAGGGACGCGCAGAAAGTTCGCATAGAAACCTGAAATTTGAAAATTGCCTTGAGAAATTAGTAATAATCATTAATGACTGGGTTTTTTTTTTTTTTAGTATCGTCTCACAAAAATAATAAAATACTCAAAGAAAATCTTACCAATTATTAATTTTTTATGCTTTTTTAGAACTTTTTTCCAGAAGTTGTACATTGCCCCTCTGTATACACTTTTCTTTGTTATTTCATTTTTTAAAAAAGACATTACGTTCTGTGGAGAGAGAGAGAGGAGAGAGAGAGAGAAGAGAGAGAGGAGAGAGAGAGAGAGAGAGAGAGAGAGAGAGAGAGGATGCACTGGATTACGGAAATAAAGTATGGCAGAGCAGCAGATGTTCACTTTTATTTTGTGTAGGAATGAACTCCATACGGGAAATTAAGCTTTTGTCTCATTCCGCCGCAAGTATTTTCCCCTTTTTTTATTATTATCGAGTAAATCGAGTGATATGAGGGGAGGGAACCATGGCAACGGTTTTTTGGATATATATATATATATGTGTGTGTGTGTGTGTATATACACACACACACACATTTCAATACGAAAACTCAAAAATCATGATGCAACCGTATATTAATTATGGTTTGGAAACATGGCACGGTAGATGCCCGCCAAAGCCACAAAATCACAAGGAAAAATGGTGAAATTTAGTTGTTGTTATTTGTTTATTTCTTTTTGTTTCGAGGCTCAAGTGTTTACGATGCCGTGATCGAAATTCAACACTTGAATGGGTACCTTATGTTAGAATTTTTATTTTTTACTTTTCAAAGCGAAAATTCTGGGTTCCGCACTTACGTAGCTATATATATATATATATTATATATATATATATATATATTTATTTATTTATATTTATATATAAAACAATTTTCCAATGAGTCGGGGTGACAAAGCAGACATACTCGGATATAAAATACAGAAGGTATTGAAAAAGATAAATGGTAGACAGTAAAGCATACATATTCATTCACACCGGCATCCCGGTGGACTAGCACTCCCTCCCTCTAACTCCCATGGCTAAATTCCACATCTGGGGTGCTTCACACGCCATGTATGGTGGTGTTTTCAGGCTTTGTCGGAACTAAAAGAGTCCTGAACTTGCATACATCTAACAAACCTCCTCCATTCGAACCTTGTCGCACCTACTTATCTTGGCCACTTCTCACCTACAGTAGATAAAGTCCACGCTTCCTCACGTCATCATTCATCATGTCCCTCTACCTTCTTCGCGGCCTCTCTCTACTCCTATTTTCGCAAACACTTTTTACAAGTCAGTCATCTTCCATTCTTTCAACGTGTCCAAACCACCTTAACACATTTGCCCTAATTTTCACTTCCACTGATTTCCGTATACTACATCTGTCCAGAACCAGCTTTTTCATTCTGTCAATCCGGCGCACGCCACACATACTTCTCAAGTTAGTCATCTCAACTGATCTTACCCTTGTCTTCTCCGTTTCATGCCATGTTAACGTTTCACACCCCATACAAAAGTGTCGGTACTTACACGTCTTCATGTAAACATCTTACAGCATTTCTACCCAATCTTCGCTTCTTCACAATCTCTTTCAAGTCCACCTATCACCTTGCTCTCTTGATTCGCTCTTCTATTAACTTTTTCCGTATTTGTATTTCTTTTGTTCAACATACAACCCAATTACTTAAAAGACTCGACTATCTCTCATGTTTCACCGTTCATCATCCGAATTTTCCTCTCTCTCCGCGATCAATAACTTGCTCTTGCTCACATTCACTTTCATCAGTCTTCTCTCAAACATCACCACAAAACTCTTAACAGTCTCTTGCGTATCACATTCACTCTGGGCAAATGGCACAGCATCATCTACATACAACAGATTCGACAGGGCCCACCTGTCCCCATCATACACCAAATTCATTTCTCCTTCAAGCATACACACACACACACACACACACACACACGTATGTGTGTGTGTATATATACACACACACACACACACCACACTTCGCAGCTAAAACAGTTCGGTTATCTTGTCTCATAGACGGTTCAATATGATACATATTCCAGAAGCATATTTAGTTTATCTTTAGGGCAGTCAGAGATTAGAGAACTTCACAGGGCAGTTTAGTTGTCGTCGCAATATTCAAGGTGCCCCATATAGTCAGGGCTGCCTTAAGGGTCAATGAGGCCTCAAGCACTTTTGACAAGTAGGAGCCATTCTCTCAGTTAGTGTCACAAAAAAACTCGCACTGACTGACTATAAACACGTTATATTTAATAACGGTGATAATTGATAAGGAAGCATAAAGCACAGTTCCAGTCATTGAAACAGTCCCTTCCTCGACACTTTTTTGTCTTCTTACTTTTCAGAAAGGGCCTATTTTCACCAAAGGCCTAAAGCATGTGCTTAAGGATTGAGGCGGCCTCGCATATAGTATTTTTAACAAGTGGGGCGGGCGAGTGTAGGTTTCCTTCGAGCCATTTCAGGTGGGAGAAGAAATGAGAAAAATTACTAAAAAAAATTCAGGTTTACGACGTGTGGTCGATTTGACATTCTATTAAACCATTAGTGTCCACTGGTAGAATTTCCTACCAAAGGTCACTAGTGGATTAAAATTTACACTTATTGGCACACATTTATTTTTTCTCTTTTACAGTAGTTTGTGTACCTCATCACCGCGCGCATTTTTTGCAGAACTACACTAAAAATGTTTCTTACTTTTAAATAGCAACCAGAAGAAATATACCGTTATACCGTTATTCCCAAACAGGGTTGACAAAATCCAGCAAAAACCAAAAAAAAAACAGCAAAAATCCAACTACCCAACAAAAAAACAGTTGGGTTTTTGCTGGGTTTTTGCCAACCCTGTTCCCAAACCACAAAGATTCAATCAATTCGTTCCATTTTCAAACCTCCAAAAATGGCTTTACACACCTTTAATTCTCTTCCCTGCTTTTTCTCCATTTTTCTCCATTTTTTCATCCTTCGATCAATTATTCCTAGTTCCCCCCCCCCTTTCCCGCCTTTCTACCTTACCCCTGGGTTGAGTAAATACCCCGTGTTGCTGTTGAAGGTAACCCATCTCGATGAGGAAGTGTATAAAGTACCTCGTTAGTTGTACTTTATGGTTCACTTGTTGCGGGCCCGCGAAGGAGTGTCAATTTCTCGAAAGTGTATTCACCCGTGAGCAATAAGGTAATTAATTTACCCCTGTCGGTAAAGTTGATCCTGTCAGCAAAGGTTCGAGAGAGAGAGAGAGAGAGAGAGAGAGAGAGAGAGAGAGAGAGAGAGAGAGAGAGAGAGAGAGAGAGAGTTGGTATAAGGTATAAAGGTAAACCAATCCACAAAAAAATATATATATTGACATGACAAGCTGGGGTTACTGAAGCAAAACAAACTCAGAAATTAAAAACCGCGTTATCGAAACATGAAAGAAATTAAAAACCGCGTTATCGAAACATGAACACAGAAAAAAACAAAAATATAAATATGAAATTTAAGAAAAAAAATACTTTTTTTTAAATTTCGGTTATTATTGCCCCCCTCACCCACCAAAGGGACGCGTTAAGTCAGTGATGGGCAACCTAGGCTAGTGAGTGGGCCGCATGAGTGGCCTTCCTTCATCTCAGTGGGCCACAAGATTAAAAATGTGCATGTGCGCTAAACATGGCCCCCACCCGCTAATATGCTTAAATGTATTTAATACAGCCAGTGGTGGAATTAAAAAAATTTAAGAACCGGTTCGCCCTCCCCCCCTCCCTCCCCTTCCCCCCTTCTCCTCTCCCTTCCGTGTCAGAAATGAAAACTAAAAAATGTTTTTATTGAAATTCTTTATTTAATTTCCTTTTAAATATTTCCAAATCGAACTCGAGAAATTTTAGGAACCGGTTCGCACGAACCGGTGCGAACCGACTGAATGCCACCACTGAATACAGCCCAAAAACCACATAAAGAGTTAGAGAAAATTATTATTTCTATATTAATTAAATTGTGATCAACTTGAAATAGTAAAGTTAAAGAAATATTTTTTATGCTTACCTTTTATGCTTTATGCTTATGCTTATGCTTTATGCTTATGCTTTTATGCTTATGCTTTTATGCTTATTAATATAAAGAAATTTTGCTAAATCAAACAAAATTATCAATAGATTACGAAAATATTAATATAAATTCCAAATTTTCATTCATGTGGACAATGGTTAGTAAAATGTCTCTTGGACTGCATTCAGAAACCTGATGGGCCGCAGGTTGACCACTACTGGCGTTAAGTGTTCACATTTTGATATGAAAACAAGTTAATATATTAGAAAATGTTAAATTTGGCCTGTAATACGAAGTTTATAATTAGTATTAGGTAAATAGTTTAGCTTAATAATACAGCAGTTAACCTGTTCAATTTTAACTTTTTTTAACTTTTTAGGTTAATAATAATTTTAACTAGGAAAATTGTATTAAAATTTGTAATCAATTTAATTATGATAATGTCCCGGTTTTCCAGTCGAGAGAAGTGTCTGAAGGAGGATCTACACTTCTAGATAAGATACCTATTATCTAGTTTTTAGAGTTTATTGAATACATCTTGTTATTGACGAAAAAAGAATATATATATAGATGAGCCGGGTGTACTTGGCTATGTGCGGTGGAGAGGGCAAGAAAGCAACTCGCTCCTCCACTAAGCCAGGCCTAGAGGCGGGGACACCAGCTTGACCTTCGTGTGAAGAAAGACGAACACACGGAACTTCAACGAGGTGTATATACCGTATATTTATTTATTTATTGTTCACCCTGGTTTTCTCTTCCTCCCGAATTGTTCATTCTGACGAACGTCAAGCTTGTCGCTTAACGTGAGATCCAAATCACGACCCATCAAGGAAGTCCGAAATCACAAAGTCCGAACCGGGAGTCAATCCCACGATTTCGAACTTTGCAACCCAGTATATAACCACACACACACACACGTTTGGCTACCTTACAAAACTGCGACATTTTTAAATTTTTAATTGTGAATAATGACACTTGACCTAATCTAAAATTAATTCATTTAAACTAACCTAACCTAGCCTAGCCAAACTTTCATTATATCCTTCTTGTATGATATATAATAATTATCGCTAAAAAGTAAATCAAACTATGGCGACACCGCTAATGTCGCTATCTGCACGTTCTTGTCGCGATGGGTTCTGTATGCATCCTAAAGATTGTTGCGGCTTTGTAACAGCAGCAGAGAGAGAGAGAGAGAGAGAGATTGTGAATAATCATGGTGTGAAATGTTTACTGAATGTTATTGGCATCAATGAATATAATTGGAAATCCATTCATCAATTCTCTATTCCGGAACTTTGAATACACGAGCCGGAAATCCGGAATCAAAATTCAAAACACTTCGAGAGACAAAAGAGGAATTTTGACATTTGAAATATATTGTACCTCCATCTGTGGTAATTTCTTTATCTATGAAATAGTTAATATCTGAAACCACCTTCCCCCTTGGAGGAGGGGCATATTTCGAATCTGGACTAGTCCCAGTATCTCAAGTTGCATCGCTAATATACAGGGTGTCCATAAATTATCTTTACAAAGTCAGTTAAATTTCAATTGAATTTGTAAAGATAATTTATGGACAACTTTGAGATATATATATATATATATATATATATATATAATGTACCAACCAGTTTTGTTTCTCCGAGTAAAAATCTGGGTTTTTTTTATGTGTGATGGAGAGGGAAGTTTTTCCAAAAATGGTTTTTCGTTTTTAAGGCAAAATCTCCTTGTCTAGTTGATTTTGTTCAGACTTTTAATGCCAAGTTCCAGTTGAAGGTCGCGCCCTGAAATATTAAGATATTTATCTTTTAGTATATATATATATATATATATATATATATATATATATATATATATATATATACAGGGTGTCCATAAGTCCGGCATCATAGGAGAAATTCATATTTTTCTAGTTCTACAAACCATAATATGCTCGGGATGCCAATTTCCTGTCCACCATTCTGTTCAGTGACGAGGCTGTTTTTTATGGAAATGGTGAGGTAAATCGACAGAACACCCGCTACTGGTCTCAAAACAACCCTCACTGGTATACCTCTTCAAAGGAACAAGGTGCATCTCGGGTGATGGTATGGTGTGGCATTTGGAAGGATCGCATCATAGGCCCCCTCTTTTTCGATGAACTTGTCACTGGAGGCACCTACCTACGTATGCTCAAGGAAGAAGCATTTCCCAGTGTCTTGAACGAAGAAGGAAATTTCCCAACATGGTTCCAGCAAGACGGCGCTCCTGCACATTACAGCACCGAAGTAAGGGAATACCTGTACCAACAATCAATTCTCTGGTCATTGGATAGGACGTCGAGGGCCTGTGGAATGGCCAGCTAGAAGCCCGGATCTCACGCCACTAGATTTTTATCTCTGAGGCCACTTGAAAGCGCTGGTATACGCAGAGAAAATTAGGAGTGTTGAACATTTGCGGCAGCGCATTATTGGGGCATGTAACACCATTACCCCTGACATCATTCACCGTGTGCTTGCTGACTGGGTATCACGTCTGAATTTGTGTATTGAAAACAGTGGTGGACATATTGAGCACGTTCTGTAAATAAAAGCTTTTGTTTTTCCTGTTTTTATTATTGTTCCTATGATGCCAGACTTATGGGACACCGTGTAGAATATAGTATAGTATTCTATATAATATATAGAATGTAGTATAGTATTCTCTCATATATATATATATATATATATATATATATATTATATATATAAAAAACCTTAGCCCCCCCCCCCCCCCCATTTGCAGCTTACATGTTTACTTATATCGAAATAGTTTTTAGTGATTATAAAAATATATAAATTCTTTATTTATTGCAGGTATTAAAATTACTCTAGCTGATAAAGTGATAATATAATGGCTTCTCAATTAATTGGTGATTCGGAGAGGCAACGTGTGATAGATCGCATACGAGCAATAACATTTCGGGAAGCCCGTGATGCTGGAGCCACCTTTATAACACGTTCATGGGTTGCCAAAAAGTTGCGAAGAAGTGAGGACTTCGTCAAAAGAAATTGGAATAAAACTTTGGATGAATGTGAAATGGATACAACCAAATCTGGGCGCCTAAATTTGCCACTCTCTCAGGAAACAAAGGACATCATTGAAAGCGGTACGCGTAAGCGGAAAAACAGCTGTGCTAAACTTTCTAGAGAGATCGAAGTGTTGAGAGGAAAGATCGTTAGTGGTGAGATCATTCGACTGTACCGTCATAGGCAAGGTTTAAAGCCTTGGCATGAACTTCCAAAGCCAAGAAAAACTCAACTTAACATCGATGACAGAATGAGGTTTGCCCATTATCTTGAAGATTGGGATGTGGATGATTTCATGCATTTAGCTGTCTCCGATGAATTTTTTGTTTACGTAACACGTCGGCCTAACTACCAAAATGATTGAGTGTAGGCCACAACACCAGATGAAATCGATGACAATGAACATTATCGCGAATTATTAAAAAGTCCAGACTGTGTTGGTGTGTTTGTTTTGTTCACTGCAAAGAAGCTCATGTGGGTGCTGAAGCCAAATGGTCAGAGTTGGGATGGACAGTATTTTCGTGATATTATTCTATCCCAGCATGTCATTCCTTTTCTAGGAAACCCAAAGAATGTTATGGATGTCGATCAGGTCACACTTCTGCACGATAAGGCCCCCTGCTTTAGGGCATTAGCCACTCGACAGTTGTTGCGGAACCATGAGATCAATTTCTTTGGAAATGAAGAATGGCCAGGAAATTCTCCTGACCTGAACGTCTGTGAACAAATTGGATCAGTTATAAAGGACAAGGTTGAATGTCTTTTGTTTCGAGAACCTGCAGCAAATCGATTTTCGAAGGATACAATGACGCAACACATTGAAACTGTTTTAGCAAATTTGCGTAACGATCAAGATCTATTCACGTCACTTTTGGGAAGCTACCCAAAGCGAATTCAGGCTGTCTTGGAAGCCAATGGCGGGAACACCAAGTTTTAAGTGTTTCTCATTAAATGCAGGATTAAATTCTCTTTTGTAAGGTATATTTAGTTTTACTGTACCTCTAATGGTTTAGGCCATGGGCGGGGGGGTTAAGATTTATTGGAGCCCCGTACATATGGAAAATACTTGAGGGCTCTGTCCCTAACCTTAGAAATGAAATAGAAACAAACTGAAATGAGGGAAGAGGCAAATTTTGTACGGTCCCAGCTGCGGTTGGAAAATGGGCCATGAAAACGAGGATGGAAAATACCCTCAGAATACGAGGCCCAAAACTTTTCAATGCCCTACCGAGAGAAGTGAGGAATCTCCAGCACACCGACCTGAATAACTTCAAGAACCAGCTGGACAAGAACCAGCCTTCCTGGCTACGAAGGCAGGAGGAGATCAGACAGCAATTCCCTCCTTCACCAAATCCCGCAAATCCTATCCCCGTCGTCTATCAACATGATGGTGCTCCTTGTCACTATGCCAAAATTGTTCAGGATTATCTAAATGGACGTTTTCCAAATCGCTGGATCGGACGCGGAAGCAACAGACCTTGTGTCGCGAGATGACCAGATTTAACCCCTTTAGATTTCTTTGCATGGGGCTTTATCGAGTCGCACGTCTATCAGACGAAGATTACGAGTCTTGAAAACTTACGTACACGTATACGAACTGTGCATGGATACTTGACTCTGCTTTCAATAGTTAAATGTCCAACTTTGCTTCGCACCCGTAATCAATACAGTTTTGCCGACATGCTAACTCTGCGAGGCTGCCAAAAGATTAATGGCTAAATGGTCTAATTAATGGCTAAATGGATGGTCTGAATGAAAAGAGAGAGAAAGACGGATAAACAAAGCACCATTCATCTGCAACGGTTTCTCATACAAAGAACTCTGTGACGTCATCAACACTTTATGACGTATTGATCTACCCACTTGAAAAGCTGCCGCACAAAAATGCAATAGGTAATACTAATGCATTTTGTGCTTTTGTGGGCTAATAATAGATTTTATGACGTCATATGCCAATGGGAAATGAAATTTTTAGTTCTTTTATTTCTTTATTGTTTTATACCGTACAGCTTAACATAAAATACAATACGATTAACATATGTAAATGCATACTCATTTTTTTGAGATCCTTCAGGGGTATATTTACCAACATAAATACGACCTAATGGTTTAGATAAATCATTTGTAGATATTTTCATTAAAGTATTAGGGAATTGGGCAGTTACTGCATCACCTAACTCACAGACCTGTTTCAATCTACGATACATTCTAAACTCTTTAAAAGGTGAGAACCACTTTGTTCTTGGATGATGCATTACTTGCTCTGCACTATGGGTGGTGTCAAGATTAGGTTCAAACAAAACACAATTTGGAACAATTAAATATGGAGATGGAGATATCCCTACATTAGGTCCCTCCAATCTTTCCCTACCCCCCTTCTTACGACCTATTGAATCTTCAAAATTAATCACATATCCAGACATATTCATTTCTGGAATACTATGAAAAGATACACCCGTTACTTGATAATAATTAAATTTTAAAATGGTAGATTTAGACTCTTTAGTTAGAAAATCCAAACTCAAGGTATAAAACCCATCAGTATTAACACCAAAAGTATTTTTAGATAAATAAACAAATTTCATTGAAGCTGTAACTATCTTCTCCTTTGAACGCCATTTAGGTTTCCTCCGAGGAACGTACTTCCTTTTTCGAGGAACAAACTTCCTTCTTCGATACATCTTGAACAGTAAATAATACACGTCACTCCGATGCAACACCGACGATAAGAATGAAGTTTAAACAATTACTGGATCTATTTATAGATTCTCATTACGTCATATATGACACGAATCCTATCCCCTTAGAATCAACATGATGGTGCTCCTTGTCACTATGCCAAAATTGTTCAGGATTATCTAAATGGACGTTTTCCAAATCGCTGGATCGGACGCGGAAGCAACAGACCTTGGCCAGCGAGATCACCAGATTTAACCCCTTTAGATTTCTTTGCATGGGGCTTTATCAAATCGCACGTCTATCAGACGAAGATTACGAGTCTTGAAAACTTACGTATACGAACTGCTGCAGATAACATAACCCCGCAAATGCTCCAGAATGTGTTTAGAAATGCTGCGGAACGATTTGAGCTGTGCTGGGATACTGATGGGCGTCACGTCGAATCCTACTCTTAATTATTTAATAAATGTTACCACTTTATCATTTTATGATTGAATTCCATATAATTTCCAAGTGCTTCACAAAAATAGATCCTGACTTTATGTACACCTGTATATATATATATATATATATAATATATATATATATATATATATATATAATATATATATATAATATATATATATATATATATAAACTTTCAACCTTTCAGAGGTTCCGTGCGATGATTCTTCATTTTACGGAAGTCATGCTTGCTTGTTGCCTCTACTCTTGAGTTAGTTTGATGAAGTATAGGGTTTAGTTTCTTGCGCTCTCCACTTCACATAACCAGGTACCCCGGCTCATTTGGTATTGTTCTGAGCCAGGCGTCGTCTTCTTTTGACGATTTCCACCACTACACCAGTCGTGTTCCGTATTTCCTTGAACAGCTGGTTGATGAATCTTGGTCCTCTCGCAACAAAACTATTTTCCTTCAGAGTTGAAGATGTTCCCTGTCTAGCCTTTAGTTTGGGAACACGACATAGTCTTCTTTTCCTACTTTCTACTTGTTTCAGTGGTTATAGGTTTCAAAGTGAGATTACGAACTAGTTCCTCCATTATTTTTCAAGTGTAAATAATGGTATCTATCTTCTTCTCTTTAGCAAAATAAATGTAATTCAAGTAACCTTTCCCAGTAATTTAGTTCTTTGCATCCTTTGAACTTGGCTGTGAAGCTTCTCTGAATTCCTTCTAGTTGACTAATGTATTATTTTTTTACATAGGGATGTTAAGACTGAGCAATACTCCAACTTGGGTATAACTAACGTGTTCAACAGAGGAATCATTATATTCCTATACCTTCTTTTAAAGGTTCTCAGTATCTGTCCAGTTATTCTTTTTGCTCTGTTTACTTCTATCTTATTTTGTGTTTCAAATTTCGCAACGTTAATCATTATGGCTTCTAAATCTTTTGTTTTAGAATTTCTCCAAATTTCCTGTCCATTTTGGGTATAGTATTCCATGGATTTTAGGTCTTCTCTTCTTCCCTACCTTTACAATTGAAATTTCTCGGTGTTAAATCTCATATTGTTGTCTTCAAACCAATTGTAGACTCTGTTTATGTCTGTTTGTAGAAATTCTATATCATCTAAGTTTCTTATTTTTCTTTCTTAGTTTTGTGTTATCGGCAAAGGATGTTACTGTACTGTCACTGGTCACGTCCTCATCTGTGTCAGTTATCATGATTATGATGAGTAATGGAGCTAATACTGTTCCTTGTGGTACTGAGTTACGGACCTCTGACACCGATGGATGAAGATATTCTTTGAACTGTAACGACTTGCTGCCGGTCACTAAGGAAATTATATATCCATGTTCCTACTTTTCCTGTTATTCCCACATATTTCAGTTTATGTGCTATGATTCCACGGTCACACACGTCGACCGCCTTGGCAAAGTCTGTGTATACCACATCATAGTTTTCATTGTTTTCGAGTGCATCAATAATGTTGTTGTAGTGTTCCATTAGTTGTGATAGGCATGACCTGCCTGACCGATTCATAGGGTGTACCATTTTTGGGTCATTTTCAAAAAGTCAAGGTCCAGGAGTCTAATGTTGTGCCAAATGATGTCCTAAACACGAATTTAACAAGCATTTTCTAATCCAACAAATTTTGAATCCCCCCACCCCCCTTGAAATTTTGCCCATCCCCTTTTCCTAAAAAACCCATATATCTAAAACACTATCAACTTTATCGAAAAATGTTATAGAATAAAAATGATTTAGAATCAAACGTTCTATTAGAAAAGTTCATTAAGATAGAAATTTACGTAATTTTGAAAATTTTCATTTTCTTTTGTCCAAGAGCACCTTATTGTATTAATATAAAATAAGGTGCTTAAGTTACATTATTTATGAGTATATTGTGAGTATATCCAAATTTAAAAATCCTTTTTTACATTGAATTTTAATAAAAAGCATTGTTTTTTACTCTTATTGTTTCTTTTCAGACATTTTTTATTTATTTTTCAATAAAGCAGAGTCAAACAGCTACAAAAACAGCATGACTTTATTCTTGGTCGCTTGCAGGCTGATATTATGAGTTCATCTAAAATTGTTTTACCATCCAATAAAGATGTTCTAAGCCATTTTATTTATTTACGGAGAATGCAGTATAAGGGTCCAAAAGTTACAAAAGATTCTACTGTTAATGAAGTTCTACAGAAGCTACTAATAATATGGCAAAAAGCATGCATTCCTACTATAGATATTAGTAAAAACCCTAAAGGCAGGAAGATGCTGTTAAATCTAAAAGAAATGCATAATAATTTAATCAAGCACAAAAAAAGAGCAAGCCTTGAAAATGAACTCTCTAATTTCATGAAAATTATGGATTCCCTTTTTGACATCTCTTCTCAAAATGCCGTTGAATTAATCCAAAAAGACCGCATGAGAACTGAGCCTCAGAAAGCATATGATATTTCATTCTTAGAAGATCAAAGAACAAAACGAGAAACATGTTTAGGTTTGCTAGATGCAGATTATGCATCAAAAGTACAGCGCAAGTACATTAGATTAGAGAAAGAGAAGAAACGCAAAGAGAAACATAAATCAGTGAAGCAAGCAAGTGAGTGCTACAGCCAGAACATCAGAGACCCTTCTTTCTAGCACGACCAGTTCTGAGACAGACAGCTATGAAGCGTTTCCGACAGAACCTACAGCAGGACCTTCAAATGCTTCCAGCCCCAAAAATATTCTTGCCTCGCCATTGGTTTCCTCCACTGCAGACAGACTTAATCTCTCTATTGGACAACGGACTGTTTTTGCTGCTGCAGTAGCCATTAGGTGTGGCAAGGATATTGAAAAACTCTCTCTCTCCAGGACCACATCTGCAAGAGCCCTCGAAAGACAAGAAAACGAAAATATGAAACTTGCATCAAGGATTTTACTCCTCCTGATCACTGCCTAGTACATTGGGATAGCAAGCTGCTTACTAAATCATGTTCAGAACAAGAAGACCGCCTTGCAATACTTGTTACTGGATACCCAAATGTAGAAAAACTTTTATCAGTTTCTATAATAGATGATTCCACTGGATTGTCTCAAGCCACTTCTGTATTTCAAAGTATTGAAAAATGGAACTTGAAGCAAAATGTCTTTGGAGTATCATTTGATACCACTGCATCCAATTCAGGATGGATGAAAGGTTCCTGTAAGTTACTTGAAGAACTTTTGCAAAAGAAATTGATTTGGTTAGCATGCCGCCATCATGTGGCTGAAAGAGTTTTGTGTGCTGTGTATGAAACCATTTTTGGCCCAAGTAAATAATCTCCTGAGTTTGAGTTATTCAAAGAATTTTGCGAGTCTAAATGGAAGAAAATTAATACGAAATCTACATACAATGTTCTTGATGTTAAATCAAGGTATCAAAGAGGCCTAAAGGAAGAATGTGTAGAATTTATGACCCAATGTTTAAGAAAATCTGACTGCTTTCCACGTGATGACTATAAGGAAGTTGCTGAAACAACTTTAATGCTTTTAGGAGAGGTTTCCAGAGAAAACAGTCATTGGCGGAAACCTGGTGCAATGCACCGTGCCAGGTGGATGGCAATGATTTTGTATACAAATAAAATGTATGCTTTTGCCCACCAAGCATCATATGATGAATCATTGATTAAGAAATTAAAGAGAATGTGTCTATTTAATGCATTAATTTATGGAAAATACTGGCTTTTTATGTTCTAATTCACTAGATAGTCCAGCTAATGATCTGAAGTTTTATCATGATTTGGTGAATTACAAGAAGGAAGATAGGGAAGTTGCAAATGCTGCTTTGAAATCTTTTGCCAATCATTACTGGTATTTGACGGAGGAAGTGGTCCCTTTGAGTTTCTTTGGATCGCTAAGTAATGATGAAAAAGATAAGATCGCAAAATCCTTAAACAAATATCCAGTTCCAGAAAATTATGTATGTGGGCAACTTGTTTTCTCCATTTTAAAGGAAGACACAAAGCTTCATCAGCTAGTCGGTCCAATTTCATGGCATTTATTTCAATGCTGTGGGTCAAAACCAGACTCATGGATAAAGAAACCAGCATCAACATGGGAAGAGGTCGATGACTACAACAAACTAAAAAACACTCTTTCATCTATTAGAGTAGTCAATGATAACCGCTGAAAGAGGAATCAAGCTGGTTCAAGACTTTCATGACAAATGTCAAAATGAAGAAGAATTTCAAGGTCTTTTGCAAATTGTGGAAGAGAATAGAAGACTAATTCCTGATCCTAAGAGACTCTTAAAAGAATGAAACTCAGTAAAGAATAGTTCATTAACAGATAGATTAGGTATTTTTATTTGCAGAGATTGTTTTAATTTAGAAGAGGCTGATTTTTTTTTGTTATTAAATATACCATAAATTGTCTTTTCTTATTTTTATGTTTAAAAAGCTCTTATATCAATGATTTCTAATTAGGAAACTTGTTTCTTTTTATTTTTTTGAGGAAAGTGTTGAATAAAGGAAAAAAAAAACGATGGGACCCACAACTATAGATAAAGTGTTAATTTTTAGCTTTATTTTATATATATATAGTTTTGAGGTTGTCCTCACTTTGTATAGGCTAGTTATAATAAAAACTAATTATGATTTGCATTATAACTAGCAAATACAAAGCCCATCGCCGCGAAGCTGCATTGGGGTGATGCTTCAAAGGTGGCGGTAACACCTTATTTAAGAAGAAGGCACTGCAAGCAAAAAAAATTTTAATTTAAATTTTTAAAAAATAAATGAAAATTTTCAGAATTAAGTAATTTCTATTTTGATGAATTTTTCTAATAGAACTTTTGATTCTAAATCATTTTTATTCTATAACATTTTTCGATAAAGTTGATAGTGTTTGAGATATATGGGTTTTTAGGAAAAGGGGATGGGCAAAATTTCAAGGGGGGGGGGGGGATTCAAAATTTGTCGGATTAGAAAATGCCTGTAAAATTCGTGTTTAGGACATCATTTGGCACAACATTAGACTCCTGGACCTTGACTTTTTGAAAATGACCCAAAAATGGTACACCCTACTGACCGAAACCCGTGTTGGTTATCATTTAATTTTTTCCAAGTTTTCAAAATGTAATAGATTTTTTCTCTAACTATTCTTTCAAATATTTTGGTGAGATGAGATATAATCGACACCGGCCTATAGTTTTTGGCCTCGGATCGATCTCCTCCTCTATATATTGGAACCATGTTCGCGCTCTTCAGGATGCTCGGTATTTCTCCCGTATCTAGTGATCGTCTCCATATCCAATATAGGGGTTTTGTTTATTAATTTTAGAGATACTGAAAGCTGATTGATACTGAGCTCTTAATACTTCTTTTAGATCATTGCTTGAAACATTTTCATTCTTCAAAAGTCTAATAGTCGCGTGATTTTTCGTCTTCCTTTTCGCAAAATTCTACAAGTATTTTGGGTTAACCTTCCATTGCATCTTCTTTGTACGGTGCTCAGTTAGACCTTGTATATGTACACCGCAATGTATGTTCTCTTGTCGTTTATTATTTTGCTGTTGTCTTTGCAGTTTCTTAATTTCTCAATTACTCTCTTTCTCTTGCGGAACATTGACCACTTTTATCTCTCAAACCTGAATCTCTTTCCTCTTTGTTGTTTTTTTGGGACATATTTTTCCACAATTTCTGGTATCTTCTCTTCTCGGGTTATTGGCATCGCTTCCATTGTGTTGTCCTGAAAGATGGTTCTCCACTCTGTTGCTTCCATTCTGGATGCAATACCTTCCCAGTTTATAGCCTTGGAGTGAAAATTAAAAATTTCAAATTCGCATATGTTTATATAAATTTTTTCATTGTTTTCAGGTCCTGAATCCATCCTGAAAGTGCGTCTCACATGTTATGAAACACCCTGTGTATATATATATATATTATATATATATATATATATATATCTCGGTAACGGTTGGGAATCAGACCCATATCGATATAATACTTTCTACTTAGAAATACCCAAAGAGTCAAATGGTGCATTCTTGACATTTCCTCCTGGGACACCCTGTATATAATATATACTAAAAAAAATATATATTACATCTTGGAGATCATATATATATATATATATTATATATATATATATATATATATATATATATATACATACACAGGGTGTATCAGAAGTCGGGCACCATAGACATTATTCAGATTTACAATGTTTACAAACTTAACAGGTTTATAAGTGATGCTTAATTACAATACACGAGTACGTTCAAGATGGTGGTCCTTCCGGAGCAATGAGGTGTTCAAGCCTTCTTTCCCATGACTATTGAACGTCTTTTAACACTGCTTGTGGATGGACTCGCATGCTTGAATGATACGTTGTTTCGGATAATCGACATCAAGAATTTTTACACCGTAAACAATCGCTTTCAAATGTCCCCGCAGGTAAAATTAGTATGTACGATTAATCAAAAAGCTATTTTGTAATAATTAAAATAAATAGAGCTATATTTATCTATGGTGCGCGATTTTCGAGACACCCTGTATATATATATAATATATATATATATATATATATATATATATATATATAATATATACTGTATATAAAGATAAGGTAGCAGTGACATGTCCTTGACGTTATCAATAACCTTGTCAGCGGCGTCAGAGTAAGGGCAATGAATAACGAATAACATTACAAGATTTTAAAGCGCCGGATGCTCGCTTCGCTCGCCAGATGACGTCGGGGCCGCGCTATTATTATTATTATCTAACCTGTATCACAGCCTATATTGCAAAAACAGACAGGCGAATTGCCTGTCTGTTAGAAAAGCAATAAACCCGCATTACAAGGCTACCAATAAACTTAGGATATTCCCAGAATAATTACTGGGGTAGTACAATATTTTTTATACAGGGTGATATAACTTATATATATATATATATATATATATATATATCCCGCAAGGGGGTTTTAAGCTCGTGCTCTTGAGTGCTCTTTGTGCTCGTTTGTACGTGCTTGTTCCTGGAGGTTTCACGTGCGCCCTCCCGGCCCTAGCACCCAAGGATGATGGGGCTCGACCCTGCAGTCCTTGTCATCCTTGGTCTTTTTCCACTTCGACTGTCCCCTCCACCCTTTCTTTTTCCTCTGTCTTTCCTCTCACTTTTTCTTTGTTTTTCCGCCGAGATATGCCCTTTTAAATAGAGGCGAATCGGTTCTTCCTGACCTTAAAAAAAAAAATATATATATAAAAAAAAAGGTGGGCCAAAAGTCTGTTGCCCCGACGCATTCTAAACTAGTCTTTCCGGGCAACAGACTTTTGGGCCACCCTATATATATATTAATATATATATATACAATAAAATCACAGAACAACACGTGATCTTTTTAATAAGCAAACAATATTTCTTTCTTGTCCCTGAAGATGTGAATATATCACGAAAGCGCTCGGATTTCGTATTTCCTTTTCCTTTTCCCTGTGGTTGTTTGCTTATATATATATATATATATATATATATATATATATACTAGACTCGTAAAATACACAATCACGAGAATTTCGATGCAAAAACAAGCTGTTTTTCTACATGCGATATTTCTTCTATTTTTGTACGATTATACAAATCCCGTAAACAAGGTATCCAAAATGGCGGCCAATACGATAAAGCAGAAAGTTTTTATGTGATCAAGTTCTCGACTCGAAGTGGATGATGCACATATTGACAGTTTTTGCATGAAGAAAAACCTCTCATCTGATTTTGTACAGGGTAACTCAAAAGTCAGGATGCGTGGGACCGTGCCTTTTCAATATATATATTATATATATACATACTGTATATATATATATATATATATAATATATATATATATATATATATATATATCATTTGCATTGTCCTGACTTTTGGGCCACCCTGTACATTGTAAATGTTTAAGGAAAAAAAAAATATATATATATGTTACATCTTGGAGATCGTCGATATAGTTAATAAACTGCCTAGACACAAAACTGATTTTCATTTAATTTTTGTTACACTTTCGCTGTGAGCCCGTGCAGTGAGAGGCTAAAGCTTATTAGTATCCTGAAGTGATAGAATACTAAATCTTTATACCCACCCCATATTTATAAGGACCTTTTTTTATGCAGGAAGAAGGTCAAGGGCGAATGCCCACAAAAATGCCCCCCCCCTCCCTCCCATAGAAGAAGAAAGACAAAAATCAAGGTCCAAGATTTTCGAGATGCCTCGACACTCTCTCTGCGTTTGAAAGATTAGGTGTCATAGACGGGGGGAAAGATGGAGTGAAGAAGGTTGTTCCAGAATTGACCGGTTGGGTTGATGAAAGACTGAGAATACCGATTAATCCTCGCGTTAGAGAATTGGATTGTATATTGTTTAGCACTAAAGTTCATTTAATGGATTGACTGATTGTGTAGTTGTGTTTATAGAATAAAGTATTTGAATGATACACTTTCAGGCGCTTTTGTTGGTAGTGTTCCATTAGGATAAACTGTTTTGTATGACGATGCGTCCACCAATCTAATACTTCTAGATAGAGACGCTTAGAATCTACATACTACGCGTCTTTATCTAGAAGTATCTAGTGTGTATCTAGAAGTATCTAGAATGTATATTCTACGCGTCTTTATCTAGAAGTATCTAGTATGTATCTAGAAGTATCTAGTACGTATATTCTACGCGTCTTTATCTAGAAGTATCTAGTATGTATATTCTACGCGTCTTTATCTAGAAGTATCTAGTATGTATATTCTACGCGTCTTTATCTAGAAGTATCTAGTATGTATCTAGAAGTATCTAGTATGTATATTCTACGCGTCTTTATCTAGAAGTATCTAGTATGTATATTCTACGCGTTTTTATCTAGAAGTATCTAGTATGTATATTCTACGCGTCTTTATCTAGAAGTATCTAGTATGTATCTAGAAGTATCTAGTATGTATATTCTACGCTTCTTTATCTAGAAGTATCTAGTATGTATATTCTACGCGTCTTTATCTAGAAGTATCTAGTGTGTATCTAGAAGTATCTAGTATGTATATTCTACGCGTCTTTATCTAGAAGTATCTAGTATTTATATTCTACGCGTCTTTATCTAGAAGTATCCTCATGGATCACTACCTTTATCCTAATGGAACACTACCAACAAAAGCGCCTGAAAGTGTATCATTCAAATATTTCATTCTGTAAACACAACTACACACTCAGTTAATCACTCAAATAAATTTTTGTGCTAAACAATACAGAGTGTGTCGAAGACCCGCGCAATGGTTGGTATTGATAATGGGGTGAAAAAGCTCACTTCATGATTGAAAACGTACAAATGGTTAAGAAAAGTTACCCAAAAATGTGTACAAGTTAAAATTTATGCAAATTCTGAGTCAAACTCGACATTCTAGCTTATTTACAGTGGTCGGCGAACAGGGGTAAATTACCCCAAATTGGGGTACATTTAAAAATTTTGGGGATAATGCGTGCGGTATGAGAGACACCATATGCAACAATTTTAAGAGCAATTGGCTTGTTTTTGTTTACTTTGAAGTCTGGGGGTAATTTCATTTTACTCAAATAGATTTTTGGGTAATACCCAAAAAAGTTCCCCGACCCATGTTCTAGCATATTAATCATACGTTTTTGAATTCGGTCTAATGTTTAGGTCACTTTTAATAGATATGCGTGACGTAAAGCCGTTTAATCCTCGTATTCTCTGAAAAGAAAAATATTAATAATTTTTATACTCGCAAAATCGCAGATATTGACCTATAAAATTTTTGAAAATAAGGGTTCCAGCTAATTACTTATTTTCGTAACTACCCAAATTATGTAGTTATCTCAACTACATAATGGGTCGAAGCTGTTTGAGTTAAAAATAGGTCAATAGTTTTTTTTTTTAAATGCAGAAAGGAGAGGCCAAGGCCGAATGACTTAAAAAATGATCCCCTCCCCCGCCCCACTGCTCTATAGAAGGAGCAGAAAAGAGCCAAAATCAAAGTTCAAAGTTTTCGAGATGCCTGGACACGCTGCGTTTGAAAGATCGGAGGTCATAGTCAGAGGGAGAGATGGATTGAAGAAGGTTGTTCCAGATTTGACCGGTTTGGAGAGATGTTATAGAAAAAAAGCCTAGGTGGAATGATAAAAAATAATCTCAAGATAGTACCAGTTAAAAAAATACTAAATAGAAAGTCCGTAAGAACCCCTCTTCCTGGGGGTGGGAGTGGAGATGTATTAATAACCCTTATACGCAGAAGTTAGAGTAATGTCGTAGTCACGTGTTAACAAACGATTTTGGTTTAGTCAGCCAGGATAAACTACGTCGGGTCTGTTCAGCAGTCGGATGGGTGGTCCTCCCTTGCACTCGGATGATGTAGCAACTATTTTAACTACTGATATATATATATATATATTATATATATATATATATATATATATATATGGGATTGAACTCAGAATGGTCCCCTGAGGTTTTTCATGATACACACAAACCGTGCATGGAACAAGGAACTCTTCTGGGAAAATTAAATCCACTATAGTCCGAATAAGTATTAGTAAATGAAAATACTATAGTTTTTTCTTTTCATGAATGTTAGCCCGGCGTTTCATGGTATAGCTGTACCCTAGATCCTGTCCCAAAGCTGGATCCTATCTGATTTGTAGATAGCTGGTAAGGGAAGCTATATTTTTGGGTCCTCTTTGCGAGTGACCCGTTCGTTGCCCACGTCGGGCTAACATCATGAAAAAGAAAAACTATAGTGTTTGTCATTTACCATTACTTATTCGGATATAGTGGATTTAATTTTCCAGAAGAGTTCCTTGTTCCACGCACGGTCTGTGTCTATCATATATATATATATATATATATATATATATATATATATATATATATATATATATATATGCGGTTAAAACTGTCACGTAACTAAGTTATTTGTTGAGTGTCTCTTCGTTGTAAGACGAATGAGCAACGTTCACTGGCGTGGCTACAGGTTTGTAGTCCTTGATTCATTTCTTTTAGCTCTTAATTTGAAGGCATATTCAGGATCTGTTCACATTGTTTTTGGGGTATACAGTTGATTCAATAAAGACTGTTTCTTGCTAATGTAGGTTAGGAACTTGAAGTCTTACAGTAGTTTTTTTTAACTGATTGTACAATTTCGGAATAAAATTAGCCTAGAAACATAGAATTTCTAAACAAAAAATACTAATTAATAAAATGTCGTGATTCATTTTTGTAATTTTATTACAAAGAATATTAAAACTTGCAAGGAAAAACGCCCTATCACCAATAAGTAATTTTTTCATGTTTTTTACAATTTTCTGAGACTAGATGTCGCACTTGATTTTACTTGACAGCTTTTACTGAAGGATCTACCTGCGAGAAGCAGGATGAGAGCGGTTGAAATGTATAGAATCGATAAAGAGGTCTGATACTGAAAAATACAGAAGGGGAAGTATGGTGTGATCGTTTTCTTGGAAGAGAGAGAGAGTGGATGAGAATTTGTTAAGGTAGATTATCACGTGTAGAGGATGTTGTGAAAAGCTTAGTGAAAAAAACTGTATGACAGAATGAAAATGTTAGGTGTATGAGAAGAAGAGAGCGTGAAAGATGGATTGATGGTCTGATCAAAGTTGAGAGAGAGAGAGAGAGAGAGAGAGAGAGAGAGAGAGAGAGAGAGAGAGAGAGAGAGAGAGAGAGAGAGAGAGAGAGAGAGAGATTATGCACAGTAGTTTATGAATGTTTAACACCCGCGGGGAAGCTGTTGTCTCGAAGTATGAAGGTGAAAGCTTAATAAAGGAGGAAGCTGCGGCCTGGTTATTAGGGCAATAAAAATCAGGGACCATAAGAGACCTCATCCTGCGTATCAGAAAATGAGGCCTCCAGTAATAAATGGTTGTGGAAAATAACTCCATTTTGAAATTAAAAGAGAGAAAATTCTCGATGTTGTTTTTGTTGTGTTGGTTTTTAATACGAAATTTAATGACATTTATTAATTTAATTTTATGACATTTATATATATGTAAAATATAATTATTTGCAATATAAATCACTAATTAGCAACCTTTTAGAGTTAGAGAGAGAGAGAGAGAGAGGTTGGGGGCTGTATTGGAGGCAAAATGCCTCGGTTTAACAGTCTCGTTACGGGGTTTTTTAAAGAAACGTTTTTGTTGATGTTGTTGATGTGCTAAAAATGTAATTTGCGGTTTAGAAGTCGTTATTTGATTAAGTCTTCCTCCTCAAAATGGTAGTAAACATAACTTCAAACTAGTTTTCCCCTTTTATTATTACTGTTCTAATTAAAATAAACCAATAAATAGCGATAATCGTCGTTATTTACATTCCCTTTCTTCGTTCAGAGGCTTCTTGTCTCAGTTGAAGACGGCCATGACTGCCTTGTTTAGAATTCGGAAATCAGTTTGAAGCAGAAGAGCACAGATAAACGGTAAATTGAACAACATTAAATAATAAATTAGCAATTTCATTACACTAGATTCATTAACGAAAGAACAGTATCCATTACTATAGTGCCAATATATATATAGTGTGTGTGTATATATATATATGTATATATACACACACTATAGAGTATTAGTAAGTGAAACGTGGGTGGTATTATCCGTGGAGTTTTTCACATAAAATGTATTCTCATAATTGGCTTTTAAATGGACCCATCGAATTGACTCTACCATAATATCGACCATAACCTAACCTAACTCATAATAGACTCGTCGATAGACTGTCAAATTGATCAGATGTCGTAATCCCGCTTTTAATTTCTACTTTATTTAATTTCTTACCCAAATACAGTTTCCATAAGACTCTACAATCATTCATCAGCTAAAAATTCTTACAGTTAATTGTATGAAAATGTATACCCATACTCTATATACACCTTTTATTATACCCAACTAAATACAGAAGGCTTTTTAGCTAAAAATTATTCTTGAAAAAAAAATTGGTAATTGAAAATAAATTGAGATAAAAACGGTTTTTTTCAATGTTCTGACCTTGTATTAAACAATACATGACTCCTTTATATATATGTACCGTATGTACTATATATATATAATATATATATATATATATAATATATATATATATATATATATATATAAACCAAAATTATTTCTTATTTGTACATCTGTTGGTAGGCCATTCTATTTTACGTTTGGTTGTAACTTTTTCTGGCTCAAGGCACCCCAGTATTTTCTGTAACTTTTCAAGTTTGTTACTTACTTTGGACATTTTCATCAATAGTTTCACGGCATTAAAGATTGTACGTGCTGTCGGAGTTTAGCTAGTCTTGAAGACAGTAATTTACCACAATTGAAGACAATAATTTGCCGCAAATGAATATATACTAATAGAGGAATGGGAAACATCTCTCTCCTTCATCATTATTTGAAGTAAATTGAAGCAAAATATTAAATATTTCAGGAGCAGATTTGTAGACACCAATCGACCAGGGAAGTACTCTTGGGTGTGGGGAGGACGTTAGACAAGAGACAGGGAGTGCTGGAACTCCCGTTTCTCCTGTTACTGTCCTCCTTAGCTGACCTTTTTCCGTGTCTCATCTACCCTGTAAGCAGGTCCAACATGCTCTTAAACATACACTTCTCCCTCTATTCCTCACTACAAAATAGAGGGTGAGCGAAAAGTCCTTGTGCACCTGCAAGAAATGTAGTGAACCTGTACCTGCACTGTGTTGGAAGTGGACAGGTGCACAGGAACTTTTCGCTCACCCTGTACATGCATCACTACACATTCCTTTTAAAATTAAAAAAAGAAAACAATGTCGACCTTTTTTTTTTAAAGCCTGAAAGACTTTTAGTTCGGCTCTATGCTTTTCTTTGTATGGAAGGGTTGGGGTGGGGGCATTCGCCCTTGGCCCCTCTTTCCCGCATAAAGAAGAGCAATTTTTTTTTACACTAAAAATATCATAGTTACTCCTTCAAATTTAATTTATTCAAATTTTATTATAGAATTTTTAAAAATAATTTAATTCATTTAAAAAATTTCTATTAATTTCTCGTTTTTTATATTTTGGTGAAGGAATTTTTTTTTTTGAGTGCCACTACGTACGCTGTCAGTGCCAAGGAAGTAAAATGCAATGAAAATTGAATTAAAGATTTTCTAGGAAATATGGATAATAGTTGCATTTTGTGACTACAAAATATGCGTGTGTGTGTGTGACCTTTGGTTAGCTTCTGCCCGAATTGTTCATTCTAACGAAGGTCAAGCTCTTTTAACTCCACCTTAGACCTACAGTTTAACGTGGAATCCGAACCACGCCCCACCAGCATCTCACTTAACCACTAGGCCATCCAGGGTACCCAGTTATCTACCATCCTCTTTCTTTATTGTGTGGAATGATGAACAGCTGGGTTTTGCTGTGCGCCGGCTGCCGTCACCGGGTCTTGATCCCGGGGCCGATGGATTCGTAGTCAGCGACGCTAACCACTACACCACCGAGGCGCATCATATACTCGTGTGTGTGTGTGTGTATATATATATATATATATAAAATGTCTCGCAAGTAGTTTAGACTGAGTAGGCTAACCTCGGATTTCATTTTCTTTTTGTTCACTTTTATGACGGGGGATACTTATCTTTTTTCTCGTTGATTTTTAGATTTTTCCGACCCATTTGTTTGAGTTTGGACTATTTTCTTGGATATGTTTACGCCTTCCTGCGCCTCTGGCCCTTTTGTGTAGGGAGAAGCGGGGTTAAGGTAAAAGGGGGAGACTATATGTTGGAGATCTTTTTTGTTCGTTTCTCATAAAGTTCATTTTCCATTTATGGACCCGTTCTTTAACGACGTTTTCAGTCTTTTGTGAATTCTTTTATTTTTTGTTGTTAAAGTTTATATTTTAGTTACCCTTAAAAAATCTAATTTCCTTTTAATTCATTTTATCAAAGGTGTTTTTTTTTTTTTTTTTCCCTGCTTTCATTCAAGAGCGACCCTTGACCCTTATTTTTGTTAGACGGGTTTTTAAAAACCGAGTCTTAGGTCGGTTTTTACCGGTTTCAGACAGGTCTTTCATCTGCCCTTTGGCCCGTTTTCTTTTTCTTTATTTCCGTTCAATTTCAGGAAGAGGTTTTTTTTTGAAGGGAAACTCGGATATTAGAATTATTCTGCCAAAAAGAAGAAAAAATTATTTATTATTATTATTATTAATTATTATTATTGCTAATAGTAATAGTACTGCTACTACTCTCTCTCTCTCTCTCTCTCTCTCATATTATATTATATATATATATATATATATATATGCACTCCCAATCCCTTAGGGGTGTTATTGTGACTCTGTTTTGATGTCTCGTTTGATGTAGGATGGAAAGAAACTAAGATTAATTTTTTTGCATATGGAAAAAAAAATCGCTGTTTTCAGCTTTACAGAAAACGAAAGTAGTCCTTATTACACACACACACGCACACACATACACATACACACATACATATATATATATATATACATATACACACACACATGTATTTCACGTAAATAGATATTATAAGTGGCAACCAATAGGAAAACTAATGTACCAACCAAGTAACACTAAAAAAAAATTACCGT
The DNA here is from genome assembly GCA_023014485.1 of Bathynomus jamesi. NCBI lineage: Eukaryota > Metazoa > Arthropoda > Malacostraca > Isopoda > Cirolanidae > Bathynomus > Bathynomus jamesi. The sequence goes on from JAJOZX010004236.1 coordinate 204,279, forward strand.
AAAAATACTTTTTTGTAAAATTACATTAAAAAGCAAAATTTCAAAACAAAATTTTAAATAAAAGGTTTAACTCGTAAAAATATTATAGAAACGAGCAGTGCTTGTGCTTCGCAAACTCGCCTTTCGGTGCCTGGGCTTCGCCCCCAGATTTTACCACCTGGAATCTGCTGTTTTTGCGATAAAAACCTTAATAAAATTAACAGGATGGAAAAAAAAGAGAATATCAAATTCAGATTTTAATTTTTTAGTGCCGAGATGAAGACAAAATTTACCCCTTTTGGGGGGGAAAGTCATTCTCCCTCTACCCCCAAAACCCCCATCTCCCCCCTTCATGCAACTTGGGGGGACTAACCCCCACCCACCCCCTTGTTGCATAACCCCACCTCCCTCATTACCTTTAACCCCCCATTTTAAATTACCTCTTTTGGGTAAGGTAATTTTTCCCCTCCCCCCTTTCATGCAATTTGGGGGACTAATTACCCCCACCCCTTGTTGCATAAAGCCCCCCCTCCCTTTTATGTTAAAAGTAGTTAGTAGTTTGTGTAACGCAGTTTTCAGATTTTTAATTTTTTGAAATGGAAGAAAATGCAGGTTTTTTTTTAATAGTCAAAGATACTGTAAAAAATGAGGAACGCTGTTACCATGGAAACGCGTAAACATGAAAACATATATATATATATATACATACTGTATATATATGAAAAACTAAGAAAATATATTGCTTAAAAATAAAAGGTCGACTTATAAACAATTTTAATGACGGGAAGTCGCTAAAAATTCATATGAAGTCGCTAAAAAGCTAAAAATTCGTATGAAGTACAATTATTTTTGATTTATTCGTTTATTTATTTTGTTTTACTTTTTAGAATTAATTTTTAGTAAAATTTAATTTTATAGAATTTTCAAAGCTGATTTGATGTAATTGCAAAGAATATGTTTGTTTTTAATATTATAAAATAGTTTTATTTTATATTTATGTATTATCTATTCCACTCATTGGCTATTCCAAGCCAGCTTAATAAGAGGGGAGGGCGAGTGTAGTGAGGAGTCTGTTGGGCGTAATGTATGTAGTTGGCTCGGCCAGATTTCCTTTTTAAAAAGGACTATTATATTTTCCAGTTGATTGTGTTACCGTCCCTCTCAATGGCCCGTCTTGTTTCAAGGAAGTAAAAGTGAACAATCAACAAATTATATATTTACTCATTGGTGTAATTTGAACATTATTTGGAAAGTAAATATTTAAGCAAAACTTGGAGTACTCGGCTCCGGACCAAAAGGTCGTGATTTCACGTTTCACAAGCTCTATAATTGGAAGGAACTGGGGTAGAAAGTCCTGATGGGTATCAATCTACAGGAAATTTAATAAAGAAAAACATAGTTTGAGGGGCATAGGATAATAAATGAGTAGCCTAACTAGGAAACGGCAAAAACTAGACAAAATTAAAACGCCAAAACCACCCTGGAGTTCGGGCCTTGTTGGTACATTTAAACATAATTAAAATAAAACATTGAGTAGTATAAGACAAGACCTTTAAGTAACATCTACTTCAACACCAAAGTCATCGTTACTTACAAAACCAAATACAAAGTATTAAAAATAAACAATCTTCGCTATATTTCGCCCACCTGTTTTCTTGGTACGCATTTGAAGATTGAAAACGTAATTGGTCGAGAGAGAGAGAGAGAGAGAGAGAGAGAGAGAGAGAGAGAGAGAGAGAGAGAGAGAGAGAGAGAGAGAGAGAGAGAGAGAGAGGCTACCTCAAATTAGACCATGAAGATAAAGGTGTGCAATGACGAAGCATCTCTCTCTCTCTCTCTCTCTCTCTCTCTCTTTTCTGTCAGCCAATCCTGGCAGAAAAAGTGTTGGAAAAGAAGGTATAAGAAAGTTATAAAAGGCCGGTAAATAGAAATAGCAATGATAGAGTACATTTAAATCTATCGTAGTCTTGTCAGAAGAAAATGGTACCACTTGAAATAATAACATTTAAATTTGTAACGACAAAAAGGTCACGTGACGGAGTAGACCTACAGGTTCATGTGAGGTCGGAACCATCGTATAAAGGTCACTACATCATCTGAACCCAAAGTACAGTCCTCCATCCAACTGCTAAACAGAATCAACACCGCTTAATAAAACTTGTCTAAACTTATACCTTTTCTTAAGCTTTTTTTATAATTCTGTTGAAGGACATCGTACATTTTTATAATTTTTCATCAATGTTTCATCACTTCTCATTTGATTCATCACTTTTCATCAATGTTTCATCACTTCTCATTTGATTCATCACTTTTCATCAATGTTTCATCACTTCTCATTTGATTCATCACTTTTCATCATTACTATGCTATAGTGAATATTTTTTCCTCTCTGCCCACAGATCATATCCTGGGGCAGCACCACAAGCAGAATCCGGGATCAGCACTGATGACGTCACAACTGGTGTGTTCCCCGCCGTGTTTTCATATCGGTGTTTCGCCCCAAGAAGATTAGTCACCATTGAGTAACGATGGCAAGGTGAGGCAAAGTCAGACGAAGGGCTAACGACATCTGGATGACGTCACATAAAGTCGTCAAGTTATTGACGATTAAATTAGGTTGGGTCAGGTCAGGTCAGCTTTTTATTAAAGAATATCGATGTAACATCTCGTTGACCAAGTGAGTATAGGTTCAAGTCAGATCAGAAACGTTGCTTGCCCCTCAACCCTGAAGGGGGTATGGGGCATATATATATATAATATATATATATAATATATATATATATATTATATATATATATATGCACAGGGTGTCCCATAAGTCCGGTCTCAGGAAATTTTATTTTAAATTAAATTTACAAAAATAATACATTTGAACTAAAACAAATGTTCAAATTGACGTCTTGTTTTGGGACCTTATTTTTGTTGCAGGTAGAATAACAAGCAAATAGAATAACAAGCAAATGGTTAATATGAAAGGGAGTTACACTCGTGAGGAAAAGACCTCCGTCTTTTGTAAATTTAATTTAAAATTAATTTTCCCACGAGACCGGACTTATGGGACACCCTGTATAACTGATACAACATGATACAATTTGTAGGAATTAAATTTTGACTCCATTTAATTATTTGATTCTTGAATTCGTAGAGTTGAAAATTTTTAATTTAAGACAAATTTTAATTCAGAAATTAATTTAATTCCACTTAAATTTACTTTGTATTAATTAATATTGATCTCTCTCGGATAGGATAATTTTTTTAAGGTACACACACACACACACACGCACACGTTTGGCTACCTTACCATGGTGGCTACTAACCTGGAAAACTCAACAAAATTTGAGAAAGTGCGTTGTACATTACATCGCTGAAAGGGATTAACATTCACAAGAATTAAATCATTAGTGGCTTTTGGTAGAGTTTCCTATGAGTCATTGATATGACGCAATCTTTTAGATTGCGTCATATCAATGACTCATACCGAAGATCACGTGAATACAAGACAAAGTGATGCAATAATGACAATTTTGTCGGTAGGAAATTCTACCAAGGGGCACTAATGGGTATAACATTAGTTGAAAAGGTAAAATAGCATCTTGGAGAAGTAGTGACACCTTTCTAGGTCTCGTGTCATTATTAAAAGTATTAAAACACAAACTTGTACGATAATACTAATCTTAGCAGGAGCCGGGAAGGCGCTCGACTAATACGTAGTATGCATGAGTATGTACAGGGTGTCCACAATGTCTTGTCACCCCAGTAAAATACTAATCGAACCCAGGTACTAGCCAATATGCGTTGTTCAATTGTATAGTTGCTGCTATCACACATTTGAAATGCGTCTAAAAGAAAAACTAAAACCAGTTAGTATTTTACTGGGGGTGACAAGACATTGTGGACACCCTGTACAGTATTACGCTGGAATTTTCTGAATACTTGTCTGGAAAACCTGGAAAACCTGGAAAAATCAGGGAATTTATAATTGATGAGCCAGTAGCCACAATGCTTACGAAAACGCGACATTTTCATATATTCAATCATGGATGGCAATATTTAACCTAACTTAAATCACTTAACCAAACCTAACCTTCATTGTATTCCCCTTTTTCATGGTATGTAATGATTTTCATAAAAAAAAGGGTCTGAAACGATGGCGACACCGCTGTCGCAATGAACTCTGTGTGTATATCCTTTCAGAAGTTTGTTGCTGAGGCGTAAGGTAGTCAATAATACACCTGCACATAAATAGATAAAATTATTGACCCTCGTTCGTATATTACAGAGCAACTGTAACGCACGCTACGTCATAGCCATGTCTTAGCACCGCTTTCCCTTTAGATCAGCGAAGTTAAGCGACGTTGGTGGGTCTGCTTGGGAATTGGTTGGGTGACTGTCCTCTGCGCCAGGGTGATGTAGCGACTCATGATTCAGACCACACGTAAAGCTGTAGGTCCGCAGCGTCATATGACCCTTGCCATTATGTGAGAGGGTAAACAACCCCACTAAAACACACACACACACACAACTATAAGGCCGGCGACACACAGGATCGTCTTGCGACTCAAGTCGCGTATAATTTTACATTGACAGAATGGGGGCCTCGCACACTGCAGCGACCGCAACGCGATTCCCAGAATCATTTTATTTTTAATTTTTATTTCATATTTCAACTCTCAACACCCGTCTCTGGTCGGTGATGATTACGGTGAGTTACAGAAGAACAGTAACACCACCAAGTAACGGCAAAGTAACCCCCCACTGCACCCATCCTTCACTACTAAAATCCCTTCGAAACAAGAGGGTTCCCAGATGTTTCCGCGTGATGTAATTAAGCCTTTCAGGAGGTTTACACTGATGCGAAGATGTACATAATGTGTATGTCGTGTAGGGACGCACATAATGTGTACGTTATATAGAGATACATTATTATGTACGTCATGTAGGGACGTACACCATGTGTATGTCATGTACTGACGTATATATGTACACGATGTAGAGACGCGTATCATGTGTACGCCATGTAGCTTATGTAGGGACGTACATATATATCTTCAGGAGCCTATTTCTCGTAGGCCTTCGCGCAGTTCGCGAGCATGAAAACAGAAATTAGTGACATACATTTAAACCTTTGAGGGGTACACATTAGCCCCTCGGGGTGGGGTGGGGGAAATGATGGGTGTTCATTCGTGCTTAATTTGCTGCGTGAAGCAATAATTATCTTAAAAAAAATGTTTGGTTGAATGACGTTAAGTTAGATTAAGTTCAAGATTGGGTTAATTTTGATAAAATTTTCTTACGTTAGGTTAAGTTATTGCGGACAAAGTTTCATGTTTGATTATGTTAAATTAAATTTGATAAAGTTTGGTTTGATTAGATTATGTAAGGTTAAATTAGGTTCAAATTAAGTTAAATAAAATTGTTAAGTCATGTTAAACGAGGCGAGATTGTTAATTTAGGCTTACGCATTAGGTAAAGTCAGGTAAATCCAAGCATATCAGGTCAGCTATGGCAACATTTGTTTGGTTACTGTCTCTCGCGTTTAGATGATATATGGACCTTTGGTTTTGATCCCTACAGCAAAGCTGGGCACTTGCGGGTTTTTTTGCGGTACTGCGGTACTACCGCACTACCAAACCGGTACCGCATAACGCAGTACCGCAAAGGATCGCTGAAAGTACAGCCTGTACTTTCAGCGATCCTTTGCGGTACTGCGTTATGCGGTACCGGTTTGGTAGTGCGGTAGTACCGCAGTACCGCAGTACCGCAAAAAAAAACGCAAGTGCCCAGCTTTGCCCTACAGGTCCCTTCCGTCACAAGACCTTTGCCGCTAAGGAGGAGGTTAACCCCTATTATCATATTAACTGACCTGGGTCAGGTCATTGGTTTATTTCCGGTTTAAAACTAACAAAGGACTGCCACTAGTAAATAAACACGTATAATTTAGGCTCAAAACTTGAATAAAATCGTCTGACATTAACCCGAATAAAAGGGTAAATAATGACACTCTATTCGTCGAGGGTTAACACACACACACACACACACACAATAAATGAATTATGTAGTTTTTGGATGTAAAATTGAAGCATTTTTGCTTTTTTTTTGTATCTTTTAACAAAAATACAAATTTCAAAATGTGCATCTTTTGACATCTCCTCTTCACGCGCTTTTAGGCTAATGAAGGATATATATATATATATATATATATATATATATATATATATATATATATATATATATAAGGAACATTATACTTATGTGTGTATATCTTTTACGTGTGTGTGTGTTTGCGTACACATGCTTATAACGAAGAAAAGGGCGCAAACATATTCACAGTGAGCTGCCTTTTATGTGGATTAACCCAAAATGGCTTCCCGCAGCGATAGAATTACCTCCTACCTAAATTCTGGAGCGCAAAATCTCGCCGAAACAAAAGCAAATCGCCGTAATGAACCTCTATATATCTTCACTATGACGTCACTCTCTAGATCCAGCGCGAATACATTTCTGACGTCATTGGATTGCGTATGCCTGCCTCTGACGTCACGAGTTCCCGCGCGTGTCTAAAATGGCTTCCATCCTGACTATTTATGGTGTTTACGTAAAAATGATGTTATTTGCGAGGCGTTGATATTCAAATGAGGGGACACTCATTGAGGGGAACTAGTGCGCTTTTGAGGCAGACTTCCCTCTACCGAGACGAACGCTGTTTCCATCGGAAAGCGGAATTTCTATGCTAATGTCCAGTAATTTGTTCGTAAGTCTTTGCACTGAAAAGACGCCTCTTTGGCGTGGGTTGAAACACCGGACTAACGACGGTCCATCGATTAACACAGTCTATCGACGTTTTCTTGGGGGGTTGGATTAAGTTAGGGTAAGTTAGATCCAGTTGGCTTCGGTTGGTTAGGTTAGGTTAGGTTAGGTTATCGGAGAGTCAGTGAAAATTCTCATGGACGAAACGTGTATTGGTTCAAAGATACAAAATTATTCTACACTGACCTCTGAAATGTGTGTTCACACACACACACACACACACACACACACACAACACACATCATAGATATATGTAATGTGTATTTATTCTTTTGCAGGGTATCAGGGTGATGCTATGGAAGATCACATAATTGAATTGGAAAGCAGGTAATCAATTCCCTTATTTGACTGCATGTGGTATATAGAATCACGTTGTTGTATAGAAATTTCACTATAGAATCTATATCAGAGAGAATCAGTATATAATAAATGTATAGAAATATCTCTCAACTCTTTTCCAAAAAAAACATTCGGCTTTATATATATATATATATATATATATATATATATATATATATATATATAATATAACTTTACAAAAGTTTCATATTACAGAAAAGTTCAACACAGTATAATGCTTTGCTCATGTAGTCACTTTCCGATATTTTCTTGTTCCATTAAACTATTTGTGGAACGCTTTTGAAACTTCAATTTGCAAATATTATCTCTAAACTCGCATTTGAAGATAGTCTACGAATAAACAGTCATACCACACTTATATCAAATTTCATGCACTTTTGCCAAATTGAAAAAAGATATCCACTCGGTATAAATAAATCTACAAAAGAACCGTAGCAATCAAAATTCTGAGTTTTGCATTTGTGAAGCTGCTTTTGAAATCTATACGTAAGTGGTGCGTGACCTTTAAGTAAATATTAAACTTTCAGCCCGCCAAATGAATATTGTATACACGCCACCTAGCGTTTGGAGTGAGAACTATTTAATTTATTAAACTGATGGCTATATTTGAATAAATATTAAACTACTTTTTCAGTAATATTAAAATAGAATGTGAGTTGATGGAACACTAGTTGGCAGAAGAGAAAATGGCTAACGCAGAAGTGGGCGGAGTCACGGGTCTCGTTATTAATAATTGCTAATATTCATTTTGCTAGATGAGCTTATATAGTTCTTATATAGTTCTAGCTTAACCTAACTTCTTTTACATTCCTATAAATTCGTATTACAATTCGTAATAAAAAGTGGTTCGTTAAAATAAGGTCATTTTTTTTTTCATTTATAATTTTCATACACATAAAAATATTGGTATCGTACAAATTAATCGTAAAATATTTCGTGTGAGAAATAAAATCTCAATTATTTTAAAATCAATCAAAATTTATAATCAAATGAATGGCGTTAATTAACTTTAATTAATAATATTTTCTTTTAATATCATTTTTCGAATTTGATACATTTATTTAAAAAAGTCAATGGGACTCAAAGTTGATTATAGCGTTATTGTAGAAATGTAGCTATTAATATTTGTTATTAATTTTTTAATTTATTCTTTAATTTAATCCTATTTTATTATAATTTATTTATTTTGGTATTGAAGTATATATACACACGGAGGAGGCCCTCCGAGGAAGAAGTGGCTAAGCGACAAAATTAAAAAACACTGGCACTTTCAAATTTGGTACAACTTTACGTGTTTTCTGACTTAGCCACTTTTTTCCCCAGGAGACCCTCATATATAAATGCTCATTTTATCAAGGTAATATTTTTCAGCGCGACACGCAGCTATTTCTAATTTGTTGTTGACAATATTTATTAATTTCTTTTTTTTAATATTTCATCTCGCTTATATTTATTGCCTCTTGTCTCTTTAGAGATTACTGTTATTTGTTTGCTATCGGTTTATTTCAAAGAGAGAGAGAGAGAGAGAGAGAGAGAGAGAGAGTGTACCTTCTAATCGATCAGAGATACGTGATGTCAATAACCATACCAAAATAATGTAGTTTATTTGTAAAGAAAATAGAGAACTATCAGATGGCAACACGTATTACTCTCATATCATAACAAGTTCAGACGCGTTTCATGACCAGAGTTCATTATTCTTCAATACATTTTAGCAAAGGAGTTATTAATTTTCTTGTTATTTATTTTAATAATATATGTATCTATCTAAAATAAATGTGAGACAGTAATAAAGCTTCCTTTTTAATAAAAGATATGGTTTATTACAGTTTACAACCTTTCATAGTTCCGATATACAGGCTTGCTTGCTGATTGGTTGAAATGCGAGCCACTACACTGTTGTTTTCTAAAAATGACTGGACTTATAGACGCTTTTCATGATGACGTCGAAGCTTAATGTTATTTGACCGTAATTTTCTGGAGAGATCCAAAGCCTACCTGTACGTATAGTCGATCCACGGTCGCGTTATAACTTGTAAATAATGTCATACAAAAGATTTTGAACAGAAAATTTTTTAAGCCAGTGAGAATTTAATCGTAACATTTACTTTAAGCTCACGAACTACTTAGATTTTGAGTGCAGCTTCACAAATTTGGTCTCATTGGCTTTGGCTGTGAAACTCAAAATTTTGAAGATTGTGGTATTTCTGTAAATTCATACTCTCACTTTATTTTACTCGATTTCACAATGAAATGTTGTACAAGCGTGGTATGACTAGATATTAATGGGCTTTGATACAGTATCGTTACAAAAAAATGTTATTCTACAATAATTCTGAAAGTGCCGCACGTAAGCCAAGCCAAGGCTATTCAAAAACTAAGTATATTGTTTGTTTTCGGCCTAAAGTAAGTATTTTAAAGAAGAATAACGTCTTTGCAAAAGTTATATCACTTTTTCACGATGATGTAACGATGCGATCGAAGTGATGATGTTATGATGTAATCACAAATTTAGAAACAAGCATCATTGAGAGGTATTAGAAATAGTTCCATCCTTGGCCGATGCGAGGCAGTGTTGTTGCCCTTAAGATGAGTTAAGTGACCAACATATGCATCTGGCTGATTTCTCGGGGACTGTAGGGTAGACGCATTAAAAAATCTCCAATTCGTATATTAAGAGCGAATAAGAATAACTAAATTTACTGCACCACCATTTTCCAACCCCTTGAAAAAGCTGTTAATGATAAAAAACAAGTAAATGCGATATAAACACTAGAAATGTAGTCGGTACACAAAGAAAGGGGGAAAATTTAATAAATATTTTGACAGATAAAGGAGTGATCTCAAACGATTTTCAGATTAATCAATAGTAAAGCAGAGGGGGGCATTGTGTGTGTGTGTTACAAGGAGTTACAAGGAAAAGAAGTACCTCAAAAGGCCTTGCGGCCCATACCGAGGAGGTATCAATGGCAACGGATGCCAGGGAAAATTTTCTACACCCTCAAATAGTGTGCAAGATTTGGTCTAACCTTTTCTTGAAATGATCCACAGAGGAACTGTTCACAACTTCTGAAGGTAACCTGTTCCACGTGTCACAGATCTTATACGTAAAGTAAGTCCCACACACACTAGTCCTAAACCGTTTCAAATCCAACTTCCAACCATTGTTGCGAGTTGAGTTATCATTTAAACTAAACATGCTTCTAAAATCGACATCGTTGAACCCGCGTAAGAGCTTGAAAACTTCGATCAGTTGACCGCGCAGCCTCCGCGTTTCCAGCGAAAACAAGTTCAGGGCGCGTACCCCCGCGTAGCCGTCGATTGTAGCCCATATGCCTAACGGAAGGGATTAACTTTGTGGCCCTCGCCTGCACTCGCTCGCTGTGTCTGTGCGTGTGTAGTCATAGAGAGAGAGAGAGAGAAGTCTCTAAACGAATACACTAAAGTCATACAACCTATAAAAGAGAAGACAACACGACGGAATCCTATTCTGAAAAAATTTTTACTCTCCCTTGCGACCTCTGGCGGACATCTCCCGCGAAATTAACTCCCATTTTCTTTTCTGCTTCTGAGAGGCGGATGTTTTCTTGCTAAAAAATTGAAGACTCGTTTTCTATGTTCATATATATATATATATATATATATATATAATATATATATATATATATATATGCGACCACATATATATTTGATACGATAAAATCTACGTACTCCGATATCATACAATTATTTCTCTATAATAATTCAATAATTACCCAATATTGTTATATAGGGAAATAATTGCCTAAAATTTGCATATTCAGATTTCACGCAATCATTTCTATATTCAGTATAGCCTATATTGACTTAGAAATTATTTAGAATACAGTCACGTGTATAAGGAAAGCAAATTACCCGTGTAAACTATTTTGTGTGTGTGTGTGTGTACGTTTGAGCGTGCGATATTATCCGTGAAGAAAATACAATTATGCAAAATGGGTCTTGGGGGTTTTAACCGAATTAGCTCGTATTTAGACTCCCATCTTCGGGTTTATGGCTTTTAGTTATATTACTGTTTAACTGAAAGGCGGTTAGATAAGCTGAAATTATTTTACCCATCTTAATTTATATTTAAGGGGTTTATAGAATGTCGGTAATTTACGGCCTGACTTTTATTTCACTTATTTTAAGCAAAAATATTTATATATGAGGCTCTCCGAGGAAGAAGTGGCTAAGCGCCAAAAGTTTAAAAAAAGCCAGAAAACGCAAAGTTGTACAAAAAACCGTTTTTTGGCGTTTTATAACTTTTGTCGCTTAGCCACTTCTTCCTAGGAGGCCCTCGTATATTAAGTGCGTTAAATTGGAAACGGCAGAATTTGGAACTATAATTACACGGAGCTGTGGCGTCATCAGCCACAAAGCTTACGTCATCTATACCTGCATTATACGTTAGACTACACTCTATTCAACGTAACGCTAATGCCCGAAACTCGGAGGTTATCGCAGTTTCCCTGTAAGCCAAAACGAAGACACTGAGGTCGGAGTCTCGACTGGCGATGGTGCTGCTAAGAATCCAGGAGTTAGCGAAATGGATTCCATTAGTTGGCCTGAGCGCTGTGCCAGTTTAACAAAACCTTGTAAAGCTGATTTGCGAAGATGTTACTAATGTATAGAGGCTTTTTATCATTTTAAGGACTAAATAAATGCATAATATTTATTTGTTCATGATTTCTGAAGCACATTTAAACACACACACACACACACACACACGCGCGCGCGCGCGACCCCCTACATATATATATATATATTTGTGTGTGTGTGTGTGTAATGTGTATTGCTCTCTTTTTCTTTCCCGGGAGTAGAGTTTCAGGGATTGTAATGGAGATCAGTATTTTTCGTTTTTCATTTCCTCGCTCTTCTTTATCTTCTTTGACTCTTAGATGTAAAAGTCCTTTGTATGGCTTCTGTGTTTGAAATGTCTATTTAGTTTTCTGTACAGGTTTGTGAGGTACTAAACAATACTCACTTATTGGTACGGTTCAACTCTTTCAGAGTTTTAGCATAAGGTTTACTTTACTGATATATATATATATATATATATATATAATGCAAATCCACAAGAAAGAAAATTATTCCAAGCCCTTTCGTGTATTCAGTACACCTCGTCATTCCCTGACGAAGTGTACTTTTGAATACACGAAAGACCTTGGAATCATTTTTTTTTCCCTAGTGGGTTTGCATCATTCATTCGTTTCACGTGTTCATTGTGAAATTCATCCCATATATATATATATATATATATATATATATATATATATATATATATATATATATATATATATATATATATATATGGAATATTATGCCTAAACACGCACGATTTTGTATAATGCAAAAATGCCCCCCCCCCATCATGATTCGAACTCAGCACCACTTGAGTAGAAGGTGAGGGCGCTGACCATTAGGCTAAGATAAAGGAAAAATTAGTACAACCTGGTGTATGATATATATATATATATATATTGTATGTACAGTATATATATATATATATATATATATATATATATATATATATATATATATATATATCATACACTATATAGTATACATATATATATATATACATATATATTATATTATTTTCATCGAACTTTTCTTAAATGTTAAGTTTTAGGGACCCCATTTTTTTTTTTAACCCAATTGGTTGAAAGTTGGTTACGTGGGAAATAACTAACCAACCAAGAACGACCACCTAACCTAATGTTGTAACCTAACCCAGATGCAAGAATCGCCCTCATTGTCCCGAAGAATAAAATGGGTCGATCACGGAAATCTGGTGTCCCCTGAACTTAATATTAGCCGAACTTTTTTCCCCTCTTAAAGTCTAGATTAGGCTAACTACGCTCAGATCTCACAGCATCGAATTTCTTTACTTTACAAGTAATGGCGGGAGTAGTCTGTAATTACACACGAAAACATGTCGCCCTCTCGTTAATTGCCATCATTTAAAAGTTGATCGCATATTACTTACGCGACACACACACACACACACACACACTAAATAAATAATAATTACCTTCCAGTTGGTCAAACGTGTATACGACATAAATCGAGAACGTTGCCAAATGTGAGAAGTCGTTGTGAGAATTACCTTTTCAAAAATTGTGAACGTTATATAAGTGTGGCACCACAGCAATATAAGCACCATCTGTTTTTATGATTTTTTCATCAAAGATTTGGTAACCCGGCCAACAAAAACATCTCGTCAACACTTCATTGAGTATTGGAGAGAAAATTAATCAAGTTAGCTCTCTTGTCAGCTCGCTCAACAACACATCACAACACATCATTCAGTATTAAAGAGAAAAACAAGAAGGGAAATGTCTTAGGTCTTGGTATTTGGGTCAGACTCTTGGTTTTTTTCAAGTTGACTCCCTGGGACTCTTTGAAATCAAGGTGGGACCCCTGAAAATTATTGGCCAGGAGTCCCAGACGCCTGATATTTTTTTGGCTATCGAAATCTTCGTTACGCGTATTTCTAATATGGAATATAATTTTATTTAAAATCTCTTAATATCTACTAAGAGGGGGTTTCAATTTTAAATAAAAATATACATTGCTGACGTCACAATGTTTCAGTAAGTAAAAAATTCGCGATTTTATATATAAAAAAAAGTTATTTTTAAAATTAATCTAATTGTTAAAATATTTTTATACTTTTCCAAAGAAATTTATTCTCTTTTTGGTCTAAAGAAAATTTGTAGCCACTTTAGCAGCAAATCGTTTTTAAATATTTCAAATTAACTTCAAGGTGAGGTTCTGAAACATCTCAATTTGCAGAAAGTGCAAAAACCTAATTTTGCAATCGATTGTAGTGATACAGTAACGCTTTGCATAGCCTAGAGTTCAAATGTTAACATTTTAACATACGATTTTAACACAAAAATTACAATTTTAACTCGATTTTAAATTTAAATTTAGTTTACAAATACGTTCCCTGTCTTTTAAAATGCTGTTCTGACCACATACGAGGATGTTGCATATTACATCTGGCTCGCGATTTAGTCTCAAATTAAAAGGCCACTTATTTCGTTTGTTTGAATTTAATTTCATTGTCAGAAACAGGGTGAACCACAAGAAGTTATATATATATATATATGTTACTGTAAAAGCCCGACGAGTGGTAAATCTTAAGATTTGCCAGTAAATCTTGACATTTACCATGTACATCTGGTAAAAGTCCGAAAAACAAGTGAAATTTTACTTATTTCGGACTTTTACCAAATCTACATGGTAAATGTCAAGATTTACCATCAGAAGTTGTAAAAGCCAGGATTGAAGAGAAATTAACCTAATGGTAAATGTCAAGATTTACCTAACCTAACTAAAAGATGTTTGTGCAAGGCCTCTGGCCTTTTATGCAATTCAAAGTGCCACAACAGTTCACCACGCTGTAATAAATGATTTCGTTTTTTTTTTTGCAAGAATTTTTCGCGTTTTTAAGTTGCTAGTATATTTAAATAAATGGTTTTTTTTCCCAGTTTTAGTAATTTCTCTTCAATCCTGGCTTTTTAACTTCTGATGGTAAATCTTGACATTTACCATGTAGATTTGGTAAAAGTCCGAAATAAGTAAAATTTCACTTGTTTTTCGGACTTTTACCAGATGTACATGTAAATGTCAAGATTTACCGGCAAATCTTAAGATTTACCACTCGTCGGGCTTTTACAGTGACATATATATAAATTATTTCACGAAAGTGACACGTGAAAAATATTTATATTTATAAAATATATATAAATATATATAAATATTTATGTTCATCAGTGTTCCTGAGGATGTCATTAGACGAAAGCGCTTTAGCACCACTTTGAGAGAAGAGAGAGAGAGAGAAGAGAGAGAGAGAGAGAGAGAGAGAGAGAGAGAGAGAGAGAGAGAGAGAGAGAGAGAGAGAGAGGTGTACCTTCTAATCGATCAGAGATACGTGATGTCAATAACCATACCAAAATAATGTAGTTTATTTGTAAAGAAAATAGAGAACTATCAGATGGCAACACGTATTACTCTCATATCATAAGAAGTTCAGACGCGTTTCATGACCAGAGTTCATTATTCTTCAATACATTTTAGCAAAGGAGTTATTAATTTTCTTGTTATTTATTTTAATAATATATGTATCTATCTAAAATAAATGTGAGACAGTAATAAAGCTTCCTTTTTAATAAAAGATATGGTTTATTACAGTTTACAACCTTTCATAGTTCCGATATACAGGCTTGCTTGCTGATTGGTTGAAATGCGAGCCACTACACTGTTGTTTTCTAAAAATGACTGGACTTATAGACGCTTTTCATGATGACGTCGAAGCTTAATGTTATTTGACCGTAATTTCCTGGAGAGATCCAAAGCCTACCTGTACGTATAGTCGATCCACGGTCGCGTTATAACTTGTAAATAATGTCATACAAAAGATTTTGAACGGAAAATTTTTTAAGCCAGTGAGAATTTAATCGTAACATTTACTTTAAGCTCACGAACTACTTAGATTTTGAGTGCAGCTTCACAAATTTGGTCTCATTGGCTTTGGCTGTGAAACTCAAAATTTTGAAGATTGTGGTATTTCTGTAAATTCATACTCTCACTTTATTTTACTCGATTTCACAATGAAATGTTGTACAAGCGTGGTATGACTAGATATTAATGGGCTTTGATACAGTATCGTTACAAAAAAATGTTATTCTACAATAATTCTGAAAGTGCCGCACGTAAGCCAAGCCAAGGCTATTCAAAAACTAAGTATATTGTTTGTTTTCGGCCTAAAGTAAGTATTTTAAAGAAGAATAACGTCTTTGCAAAAGTTATATCACTTTTTCACGATGATGTAACGATGCGATCGAAGTGATGATGTTATGATGTAATCACAAATTTAGAAACAAGCATCATTGAGAGGTATTAGAAATAGTTCGATCCTTGGCCGATGCGAGGCAGTGTTGTTGCCCTTAAGATGAGTTAAGTGACCAACATATGCATCTGGCTGATTTCTCGGGGACTGTAGGGTAGACGCATTAAAAAATCTCCAATCCGTATATTAAGAGCGAATAAGAATAACTAAATTTACTGCACCACCATTTTCCAACCCTTGAAAAAGCTGTTAATGATAAAAAACAAGTAAATGCGATATAAACACTAGAAATGTAGTCGGTACACAAAGAAAGGGGGAAAATTTAATAAATATTTTGACAGATAAAGGAGTGATCTCAAACGATTTTCAGATTAATCAATAGTAAAGCAGAGGGGGGCATTGTGTGTGTGTGTTACAAGGAGTTACAAGGAAAAGAAGTACCTCAAAAGGCCTTGCGGCCCATACCGAGGAGGTATCAATGGCAACGGATGCCAGGGAAAATTTTCTACACCCTCAAATAGTGTGCAAGATTTGGTCTAACCTTTTCTTGAAATGATCCACAGAGGAACTGTTCACAACTTCTGAAGGTAACCTGTTCCACGTGTCACAGATCTTATACGTAAAGTAAGTCCCACACACACTAGTCCTAAACCGTTTCAAATCCAACTTCCAACCATTGTTGCGAGTTGAGTTATCATTTAAACTAAACATGCTTCTAAAATCGACATCGTTGAACCCGCGTAAGAGCTTGAAAACTTCGATCAGTTGACCGCGCAGCCTCCGCGTTTCCAGCGAAAACAAGTTCAGGGCGCGTACCCCCGCGTAGCCGTCGATTGTAGCCCATATGCCTAACGGAAGGGATTAACTTTGTGGCCCTCGCCTGCACTCGCTCGCTGTGTCTGTGCGTGTGTAGTCATAGAGAGAGAGAGAGAGAGAAGTCTCTAAACGAATACACTAAAGTCATACAACCTATAAAAGAGAAGACAACACGACGGAATCCTATTCTGAAAAAATTTTTACTCTCCCTTGCGACCTCTGGCGGACATCTCCCGCGAAATTAACTCCCATTTTCTTTTCTGCTTCTGAGAGGCGGATGTTTTCTTGCTAAAAAATTGAAGACTCGTTTTCTATGTTCATATATATATATATATATATATATATATATATATGCGACCACATATATATTTGATACGATAAAATCTACGTACTCCGATATCATACAATTATTTCTCTATAATAATTCAATAATTACCCCAATATTGTTATATAGGGAAATAATTGCCTAAAATTTGCATATTCAGATTTCACGCAATCATTTCTATATTCAGTATAGCCTATATTGACTTAGAAATTATTTATAGAATACAGTCACGTGTATAAGGAAAGACAAATTACCCGTGTAAACTATTTTGTGTGTGTGTGTGTGTGTGTGTGTGTACGTTTGAGCGTGCGATATTATCCGTGAAGAAAATACAATTATGCAAAATGGGTCTTGGGGATTTTTAACCGAATTACCTCGTATTTAGACTCCCAGTCTTCGGGTTTATGGCTTTTAGTTATATTACTGTTTAACTGAAAGGCGGTTAGATAAGCTGAAATTATTTTAACCATCTTAATTTATATTTAAGGGGTTTATAGAATGTCGGTAATTTACGGCCCGACTTCTATTTGACTTATTTTAAGCAAAAATACTTATATATGAGGCTCTCCGAGGAAGAAGTGGCTAAGCGCCAAGAGTAAAAAAAAAGCCAGAAAACGCAGTTGTAAAAAAACTGTTTTTGGCGTTTTTTAACTTTTGTCGCTTAGCCACTTCTTCCTAGGAAGCCCTCGTATATTAAGTGCGTTAAATTGGAAACGGCAGAATTTGGAACTATAATTACACGGAGCTGTGACGTCATCAGCCACAAAGCTTACGTCATCTATACCTGCATTATACGTTAGACTGCACTCTAATCAACGTAACGCTAATGCCCGAAACTCGGAGGTTATCGCAGTTTCCCTGTAAGCCAAAACGAAGACAACTGAGGTCGGAGTCTCGACTGGCGATGGTGCTGCTAAGAATCCAGGAGTTAGCGAAATGGATTCCATTAGTTGGCCTGAGCGCTGTGCCAGTTTAACAAAACCTTGTAAAGCTGATTTGCGAAGGTATTACTAATGTATAGAGGCTTTTTATCATTTTAAGGACTAAATAATGCATAATATTTATTTGTTCATGATTTCCGAAGCACATTTAAACACACACACACACACGCACGCACACGCGCGACCCCCTATATATATATATATATATATATATATATATATATGGGATGAATTTCACAATAAAACACGTGAAATGAATAAATGCTGCAAACCCACAAGGAAAAAGAAAAACGATTCCAAGGCCTTGCGTGTATTCAAAGCTACACCCTGACGAGGTGTAGCTTTGAATACACGAAAGGCCTTGGAATCGTTTTTCTTTTTCCTTGTGGGTTTGCAGCATATATATATATATATATATTTTTTTTTTGTGTGTGTGTGTGTATTGCTCTTTTTTTCTTTCCCGGGAGTAGAGTTTCAGGGATTGTAATGGAGATCAGTATTTTCGTTTTTCATTTCCTCGCTCTTCTTTATCTTCTTTGACTCTTAGACGTGAAAGTCCTTTGTATGGCTTCTGTGTTTGAAATGTCTATTTAGTTTTCTGTACAGGTTTGTGAGGTACTAAACAATACTCACTTATTGGTACGGTTCAACTCGTTCAGAGTTTTAGCATAAGGTTTGCTTTACTGATATATATATATATATATATATATGTATGTATATATGATGCAAATCCACAAGAAAAAAAATGATTCCAAGGCCTTTCGTGTATTCAGAAGTACACCTCGTCATTCCCTGACGAAGTGTACTTCTGAATACACGAAAGACCTTGGAATCATTTTTCTTTTTCCTAGTGGGTTTGCATCATTCATTCATTTCACGTGTTCATTGTGAAATTCATCCCATATATATATATATATATATATATGGAATATTATGCCTAAACACGCACGATTTTGTATAATGCAAAAATGCACTCCCCCCATCATGATTCGAACTCAGCACCACTTGAGTAGAAGGTGAGGGCGCTGACCATTAGGCTAAGATAAAGGAAAAATTAGTACAACCTGGTGGATATTTAACACCCAAAGGGAATGCATAACGTTTTCACGCCCAGAGGTGCTTTCTATACTAAACCCCTCCCCCCCTGCACTCGAGGCATTGACAGAATTTCATTCAAATCACTTGCCTGAGTATGGGGAACCATAGATGAGCTATCATACACGAGTCTACTCCTGGTGTATGATATATATATATAATATATATCATACACTATATAGTATGCATATATATATATATATAATATTATTTTCATCGAACTTTTCTTAAATGTTAAGTTTTAGGGACCCCATTTTTTTTTTTAACCCAATTGGTTGAAAGTTGGTTACGTGGGAAATAACTAACCAACCAAGAACGACCACCTAACCTAATGTTGTAACCTAACCCAGATGCAAGAATCGACCTCATTGTCCCGAAGAATAAAATGGGTCGATCACGGAAATCTGGTGTCCCCTGAACTTAATATTAGCCGAACTTTTTTCCCCTCTTAAAGTCTAGATTAGGCTAACTACGCTCAGATCTCACATCATCGAATTTCTTTACTTTACAAGTAATGGCGGGAGTAGTCTGTAATTACACACGAAAACATGTCGCC
The DNA here is from genome assembly GCA_023014485.1 of Bathynomus jamesi. Taxonomy (NCBI): domain Eukaryota; kingdom Metazoa; phylum Arthropoda; class Malacostraca; order Isopoda; family Cirolanidae; genus Bathynomus; species Bathynomus jamesi. The sequence continues at coordinate 224,039 of JAJOZX010004236.1, forward strand.
CTCTCGTTAATTGCCATCATTTAAAAGTTGATCGCATATTACTTACGCCACACACACACACACACACACACTAAATAAATAAATAATAATTACCTTCCAGTTGGTCAAACGTGTATACGACATAAATCGAGAACGTTGCCAAATGTGAGAAGTCGTTGTGAGAATTACCTTTTCAAAAATTGTGAACGTTATATAAGTGTGGCACCACAGCAATATAAGCACCATCTGTTTTTATGATTTTTTCATCAAAGATTTGGTAACCCGGCCAACAAAAACATCTCGTCAACACTTCATTGAGTATTGGAGAGAAAATTAATCAAGTTAGCTCTCTTGTCAGCTCGCTCAACAACACATCACAACACATCATTCAGTATTAAAGAGAAAAACAAGAAGGGAAATGTCTTAGGTCTTGGTATTTGGGTCAGACTCTTGGTTTTTTTCAAGTTGACTCCCTGGGACTCTTTGAAATCAAGGTGGGACTCCTGAAAATTATTGGCCAGGAGTCCCAGACGCCTGATATTTTTTTGGCTATCGAAATCTTCGTTACGCGTATTTCTAATATGGAATATAATTTTATTTAAAATCTCTTAATATTTACTAAGAGGGGGGTTTCAATTTTAAATAAAAATATACATTGCTGACGTCACAATGTTTCAGTAATAAAAAATTCGCGATTTTATATATAAAAAAAAAGTTATTTTTTAAAATTAATCTAATTGTTAAAATATTTTTATACTTTTCCAAAGAAATTTATTCTCTTTTTAGGTCTAAAGAAAATTTGTAGCCACTTTAGCAGCAAATCGTTTTTAAATATTTCAAATTAACTTCAAGGTGAGGTTCTGAAACATCTCAATTTGCAGAAAGTGCAAAAACCTAATTTTGCAATCGATTGTAGTGATACAGTAACGCTTTGCATAGCCTAGAGTTCAAATGTTAACATTTTAACATACGATTTTAACACAAAAATTACAATTTTAACTCGATTTTAAATTTAAATTTAGCTTACAAATACGTTCCCTGTCTTTTAAAATGATGTTCTGACCACATACGAGGATGTTGCATATTACATCTGGCTCGCGATTTAGTCTCAAATTAAAAGCCCACTTATTTCGTTTGTTTGAATTTAATTTCATTGTCAGAAACAGGGTGAACCACAAGAAGTTTTATATATATGTGTGGTGTGTATACACACACACACATATGGAGAGAGAGAGAGAGAGAGAGAGAGGAGAGAGAGAGAGAGAGAGAGGAGAGAGAGAGAGAGAGAGAGAATTGTTCATTTCGACAAAGGTCAAGATTTTCGACCCTACTTTAGACCAACAGCTTAATGTGGAATCCGAACCACGACCCGCCAAACAAGTCTGAAATTACGAAGTTCTCACTCAGTAATCTACCCAGGCGGGTGGGGTACGTCGTGGCCAACGTCGTAACACCACTTCCCGTCGATCGGCGACGTTGTGTCTGGGTAGTAATTGGATGGGAGACCGTCTCCCGCGTTCAGATTATGAGTGACTCGTGATTTGGACCCCACTTAAAGCTGTAGGTCCCCCTCCGTCATATGACCTTAGATATTGCGAAGGAGGTTAAAGAAATTCAAAACAGCTGTAGTTGACACCCGTATGACAACACTACTAAGCTTCTCTCTGCAACCGCAACTATATATCCTAGCAAACGAGTGTACGGTTACAAGATGTCCATAAACTTTTCTGGAACGTGTAGAAACTTCTAGAAGGGTGTGGTAACTGATCATAGTTTGGAGGGTGCTTAGTGCTTACTGACGAATTACCTACCCAAAGTTGGAATACTCCAGTAGAATACTCTCATACTACGACCCTGAACATATGGTATTTGAGCAACCTTTTTAATTGCATCTGTGAACCCTGAAGTAGAAAAAATTACCAGAACTCTTCCTGAAGTAATAATTCAGTGTACGCAGAAGGGACGTCTTAAAGCTGTAGAAGAGGTTCTCTTAAGGTTTATTATCAAGATCTAAAAAGTAAAGCGGCCGTTATCGTAGCTTACGGTTAAACTTTAGTGTTATCTCTGACTCCATCCATGTAGTACTTGGTACCTTACATTAGAGTCAGATTTTCAGAAAATCGTTACAGTTGGACCTTCACACGTTAGAATATAAACACAAGAACGCTTCGTCACCACGGTTCATATTAGACAGAACTGTCTAATGTACACGTCGTCCTTTAAAGAAGACTGAAATTTCTTTCTCAAAGTGATTCCGAAACTTTCGCATCCGTTTCGGTTTCAAGGTGAAGAATCGGATTGTGTTTCTGTAGATTCGTGTTAGATTTCACCTAAGTCAAATCTGTAAACAAAGAGTTGACTTTACTTCATGGCTCCTTATGCTGTTCCATTGGGTAGCGATTGCCCTAATTGTTCTCTTGGTTATTTTACTCTTGAAGATGGACCTATACAGCCTACGTGGGAACCCTCACGTTCACAGGGTTAATGCGTCTCTGGGGTTGTCGGACTTCGTGCGACAGTGGACCCTTAATAACAGCTTCCGCGATGTTAAGCAAAATGTCACGTCCTCGGGCCTAATTGTTCCTGTTATTAATCAACAACACTACAAAAACACAAGGGGAAGCAAAACAACAAAAGATATGATCGATCACCTGAAGATCTTCACCCCCCAGGTAGAGAGCTGGGGGGGAAGATCTTCAGGTGGATCGGGCTGGAGGAGAGGGATAATCTTCAGGTGTGTTCACTTGGACACTGTGGGGGGAAGATCTTCAGGTGATCATATTATATTATATATATATATGTCCGGTTAGGTTAATTGAATGCCCGGTTAGGCCAACTGAATGCCCGGTTAGGTTAACTGAATGCTCGGTTAGGTCAATTGTACGCCCTTAATGATTGGTTAGGTTTAGTCGTGATATTTTCGTTAGTTTACTGTCAAAACTAACGAGAATATCACTACTTAACCTAGCCAATCGTTAGTTACTTGGCAAGTGGCGTTCGAATCTGCTAAAAATCCGGGCTCTGGGATAACAGGAAAGTACCAAAAATTCTTTTCATTAGAACAAATTCTCTTTTTTTGTTTCAATCAAGGAGGGAAAATATACGACGATTGAGAAAAATTCACAAATCGCCTTAACTTATACACTTTCCCTCTAAACCAGTGGTTCCCAAACCCATGGTCGCGACCCAAGTGAGGGTCGGGAAGGTGTTCCTGAGGGTCGCGGGACGGAAATTCTCAACGACTGATTCAATCAAACTATATGAATATAAACACAACGTATCAAAATGATTGGTCATTAACACTGCATGTACCAGCGTTTAGAGTCGCCAGGCCAGGACAATATTGTATTCAGGGTCGCCACCATAAAAGTTTGGGAACCACTGCTCTAAACCAAGAACAAATGAAAACTGTAAAACAAAACGTTACTTCGCGGTACGCTCTTCTTCAGAATATGATACCAACCTCTCCTCTTCAGGCGTCAGCATTTTTGTAAGTGCTTCCGAGAACAGCGTCGATTTTCGTCCTTGTTACCTAATAATTTGCGACTAGTAAAGAACTCTAGTACTATGATAGTTAAATATACCTATGGTTAATAGTTAAGTTACTTAAAAGGGTCGTTCATTTTGACAATTATTGTTTAGAATTAAAATTATTATATTGATTACCAATAATTTTGTTCATGATCTATATCGCGCGTTCGCGCTATTCTGGTGTGGAGTTGCGGCATTGGTTAACTTAATGGCGCACTTTGGAAAGCCATGACGTCACTTAAAATGAAACAGCGTGACTGGCCGCATCGCAATTACATGACACAAGATGGCGCCGCGCATGCGCACAAAAGTACAAGGTGTTGCGTACTGTACTACGGCGCAGTCACTTGACGCCCCTTGAATAGAAGTGAGATCCCCGTAATTCTGCGCGAGGTGCGCGGAAGTAGTTGGAACGCGTGACGTAACGCCTCCACACTTTTAAAATGTTCTTTAAGTTTTCTGCACTTTTTTTAACCCAAAATTCGGTTTTCTCAGATGACCTTGCGAGCTAGCAGGGTATTGAAGCGTAACTTGGCGTATAACCTACTTAATCTAACTTAAGCCTGAAGACGTGTTCATCGTTTTGTTGCCCGGTTAGGTAAAAGACGTTTTTTTTCTTATTCATAATCTGGTTAAAAATCTTTTCCTTCTTTTGGGCAAGGTTGGGCATCGTGGAGCGCAGTGTTGATGCCCTCAGGGCGGACCTTTCGCCAGCCGTAGAGGAACTGAAGGAGGCAGTTCAGGACTTCCGACGAAGACTACATGAAGCAGAGACCTCCTTCTGGTTCGGTAAGACAAGAAACGGGAGTAAGATTTTGAGAGAATTAGGATCTCCACAAGGATTAGGCTCTCGAGTAGGATTTGGATCTCGATTAGGATACAGAACAGCACCTGGAATTCTTCAGTAAGACCTTTATGGAGTATGAGAATAAGAGTGGTTTTAGATAGAGGATTAGGATTAAGATGTCCCATACTACTCTCAATATAAGATAAGTTATTTAAAAGAGTTTAAAATTATTATTATTAAGAATTAAGGCGCATTTATAAAGGAGACAAGATCAAACATGTTTGAAACGGATCAGAACATGATCTCGTTGTTGTTATGGTTGTTGCTGTTACGAAAATGCATTTTAGAACATTGTATGTTTGTTTTGTTGTTCACTGTTGGTTTCTTAATTTTTTTTAGTCACAACTTTCATTAGCCTTTGTCGGCTGAAAAGGTTGTTTCAGAGTCCGTAAACACTCTCTCTCTCTCTCTCTCTCTCTCTCTCTCTCTCTCTCTACACACACACACACTTGCGGAATAAAGTTATTTGATCTTCCCCTCCTTCAGGAAATTGTAGAGAGGGTATGGGTCATCCTGATTCGCGAGGGGCCTTGAATTCCATCCACCCTTACTGGCGGCACGTCAAATATAGGAGGAAAGTTGAAGAAGAAGTAACAGAAGTGATCTCCAAATTTAAAACTATCTGGTGAGAACAGCGAGGGAAAATAGAGTCGTCACTCATGTATAGATAGATAGATTGATAGATACATACATAGATAGATAGATAGATTGATAGATACATACATAGATAGATAGATAGATAGATAGAAGATAGATAGAGGCCTTGTCTTATTTCCTTTCCTTGTATATATTTGTTTTGTGAAATGAGATACTTTCGGAATTTTATACGATAGCTTTCTCCTTCCTTTGAGTTTCGGGTTATGCACAAAGAGAGGTATTTTTATTAAAAGCTTTGTCCATTTTGGAAAAATAATAATATTTTTCTTTTTATATTTATTATTATTATTTTATTATTATTATTACTGACAGCAATTCAGAAGTTGATAAAGAAACGCAAAAGATTCTACGGTTGTCTTCTTTCAACACGTGGGCGTGGCAAGACTATGAGCTCATCCTACTTTTGCAGCACATGTAAGATTGAAAAGATTCTGATTGGTTAATTTAATTAATGGGCGGGGCCAAAAACGTTTTTTTTTTAAATTAATTTTCTTTTGTGCAATAATTTTGTCAATAAATAGTAACCCCTCCTCGTTTCGGAAGACCGTTTGTACCCGCGGTTAGTCCGATACTTAGCGAACCACATACCCTCGTAGTGGTTATAAATGGATGAACCCAGACAACCATCCAAATAAAGATTTGGTGTAATAAAAGACTGACCACTTACCAGTCTGTAACGTCATATCACCATACAATATGGCGGATTTTGCGCCATCTCTGAAATTTACAGGTTTGTAAAATATTTTCATTAACATATTTTTTTTTTTAATACCACCAAAGATTATGTATGACAAGATCTGTAACTCCACCCACTTTTGCATTAGCCTTTTATTTCCTCTTCTGCCATCTAGTGTTTGGAAAGAATACTAAATTACCCACGAAAAAGGCGTCACCAACTTAAGCTCTACCTTAATATCTATCATTAAGTAGATTAATATGTAATCATATATAGGATCAGTTCATAAATTAAGCATATAGGCTTGTATTTTTATGCCAGACCAAATAAATTTGGAGGGGGCCATACTGGATTGTACTTGTCTTTACGTCCGTTCGTGTATCTATTTGTCACACTTCCGTGTCCGCCATAACTTTTGAAGCGCTTAACATAAATTGATACACATATGGATCATCACTAGCCAATGTGTCATGAGCAAGAATTAGGTCCCTTTATCAAAGGCCATAATTTTTTAACCAGGGAACATAAATTGCTGAAACTTTAAACACGTATGGATGGTCATAAGACGATGCGTTCTGAGCAAGATTCAGGTCCTTTCATCAAGGTTCAAGGTCACAAATAGAGATCAAAGATCAAATGGAGCTTTTTCGTGTCCGCGCCGGACGTTTCAGCAGCTAAACATAAACTGATGAGACTTCATACGTATATATATCATCACAAGTTGATGTGTCGCGAGCAAGAATCAGGTTCCTGCATTAAAGGTTAAGGTCACAAATATAGGAGGGATCATTGATGTCGTTTCTGACATAGTTCTTGTTTTGAAGATTACCGTAACAATACTCAGTTTTTGGTAATATATTTCTCAATAATACGAGTATTCCCTTGTGCAAAACTTAGTTCTCACTCCAACCGCTAGGTGGCAAGTATTTAATATTCATTTAGCGGGATAACGCGGTAAATAATGGGAAAATATCGCCAGTTTCGTATCTTCTTAGATATGAGGCCCTCCTAGGAAGAAGTGGCCAAGCGACAAAAATAAAAAGTGCCAGTTAAAATTGTACCAAATTTGAAAGTGTCATAACTTTTGAACTTTGAAGAAATATCTTCAATTTTGGTACAACTTTAACTGCGTTTTCTGTCATTTCTTTATTTTTGTCGCTTAGCCACTTCTTCCTTGGAGGGCTTCATATAATTGGCCAATTTTTTCTGAATAAACTTTTTCTTTGAGTCTATTTCTAATGTTGATATAAATTAAAGAAATTGTTCGTTCGCCATTTTGTATCATGCAAAGTAACTTAAGCTTTGAATGCATAACAAATCTGGTAATTTTAGGAATTATGCTCCCTATATAATAAGAATAATTAATTAATTTAATTTTGTTTAATGAGTGCTATGACGTAACTAGTTAGTCGGTAATCGTTACTTTTTCGGGTAACTGTAACGGCAAATAGTTGCATTTTCCCTCTCACTGTAACTGTAACCAATTACAAAAAAAAAAATGAATATTCGTAACTTTTATAAGTTAGTTCTTTCTGTGAAGACAAAAAGTCAGTAGCTACTTTTTTTCACGAACCTTCCTCGAGGTACATGATGTGCACAGTGCAAGTTTAGGATCATCTGAAGATCAGGACCCCCAGCCTTCTCTAGTTAGCCTTATAAGGCTAACTAACGAAAATATCACGACCTAACCTAACCAATCGTTCGGTCAATTGTACGCCCTTGACGATTGGTTAGGTCGTGATATTTTCGTTAGTTAGCCTTATGAACCTAACTAAAGAAGGCTGGGGGCCCTGATCTTCAGGTGATCCCGAGTTTATTATTATTATTATTATTATTAACAACATAAGCACACCGGACAAAATATTAGTCACCCCTCTCAGAATGTACCTAATAACGTGTGACGGCGCCTCTGGCCTTGATAACCGCACGAATCCGGCGAGGCAGAGACTCTACGAGGTTGTGCATGTACTGAACATCGATTTGCTGCCACTCGTTCATCAGCCGGTCCCGAAGTTCCGCCAGAGTCCGTGGGTGTCTATTCCTGCGCTTCACTTTCTGTTTCCAGCCTGAACAACACCTTCGACGCATTCAGGATTAAAGGCTTCATTGGACCTGCGATGTACTCGTCGCCTCCCATCATTGGAGAACAAACAAAAACGGGACTCATCGACCAAATTACACGTTTCCAATCTGCCGCAGTCCAGTTTTTGTGCCTCTGAGCCCATTTATAACGTGCCAATTTGTGACTTGCTGTTAACAGCGGCCTCTTCCGTAGTACCCTGCTCCAGATGTCCATCGCATGCAGTTCTCGTCGCAATGTCCGTTCGGAAATTGGTCGCTGGAGAACCTCATTGGTTTCTTGGAGCAATTGTTCTCTGGTTTGAAAACGATTTGCAGTTACTAGACGAGAAACATGGCGGCGGCCCCTATTGTCGAGAATTGTTTTCCGGCCACAGTTACGCCGTCGATTGTCAGTTGATTGCGAACTACACCACTCTTTGTAAACTCGCTGGACAGTACGCGTTGACACACCAACAAATTGGGCTACTTCAGACATTTTGTGTCCGTGGGCTCTGCCAAACACGATGGCTCCTTTTTGCCACTGAGTAACGTCTGCCTCACGACCCATTTTGCAGACTATATCCAACACACACTTTGTTCTTCACCACCTCACGAAACAGATCTGATCCTGTGTGCTACGTCACCGCTACTTGTCACTTACCAATGCTACATCAGCGCCCTCTGTGTGACCTTGAACTTCCTACTATCGGTGCTATTAGGGGTGACTAATTTTTTGTCCGGTGTGCTTATATCTAATGATAAGATAACATCTTGTTGAAACAAATGACAATCTTGGCAAGTATCACTTGTCAAGGAAAGTACTTTTATCAGGAGCAGATGATCGCTAAAAGCAGGAAAAATTTCTAAAGTAACTAGTTACTTTTTTGAAACAGCAACTAGTAAGTAGTTACTTATTTGAGGCAGTAAGTGTAATTGGTTAAAAAGGAGTAACTGTCTTAATAGTGGGTGTAAATGTAATAAGAGTATTGTAATTAATATAATTTATGAATTAGTATGAAATTGTTATCCAATAAAATTTATTTTCTTTCATTGGTGTAAAATAAGAGAACTTTATAGAGTAACTAAAGTAAAAGAATAAATTAAAATTGTTTAACTTAACCTCTCCACCGAAGTAATCTAACCTAACTAACCTATAGCTGGGTATGTCTAACATAGATCAAAGTATTCTCTCTCTCTCTCTCTCTCTCTCTCTCTATATATATATATATATATATATATATACACAAAGGTGGGCACCCGGGCCTCATAAAGGACCGATGGTCCCGGTCCTTGCCTCAAACTGGACCGACGGTCCCGGTCACGGTCCTAAGTCCTTTCTGAAGATAGGACCTAGGAACGACTCGGTCCTCGGTCCTTATATATAATATAAGTGAAAAATTTGATTAAAATGAAAAATGAAATTAAAGACACCGGAAATCTTTAATTTTATTAACGTAAATTATAATTAATACAATACGTAAATGATAAAAAAAAGTTATTGAGTTAAATGCTTGAGTTTCCCTTCAAGAAGACTAGCATTTCAAAATGGCTGTCACTGAGCCCTGACCTTTTCGGCTTGAGGACGTCCTTCCCCAAAGAGAAGAGCCTCTCCACGGCGGCACTGGATGGGATAGGCGTGTTAAACTTGATGAACAAGTCCTTCAGGTGTTGAAACAAGTTTCAGTTCAGTCTCAGTCTCTTTCTGAGTCTTCTGGAGGAAACGATCCATCTTCTTTAGAACTTCAAATAATCACTAAACACACTAAAATCACTAAAAAAGACCGTCCGGAATTGCTTAAAAATGGACCGTCGCTCCTCATTTCGGTCCTCACTGAGAAAAGGACCGACTTTCCCGCTCACGGTCCTTAAAAAGGACCGAGTTCCTGGAGTTCGGTCCTTTTGGAACTCGGTCCTGCCCACCTTTGTATATATATATATATATATATATATATATATAGTGGACCTAGTTTTAGCCGTTTAAGGTGATAATGATTTAATTGTATGCAACGATTGATTAAGGCAATGACTGATTGCTTTATAATGATAGGCTATTTGAGTAGATCCACCATACTATTGGAAGTGACCGAAATGGCAGCGAGGTCACCAGCTTTGGTTTACGCCCAAAGCAAATTAAGTTAAGGTTATAAAAGACACCTTATGTTTTGTGTAGTTTAATTAAGAAAATATTTATATTAATTTTCACAGTGAAAATACAATGGTAAGACTGACTAGAAAGCTTAACAGTTCGATAATGACCTTTGAAATATGCGCTCGTTTATGTGAGGCTTAATGGTATACAAAATGGGACACCTTTGAAATGCGCTCGTTTATGTGAGGCTTAATGTTATACAAAATGGGACACAACCTGAAATATGAGATGGTGAATACAAAAATAATGCATGCACGTAATAATATAACAAATAGTTTATGTAATACACCGATTAGGGAAACTACAGATTATGCATAAATGATCTGTGAAAGAGGCCTATTAATGACACCGTGAACGCGTACGTTTTGGTACTCTAAATAGAATAAGCCTCGGTACTTTATTTTGTACGTAAAGAACCGTTACTTATTCACGGTGGTATAACAAAGAATTGACAGTAATTAATTGGTAGTTTATGTTATGCTTATGGGCTTATGGCATAGACCTAGGTAATAAAATGAAATGTTAATAGCTTAATTGAGGAATACGTAATGTACAGTACTCATCGATGGTAGGTAATGGCATGCAACATAGAACATTGAATGGGCCTAATAATTGCTATAAAGAATGCACGTGCGTTTGGTACATTGAATGGAAAACATGACACTGATTAAGTAGGCTAAATGATTGTATGGATGCACAAGGAATAATTGATGCGGCCTAATTATAATGGATTGTAATGCTTGCACAAATATCATTTATATACAAGAACATTATGTGATGTTAAGTGATTACGTCAAGAGAATGTTTAGTTAACACGTAAATATGTGAATTGAACAGAATAACGGATGATACGCGGAAATAACGGTATAAAAATGACACTTGAATTGGATGACAGGCCTACCGTTCGGCCTAATGATAGTTGAGGGAATATACACGGTATATGAATTAGGCCTGCAGTAGAGAAAAATGGTCTACTGCGTTATTAACGGGAGTCAATGGGAATGTTTAATTACTCACTTTGGGAGAGTAGCCTGCTGTTCGGCGGTAGGCTAATGTAGGCTTCAAGAGCACTTAGAATATGATGTAGTTAGCTTACCCGGACGATTTGACGTCGTGGAAGGATTGTTGAAAAGGAATACCGTGAGTGTCGTCGATCGTCCTCTGGAAACTGGTCGCTCGCGCGTTGGTCGGGTCGTGGATTAGGCCTTTTTGCGTTGGAGATGTAGGCCCGGTTGTGGTTGTCTCTTGGAAGTTCGTTCCGTAGGTCGAGGTATGATGGGCCTAATGGAGTCTCGTAGACGATCGTTCTTCGTAAAGCGGTAAAAGCTGACCAGATGTGGAGTGATTTGGGCTTGTAGTTTTCGCCGTCGAGTCACGCAATGTGTCCCTTGCGGATGCTTCTCGTAGTGTTGCAAACTTTGCCGGTGCTCTCGAAGATGCTTGATAACCGGTTTATGCGGTAATGAAGAGACCAAGGGGAATTCCTGATGCCGTTGGGGTTTCCTGCGGCAGTATTGGTGGGTCACTTCCAATGATGCTTCGTTTCTTGAATGTGGTGTTGAAGTGAGCCTTGGTCTTGAGCCGGTTACAACTGATGAGGGATGACAACGTACAGAGTAGTCGAACGGAATGGAAGCGCCGGAGTGAGAGTGAGTGAGCGTGGGTGCTTTCTTTTATAAGATTCCTGTGACGTAGAACTTCACGCCAATTACTAAGACGCCTTGGTGAAGGAACAGACTTTCCATTGTTTGTTAGCCCACGTGTGTTCCAAACTGTTTTATGGTAGCGTGGAAAGAAAGTATGTCTGTCGATTTGTTGGTCTATTTCTTGTTGATCCGCTACTATATATATATATATATATATATATATATATATATATATATAATGTAAAGAACGACGCTCGTATAGAAGAACGTTCAGCACAAGATGAGGAGGGAGAACAAAGAAATGAAAAATGAGGTAACCACCCGGGAATCGAACCTGGGATATTCCGATTGCCGGTCAGATATGCTATCCACTACACCATGGGCCTCGATTAATCAGAAATCGTAATTCTCCTACATACGAGCAGAAACCAATGCCCTGAGGGGGCACCTTCGCATGCCGCACATATATACATTTTAACTGCAAACAACACAGTATAATGTTCTCCCTCCTCATCTTGTGCGGAACGTTCTTCTATACGAGCATCGTTCTTTACATTAATTATACTGTGTGTTGTTTGCAGTTAAAATGTATATATGTGCGGCATGCGAAGGGGCCCCCTCAGGGCATTGGTTTCTGCTCGTATGTAGGAGAATTACGACTTCTGATTAATCGAGGCCCGTGGTGTAGTGGATAGCATATCTGACCGGCAATCGGAAGATCCCGGGTTCGATTCCCGGGTGGTTACCTCATTTTTCATTTCTTTGTTCTCCCTCCTCATCTTGTGCGGAACGTTCTTCTATACGAGCGTCGTTCTTTACATTAATTATACTGTGTTGTTTGCAGTTAAAAAAAAAAAATATATATATATATATATATATATATACCTATATATATGGGATGGGATGTGGTATGTATATGTGTATATGGATGTATGTATATATGGGATGTGTATATAATATATATATAGATATATATATGGTACGTATTATCGGGATTACCAAACTGTTTATTATATATTTTTGCTCCCGTCATTTTCGTTTAAACTAACGAAACTATCACAACTTAACCTAACCAATCATCAAGGGCGTACAGTTGACCTAACTGGGCATTCAGTTAACCTAACCGGGCATTCGGTTGACCTAACCGGGCATTTTCCGTTTTATTTTGTTAGGTGAACTGAATGCCCGGTTAGGTCAACTGTACGCCCTTGATGATTGGTTAGGTTAAGTTGTGATATTTTCGTTAGTTTAAACGAAAATGACGAGAGCAAATATACATAATAAACAGTTTGGTAGTCCCGATAATACGTAAGTACCATATATATATATATATATATATATATATAATATATATGAAATGAATGAATGAGGCAAACCACAGGGAAAAAGAAAAATAATTCCAAGGCCTTTTGTGTATTCAGAAGTACACCTCGTCAGTTCACTCCCTGACGAGGTGTACTTCTGAATACACGAAAGGCCTTGGAATCATTTTTCTTTTTCCCTGTGGGTTTGCATTATATACTGTATATACACACGGCGTAGCCAGAAATTTATAATGAGGGGGGAGGGAGGTTATACATGAAATATTATTCAATAAATTTTCAATTATATATCTACATTCTGGTGATGAATATACTCATTTTAAATCAACATTTGGTTAAAAAAGACTACACATGTGTATGTTGGAGGATAAATAATACTGTGTTGTGTATTCATCGCGTTTTTAACTCCTGCCATTTCGTAATGTACTACTGTATGTATTTATTAAAAGTATGCAAAACCAATAATGATACGTAGATATACGTTACATCTCAGCAAACAATTTGTAAACATCCAAACAGCATATCTTATAGAGCACAGTTACGCCAAGCGGAAACTGAGCCGACGTGTTTTTTTTTTTGTTTTTTTTTGGATGAGATAGTATATCTTCTGTGCTGACATGAGTATCTCGGTGGATATTGAGTAATGCTTAGCTCTTAAAAGGGGCTAACACAATGTTTCCAACGTTAACTAAGTAGTTTCTACTATACGCTGTACTTATACGCGGTACGCAAACTAGCATCTTCAAAGTTCACCCTGTAAATATCAAACGCAAAACACGCGCATACAAACTATGTGAACCTCTGAACTTACATCGAATGGACCGTGAATAAATGTTTGCTATTATTATGTTATACTTCTAGGGTCCTTGGGGGAGTTCTAAACCCCCATAAACCCTCCCCAGTGGCTACACTAATGTATATTCACGAACATTCTGGACGACACTGTTTATAGATTAAATTCTAAATAAAAGGCAGATAATTCTGTTTTTACGAACCACCGCAACGATCATAGACCCATTTAGGGTACGAGCAGCTCGCAGCATTATTACCAAGCATATAGTCAATAAATCAGGTACTAAGGAGGCTTCCATACGAAGTTCATTGGCACTAAAAGCGATAATACTCCGTGTTATCCTAATCCAATAAGTGGTCAAGATTATAATCATTTCCTTGCTTGTATATTTACGTTATAACAAAAAATTATTAAACCTTAGTATGAGAATATTAACGTTTCGATTGATACTATAACCCCTCGTCAAGTACGAGATTAAGTTAATAGCTGTTAAACCTTTTCTTTTTTTTTATCGTGTGGATTATTTTACAGGTATAAAGACCTTCGCCTGACGGAGATATTCGATGTGGACATAGACGTCCTCAGGGCGTTTCTTTGCAATGTCTTCCTCAACTACAATCAAGTTCCTTTCCACAACTTCAGACACGCCTTTTCTGTCGCTCAAATGGTAATTTAAGAAAACAACCCCATCCGGTCCACTATGTGTGTGCGTGTGTGTGTGTGTGTGTGTGTAAAGAAATTTACATTTGAAGTCTTACAGGTGATTACTATATATATATTATATATATATATATATATATGTACAGAGTATCCCATACGTCCAATCTCATAGGAAATTAATTTTAAATTAAATTTACAAAAGGCCTCCGCCTTTTCCTCAGGAGTGTAACTCCTTTCCATATTAGCCATTATGTGTTATTCCACCTGCAACAAAAAAGTCCCAAAACAAGAAATCAATTTGAACATTTACTTTTGGAAATTTAACTCAAAATAAATTTTCCTATAAGACAGGACTTATGGGACACCCTGTATATATATATATATATATATATATATATAGAGAGAGAGAGAGAGAGAGAGAGAGAGATGTTGGTGACGGTTTTGGATTTCCAATTTCAATAACTGTAATGTATCTTTGTCATGGTTGACTTGTGCGATATATTTTTACGAAAAAGAAAATTAAATTCAGAAAAGTGTAAAGCAGAGAGAGAGAGAGAGAGAGAGAGAAGAGAGGAGAGAGAGAGAGAGAGAGAGAGAGCCTCAAAGACCTTCCGGTCCACTCTGACAGGTTCCTATTGTTAAACAAATTCATTTTTCTTTCAACTATTTTAGCAGTAGTAGAAAACTGGATAGAAAAGTATAAGGCTCTCTCCCCACCCTGCCAGAGGCAGGTACGGAAAAAGGTTGAAGAAAATACCTTGACCCTGGAAAAGTAGCCAAGGAAAGTTTACAGGAAGGTGGAGAATATATAAAAAGCTCTATAATTAGCATGCCCACAGAGACACCGTGCGAGCGAACTCCTGCAGAGTTACGTTATGTTTTAGTCTTAAACTATGAGAGTATTCAGTAGTTTGTCTAGCCTATTTTTAAACACATTTACACTTTGACTGGAAACAACCTCTGAGGGAAGTTGGTTCCAGGTATTAACTATTTTATAGGAAAAGAAAATGCCGCAGACAGAGGTCCTAAATGTCTTTAGTTCCAGTTTAAACCCATTATTTCTCGTCGGATTGGCATTAAGTGAGAATAAGTTTCTGTAATCTACCCGTCTATTCCATTGAGCATCTTGAAGACTTGAATAAGCTGACCGCGCAACCTCCTCGTCTCTAAGCTAAACAGATTTAGGCGCTCTAATCTCCGTTGGTAGTTTTGCATTCTCATTGAAGGGATCAATTTTGTAGCCCTTGCTTGTACTCTTTCTAACCTTTCTATGTCCTTCCTGAGGGATGGAGACCAAAACTGCGCACAGTATTCCAGTTGAGGTCTTACTAGTGAATTATAAAGAGACATTACAGTCTCCTTGTTCCGAAACTGGAACTGTCTTTTAATATAACCTAATATTTTTAAGGCCCTCTTTTTCGACTTCTGCACAGTGCTTCGACGGTTTCAGATCGTTGCTGATATAGACTCCTAAGTCTTTCTCTAGATCGGTCTCAGTCAAGTTCCTTCCCAAGAGAGAGTAATCAGTCTTCGGGTTTTTATAACCTATGTGCATTACCTTACATTTGTCCAAGTTGAATGGCATCTGCCAAGTAGCAGACCATTCGCCCAACCTGTCAAGATCATTCTGAAGCGTTCTTACGCCCTCCTCAGTACCTACACTACTTCCTAATTTGGTATCGTCTGCAAATTTGAAGATTGTATTTAAAAGCCCGACGTCTATATCATTAATATAGATGATAAAAAGTAAAGGACCCAGAACGGAACCCTGTGGGACACCACACTGGTGACGGGTGCCCACTCCGAAGCCACTCCATTTATTACCACTCTCTGCTTTCTATCTTGTAACCAATCCTCAATCCAGTTGGAAGCGAGCCCGGTGATTCCTAGTCCTCTGATTTTAACCATCAATCTCGCGTGAGGGACTTTGTCAAAGGCTTTTTGAAAGTCGAGATACACTATATCTATTGCCCTACTTGCATCGTATAGTGTATGCATATTATGGAAAAACTCTAACAGGTTTGTCAGACAGGATCTACGTCGCCTAAATCCATGTTGAGAATAAAAAATTCGATTGTTAGATTCAAGGTGATACACAATACGTTTTGTAATGATGGATTCCAACAGTTTGCCGAAAATTGATGTTAAACTGATCGGACGGTAATTACAAGGATTTTCCCTATCACCCTTTTTAAAGATTGGTGTTACATTTGCTAACTTCCAGTCCGTTGGAACTTTTCCTAACTCGATTGATTGTTTGAATATGGTTACTAAGGAGAGAGAGAGAGAGAGTTACAAAGAGTTACAAGGAAAAGAAGTACCTCAAAAGGCCTTGCGGCCCATACCGAGGAGGTACCAATGGCAACGGGTGCCACGGAAAATTTTCTACACACTAGTGTGCAAGATTTGGTCTAACCTTTTCTTGAAATGATCCAGAGAGGAACTGTTCACAACTTCTGAAGGTAAACTGTTCCACGTGTCACAGATCTTATACGTAAAGTAATTCCCACACACACACTAGTCCTGAACCGTTTCAAATCCAACTTCCAACCATTGTTGCGAGTTGGGTTATCATTTAAACTAAACATGCTTCTAAAATCGACATCGTTGAACCCGCGTAAGAGCTTGAAAACCTCGATGAGTTGACCGCGCAGCCTCCGAGTTTCCAGCGGAAACAAGTCCAGGGCGCGTAAGCGTCAATTGTAGCCCATATGCCTAACGGAAGGGATTAACTTTGTGGCCCTCGCCTGCACTCGCTCCAGCCTCTCAATATCTTTCCTGAGGGTGGGCGACCAGAACTGCACAGCATACTCCAGGTGCGGCCGAACCAGGGAATTGTACAGAGAGAGCACAATCTCCTTGTTTCGAAACTGAAATTGCCTCCTAATATAACCCAACAGCTTCTGGGCTTTCGTAAACTTAAGGTCGCTGCTAATTAGCACACCCAAGTCCTTTTCCAAATCAGTGGCCTCGATATTACTCCCCAACATCGAGTAGTCCGACTTGGGATTGGCGTAGCCAATGTGCATTACCTTGCATTTACCTAAGTTAAACGGCATTTGCCATTTTTCGGACCACTCTCCTATCCTACGTAGGTCCGAACGCAGTTGCTCGATCGCTTCGGGCGTCCCAACATTGGCCCCAAGCTTGATGTCATCAGCGAATTTGGCGATCCGACTGACGATGCCACCGTCGATATCGTTTATGTAAATGATAAACAACAGCGGCCCCAAAACGGAACCCTGAGGAACCCCACTATTGACCGAGGCTCAACCCGAACTAACCCCTTTAATTACAACCCTCTACCGCCTATTCTTCAGCCAGTTTTCAATCCACCTACTTAATTCCCCACCGATAACCAGCGCGCGGACTTTCGCCATTAGCCGGCGGTGAGGTATCTTATCAAACGCTTTCTGAAAGTCGAGATAAAGTATATCAATCGCCCTACTCTTATCATACTCACTCAACATGACGTGGAAAAACTCGAGCAAGTTGGTGAGACACGACCTATGCCGTCTAAACCCATGTTGGGAGTCCCCAAGCAGCCTGTAGGAATCCAAATGGTCAACGATCCTATCCGCTATTATCCCCTCTAATAATTTACCTACAACTGAAGTGAGACTAATGGGACGATAGTTCCCTGGACTTTCGTGATCCTCTTTCTTAAAGATAGAGGTCACGTTAGCTTCCCTCCAGTCACTAGGCACCTGGCCCGTCTCCAACGATTTGTTGAAGACTCTAGCCAGGTGGGGAGCCACCTGGTCACGCACCTCCCGCAACACTCTGGGGAGAAACTGGTCTGGCCCAGGAGCCTTAAACGCGCTCAGTTTGTCTATTCTATCGGTAACGACTGTCGCGGTACATCGAACACTATCCAGGCCAGCACCTTCGTGCCTGACGCCTGGCTCGGGGATGACGCGGGTGTCCTCCCTGGTGAACACTCCCGCAAAGTACTCATTAAGCACATTAGCGATGTCCGCGTCGGAGGTCCACAGAACGCCGCTTCGGTCCTTTAACGGACCTATCATGCTTCTAATGGGCTTTCTACTATTAACATAACTGAAGAACTCCTTAGGGTTCCCCTTGCAGAGGCTTGCCACCCGTAGTTCTTCGTTACGTTTCGCTAGCCTAACCTTCACCGTCACTTCCCTACACAGACGGACATACGCTTCAGTGTTCTCATGGGAACGATTGGCCTTCGCCCTCCTATATGCTACTTTCCTATTTCGGATAGCCGAAGCGATGTCACGACTGAACCACTTAGGCTGCGTTGAATCAGGGGTGACCGGTTTTGAGGGTATGGCAGCAGACTGCAGCACCATAAACTCGTCCCGGAATGCACTCCACACTCCCTCAACATCGCTGCCGACTTCTAACCCCATCTCACCTACACTATCCCGGAGGCTAACAAAGTCCACCCGCCGTAGATCGAGCTTACTGCCTCTCGAGTTACTACGCTTCACCCGAGGGACGCACACACGGAACCTAATCAGACCGTGATCACTCCCGCCTAACGATTCGTCAACAGTGAAGCCAGTGATGAGGTTGTCTTCGGTCGTGAATACTAAGTCTAGAACGCTTTCGCCTCGTGTAGGCCCATTGACCCACTGAGTGAGGAAGTTCTTATCAGCAAAGTCAACTAGCTTCCTCCCTTCAGCATCAACAGTCCTGTCTTCCCACTTTATGCCGCGACAGTTGAAGTCTCCTAAAACTACACACACTCTATCCCCTAACAGGCTACAGAGTTCGGTGTACAAGGCTGTATCCTCCTCGAAGAGGAGATGCGGGGGTCTGTACACCAAGATTAACCTATAGTTCGTCCCTCCCACGTTCAGATCGACGCCAAGCAGCTCCCGTTCCGACCTGAACTGGCAGACAACCGGACTCAACGTGTCCCTGACGTATATTAGTACCCCCCCCCCTTCCCCACGGGTGCGGTCTTTGCGAAACATTCTATACCCCGGAATTTCGAACTCCCCAACGTAGTCCCTACGATCAATATGAATCCAGGACTTGGTGATAGCAACGATATCCTGGTATTCTGATGCTAAGAGCGCCCGTAGCATTAAAAAGCATTGCACGGAGGGAGCCTTCCCTATTCTGACCGCCCCCTAGCACGACCCGTTTGCCGAACAGCCAGGGCTGTCGGGAGTTGAAGAGCCCCTCACCAACGAGGGGGCAACTTCCGCAGGAGCCTGAGCCCCCTCCAACGTGGAAGGAGGGTCACCCACCTGTACCTGGACGCACCCTTTAGTTGAAGGTACGTCCGCCACCGGCTCAATATCATCTCTCCTCGGTGGGGACCCGTCATCTCTCCCCGGGCTCGACCTCACCATTCTGTATAGGTGCCGGTCGAGCAGCGCGCCTAGCACACCTTTACCCTTGTCATTCAGGTGGACACCATCCCTCTGGTAAAGGTCCCACCTATCCGAAAATGCGTCGAAGGGGTCAATAAACCTCAAGCCCAGCGGGACGCACAAGTCTTGCACCCTCTCGTTGATGCCAATGACCTTACTGAGCGCGTGGTCACTGGCATTCATCCGCGGTAAAATGCCCATCAACATTCCCCTGTCTGTCTTCAGTTTTAGATCATCCGCGAGAGACATGATCTCGGTGATGATCCCTTCTGTAAGACCTACCCTACCGCCTTTGAGGAACAGGTCGTTGCCACCATCGTGGACAACGATCGCAGTCCTCCAACTAGCCACGTGCAGCTTCTCTACCTCCTTCCTTAAGTGCGCCGTTCCCCGCGCAGGTAAGCACCTCACCTTCCTCCCGTCCCGGTTTGCAGAAGCAAAGAACTTCTCTTGGCCCCTGATCTGCGAGTCCCCAATCAAAACGGTGTCTTCCTCCTTCGAGCACAGGAGACTAAAGCGGTTGGAGGTCCTGACAGGGGCAATTGGGGGTCTCAGGCTTCGGCTTCGCAGCCTTCTTGCCCGAGACCTTTCGATACCCGTCGTCACCCATAGACGCACTTACACCACCCGACCCACCCCGACCGGCAGAGAGAGAGAGAGAGAGAGAGAGAGAGAGAGAGAGAGAGAGAGAGAGAGAGAGAGAGAGAGAGAGAGAGAGAGAGAGATATTTTATGCGAATAACATACAATAATGGTTTTATATCGTATTATTAAGTTAAAAAAATTATTATTTTTTGTTTTTTGAAGATGTATGGAATGGTCTGTAAATGTGACCTGCAAAGGCGGTTAGGTGACCTCGACATCTTCATTCTGCTGACCTCCTGCATCTGCCATGACCTTGACCATCCAGGATTCAACAATATTTACCAGGTGATACACACACACACACACACACATATATACACTTTTTGTTACCCTATAATACCGCGACATTTTCACATATTCAGTTCTGTATCGCGACATTTATCCAATCTAAAACACGTAATAAATTTAACCAACCTTATTCCAAACCTAACCTAACCTAATCTAAGCTAATTTTAATTATATTCTCTTTTTACATGCTAAAAGATAGTATTTGCAAAGATAAACCACCGCGACACTACTAATGCCATGATACGCACGTTCGTGTCGCGATGGGCTCTGTGTGTATCCTAGAGATTGTCGCGATTCCGTAGTGAAGACAAGAACAAACTAAAAACTTCTTTAAATAATAATAATAATAATGACCTTTTCCGTCCTTGACGATTGGTTAGGTTAAGTCGTGATATTTTCGTTAAAACTAATGAAAATATCACGACTTAATCTAACCAATCGTCAAGGGTGTACAATTAACCTAACCGGGCATTTAATAATTTTACCGTAGGTTTCTATATATATATATATGAAAATTATTTCACGAAAGTAACACGTGAAAAATATTTATGATGAATAAAACCACGAAGGAAAGGAAACACAAAATGGTGCTCAAGCGCTTTCGTCTAATGACATCCTCAGGAACATATATATACTGTATAAGTTTAAAAAATATTAATTTTTCTCATTTCAATGGTGCCCATAGAACGGAAAAGTTAAAATAATAATAATAATATTAATGATAATACAAAGAGTTGTTTTTTTTCTTTTTATTCTTTTTCATGCTAAAATTTTTCTTTGTTGAGTGACCTCCAAACGCTAATCAGTTTACGATCGCGCGCTTGGTGTTCACCCTCTCCCTCCTTCCCGAGTCCTAACTTGGGAGCTATCGTAGGTTGCCATCTTTTAAATTAATAAAAAAATCGTCAATCCAACTGGTAACAATTAAGCAGTTGCCATTTGACTATTTGTAGACGATTATTACACACAGTTTTGGTTCTTGAATGACTTCTTTACTAAATAATATACAGGGTGGTTACAAAGTTCTCGCGCAACTTTCAACTTTAATAACTTTTGATATACACATGATAGGAGCAAACTCTCAACTGCGTATGAAAGCATAATTATTAAAGTTTGATATACTACATTGCAAATTTCTAGACCTTAACCTAACCGCCATCTTTCGCGATACATCGTTCAATCCAAGGACCTGGAAACATCCTCCAGTTGCTGTTGAGTGATTTCATGACGATAAAACCCGGCACTGACAACCAAACCTAAGTTATACCCACCTAACCTGAAACAATGCTTTCTTAACCTAGCAAACTGGCCTGACACCTCAAAATGTGTTCTCGGGAATTCGAGTAAACGTAATGTGTACGAGTCAAACTGGTCAGTACCCGTAATTCAGTGGGTAACGCCGTTCCCCTAATCCAGTGGTTCCCAACCTTTTTGTATGGTTACCCAAAACCCAATTCTAATCCTAAAATAGTTGTCATTACCCAGTGGGGTAATTTACCCCTAGGTTGGGAACCAGTGCTCTAATTGAAGTGAAAAATTGAGGTCAAGGGTTGGACTCCCGATAATGCTGATAATTTCAACCCAAGTGTGAGCTCAAGGGGTCGCGTTCGTCTGGTCTGAGCGCTGTGGCAGTTTCTGGACAATCTCACTGATTCTGGTCCAAATTGCATTCATTGTTGTTGTTGTTTTTGCAGATAAATGCGAAGACAGAGTTGGCCTTGCGGTACAACGATATTTCGCCCTTGGAGAACCACCACTGCGCTGTTGCTTTCTCCATTTTGGAGAAGAACAACTGTAACATATTCAGGTATAAGACGTACTTGAGAGAAAATAGTTAAATAGAAAAAGTTGTGCAGAATAGTCAAATAAAAATAGTTAAAGAAGTTGAAGGATATCAAGAAGATAGTACAATAGTATAATCGCAAAAAAAAATAGTCAAAAGAAAACTATAATTTTTTTGTTCGATTTTTTTTTTATAGTTTTTGGCATGTTGTATAGTTTTATAACGAAATATCGCTTTTGATTTTTTCTTTAAATTAAAATTAAAAAATATCTCGTGTCTTTGTTGGTTTGAAATTGGACTGAGGCTGCGAGGGCTTGGGTTCGACCCTACCTTTGACCCTACAGTTGAAATTGGACCAGACACACACACACACACACACGGGAGCTCACGCTCACATACGTGTGGCAAAAGAGGGCTCCAGGGTGTTACTTGTTACCTGAAATGCAAAATATAATTCCAAAAGTTTTTGTTAATCAATGAATTAAGAAGTATTTTTCACCTCCTTTCCATGGGCTTCGTCGACCTCAGTTTTGTCTATCCGTCTGTCTACTCGTCTACATGGCGGTTTTTATGACTGACACTCTGTCTATCGGCCTTTATTACTGGTACCCTGTCTGTCTGTTGGTCTTTGTGACTGGTACTCTATCTGTCTATCGGTCTTTACGACAAGCACCCTATGTGTCTATCACTGTCTAATCCCTATGTCCCTTCTGCTGCAGAGCCTGAGCCACGAGGACTACAAAAAGGCGAGGGAGGGCGTAATTCGCTGCATCCTCGCCACAGACATGGCGCGGCATAATGAGATCCTGCAGGAGTTCCGGGAAGCGGTCCCCGTCTTCGATTTTGAGAACAAAACGCACGTCAACCTCGTCAGTATTTGAGTTTTACACGATAAGTAAAAAAGGAATCTGTGTCCCCTCCTCCCCAAACATAAGGTGGGGGAGGGGAGAAGTTTGCTTCACATAATAATGATTTTTATATAACTTAGTGCCCTCAGTTGACCTTCGAATTCGAAAGGGGTCATTTGTGGGTCAAAGATCGATCTTCACCTCTTTTTTATAATTTTTGCCAAGTACGTTGAACCAATGTTGGCATTTGGCATATACCCATATACCAACATTGGCCCAACGGGGCCTTGCTATATGCAAGGAGTAACCAAGTTCAGTTAACTAGAGTTGAATTAACCAAATAACATTACAGATTACGTTAGATTTACTTTCGGTTAGACTAGGTTAGGTTACGTTTGATTTACGTCCTATTATATTAGATTAGGCTTAGAGTAGGATAGATTTATACTAAGTTAGGTTAAGTTTTCGTTTGGTTAGATTGGATTAGATTACATTGGGTTTAAGTTAGGTTAGATTTAGATGGAGGTTCGCATATTAAGTGACCTTAAAACCAAGCAAAATTTGTATGTGAAAACGCGGAAGGTGTTTTTTTTTTTGTTTTTTTCATAGAGTGAAAACTTGGATGGCACTAAAACCTGTTATATTAATGGCACTGTGTTTGCAGCTCTTCATGATTCTCATCAAGGTGGCAGATATCAGCAATGAGGCAAGACCTCTCGACATTGCTGAACCATGGCTCGAATGTCTGATGCAGGTATTACTTTTTTCTGACTTGATGAGGACTTTCAGTGTGGATTTGAAACGTTTCATTACTATTATTATTAGCATTGTTGCTATTAGTATTAATGTCATCAGGTATTCCTTCATAATTTAAAGTTACATTTTCACCTCCTCTAGCATACATATATATATATACATATATATATAAACACGGTTTAGACATCTAGATAGATAATTTAATTGGTTTCAAATTGGTTTGCTATTTTTAAAAATACATAGTAAGAAATAAGAGGTATTAATTACTTTATAGAGTGTATGCAAAATGTTTGCTGTCAAGCCTGTGTGTGCCGCATCTTGGCGGGAAAATTCTGTTTACAAATACGAAGGAATACAAAAGACACCAAACAGCAACAGACCGGCTGGTCCCTACGAGGCTGTCTGTTTAAGAAGGAAGGTTTAAAGCAAAGCAGAGAAAAGAGATTGAAAGGAAGGAAAGAAAATTAAAGATAAAGTGATAATTTTAAAGTACGGAGGAGAGAATCCGAGTGAAGAACAACTTACGTTATCACATAGGCAAGTGGTCTGAAGGCCTTAACCTACTCCTTAGAGCAGAGGTCGGGGAACAGGGGTAAATTACCCCAAATGGGGTAAATTTAAAAATTTTGGGGGTAATGCGTGCGGTATGAGAGACACTTCCCTCAGAGCCTCATGAAACGAAGAGGTGCTTTTAGTGCTTGACACTTTGTGCTGATATTTTTTTCGTATATTTTTATTTTATTTTGTTACATAAATTGGCTTGTTTTTGTTTACTTTGAAGTCTGGGGGTAATTTCATTTTACTCAAATAGATTTTTGGGTAATACCCAAAAAAGTTCCCCGACCACTGCCTTAGAGGGACAGTGTCGCGTTTGTACGATCTGTGGTAATTTGTTTCACTGCGTTGCATGCATCTTTCCATTTTGTTGTTCGTTGTTTTGTAAGAAGATATTCAAAGTATGGTCTTGAGTGAATCACAGTGCTAATCAACGTCCTGTACAAGAGCAAAGTTACTCCTTCAGACATATTATCAATGAGTGTCCTAATCGCGACAGTAAAGGGGCCCACGTCGTCGATAATGTCGTAACCCCGCTTCCCCTCGATCAGCGAAATTAAGTGACATTATGTCTGGGTATTAGTTGGTAGAGGTGTACCGGAATTCCGGTTCCGGTTCTGCTGGTAGGAATTCCGACCATTTCTTGTGAGTTCCGGTTCCGGCCGGAACTCTGTCTGATGTCTGGCCAATCTGGAATCAGTCAGTATTTAATGATATTAAATAAAAAAGAACATAGAAGGAAAATAGAATTATTTATAAACAGATTTTGATATATTTACGCAAAGTCCTTAGTCACCATTCCTTTGGCTACTCGCACGTATCAAATAACAAAAGAAATATATGATAAAACATTCAAAATTTTCCTCGCTACTTTTTTATTTGTTTATGATAAAAAAACAAAAATTATAAAACTGCTTTTATTTTGAAATTGCCATTTTTCGTGATTTTTGTATATACATTAGCTAAATTATATTAAAAAGTTCTTTTGCTTTATGTTTTTCTCAATAAGAAACGCTAGATTTATATTGATTTATAAACACAGCATAGAAAAGAGTCGAAGAGAAAAAGCCAAAGACAGTAACTATTGTTTATGAGGCAAAAAACTGCGCTTCAATTGTTAAAGTTATACCTCAATAAGTTAGCACGAAGAAAATGAAGTTTATCAGCCATTTCTGGCAATAGGCTATCCGTCATTCTGTGTAAATGTCAGATATGTATTCAGCATTGCTAATTTCATTAAGTATTTTTATTTTTTACTCTAGTATATATGTCTGGAATAACCCACTCACTAAAATATCTTATAGAAGGTAGGTTGTACTGCGGAACCAAATGCTCTATCAATCTTTTAAATCCCTTATCCTCAATTAAAGAAAATGGCTGCTGATTATATTATCATTTCTCCTATTTCCTATGAATTTGTATACTTATTTCGTCATTTATATCCCAAATTTTCTTTTTTTCTATCACCTGAAAAATGGTTGGTTGTTTTGAGTTGTTTGCTGTAGTTGCGGAAAAAGTCGTAGCTTCTTCAGAGGATCTTTTATTTGGTTCATCTTCCTTCATTTTCTCTTTTTGTACCAAACCCTAAACATTATGATGTTTACCTCGTAGGTGCTTAAAAAAGCGGGTTGTGCTATAATATTTGCTACCTTTATTGTTAGGTCCTCTTTATACAAGAGTCTCTTCATGACATAGAGTACCAATAGCTTTACTGCTATCTTATCATCAATTCTAAAATATTTCCAAACTCCAGAAGTCGGCATTTTTTAAAAATTTATTATTATAGAATATAGACTATAACTTAGCCTTATGCTTATGAAAAATATATATATGTAAATGAAATATATTTAATATTTACATTTGTAATGAGAAACAAGCGTGATAAAACGAGTGAAATAATATCTTACTTAATAATGAAGCGCCACGGGCGAGAACTACTGTATCTAAGCGCCAAAAATAAAAATTGCCGGAAAATGCAGTTAAAATTTACCAATTTAGGAATTAGTAATAGATATATTATTTAAAATTATAGACCTACTAGTTAGGGCCTAAGCTAACACAAAAGGTTCCGGCTTCCGACCGGAACCCAAATTTGTTGGCCGGATATCCCGGCTTCCGGTCGAAAACTGGTTCCGGTACACCTCTATTAGTTGGGTGTGAAACCGTCCTCTGTATCCAGATTACGTAGCGACCCGTGGTTCGATCTCACGTAAAGCTGTAAGTCCCCACCCCCCACCCCTCGTCATATGAACTTAGATGTTGGGAATGAGGTTAAAACAATTGTTGGCAAAGGTATGATCTACAGTTCATACAGTAAGACACCCTGTAAGACACCCTATCCACGTTTTGCTCGCACGGCAGAAAGCGTCATTGTTATCGGTAAGATGAGTTGTAGCCATGAAAATGCACCAGACACCAACCAGCAATTACCCCTGACGAATCTCTAGAGTTAGCGGCATCTCACGACGATTCGTGAAGTGGATATAAAAATAATTATCTCAAAAGTGATTTAGGAAAGTATAAGTGCATAGACTAACGGCATCAGTGGGAAAACCACGATTGGACAGATGAAAACGCCCTACAATAGGTCATTAGCGACAGCCAAGTTATTGCCAAGTTATTTACGAAATCTTTGATATCTCTCCTTTCTTTGTAAATATTTTTAAAAAGACATATTATACCAATTTAAAGTTAATTAAATTATCTATCCAGATACGAAGCCCTCCAAAGAAGAAGTAGCTAAGTGGCAAAAGCAAAAAAAACGGCAGAAAACGCAGTTAAAAAATGTTGTACCAATTTGAAAGTTCAAAAGTTTTCTGGCATTTTTTAATTTTGTCGCTTAGCCACTTCTTGATAGGAGGCCCTCGTATGTGAAACTGTCATTGGTTTTGCGCCATTGTATATAGAAGGTTGATAAAGGTAAATAGACACCTTCGATTTTTCTATAGTTTTTTATTTGATAATAAAAGTCAATAGATGATAATTGATTTATTGAATGAATACATTTGGAATCGTGTTGCTTTCTCTTTAAAGCATCATGTAAAGCTAACACACGTTATGGCGTTACATTAATGAACTTTGCCATTTGTTCTTGACAATCGTCATGTGCCTATTTACTTCTCTCTCTCTCTCTCTCTCTCTCTCTCTCTCTCTGAGAGAGAGGGAGAAAACATAGCCACATCGTCTCCAATGACATGATATTAAATCCACCGAGAAAGTTGAAACACAAAATGTGCAATATTTCGCACCCAACCTTTGGGACATCCTCATAACATTTTATATACATGTTTACATAACTCCTTCAGGAGTTCTTCAACCAAAGCGATCTGGAGAAGTTGGAGGGTCTTCCCGTGTCGCCCTTTATGGACAGAGACAAAGTGACCAAACCCTCGTCACAATGTTCTTTCATCGGCTTCGTTCTTCTCCCTCTGTTCGAAGCACTCGGAGAAGTTCTTCCGGAGCTCGAAGTAAGCTAATCGGTTGGTTGGTTAGTAAGTCTGTCTAATTAAGTCTTCAGCCACGGAGGGCCATTTAGACTGCCGCCAAAATGTGACCCCCCTCCCCCACTCTGTACCCCTTAAGTACAGGGTCTCGAGTGGCTTGGCACAGTCTGTGGCTAAGTGAAATACATTGAGTTGAGATTTTTTGTGAGGAGTATTGACCCTGCTTTTGACCTTAGTCGACCTCACTTGACCTATGTTAATCTAATCTAATCTCGCTTTTTTACTCCCGTACCTTGGTAGTTAGGGATTAGGCTCGGAACGTAAAGGTCCTGGGTTGGACTCCCTCTGCCTCCCCACTTTTTGTACTGGTCCACTGATTCTTGGAGTTTACGCTCAGCTTCCTACCCCATTCCCCCATTTTGGGAGTTTTTTTTTTTTTTTTTATCCTTTTGAGACGATTAGATCCAACTCTCCAAAGTAACTAACTTGACGCCTCAAATCCACGTTACAGAGGCGGTGGCTAAGAGATTACTTGTGGTAAAACTGAATTCTGACGAAACTCAAAGAACGATAATAACTGTTCCTGGGGAGTTGTTTAACCTCCTTTGTAGCGGTAAAAAAGGGTGTCACGTGACGGAGGAGACCCACAGCTTTACGTTGGATCCGAACCATCTTATAAAAGTCACTACATCGTCTGTAAAACGCAGAGGAAGGTCACCTATCTAACTACTGAGCATACCCAACCTCGCTGACCTAACGTGAAGCAGTTTTACGTGACCACGACGCAGCTCTTCCAGGAACGAGAGTTTCTTTCTGTTTCCGAGCGTTTTTTCTTTCTCCTTCCCCGACAGGATCTGATCATCGAACCTGTAAAAGAAGCTCTTGAGTACTACAGACGCCTGAACGAGGGATGTAAAAAACCTCCTGACGAGAAGGAAGGAAGGGAGATATCTGAAGAGGTGGAGGATGCCCCAACGGAAACAGAGAATGGAACGGAGGTCGCTGAAGGGGAAAGTGGCTCTTCTTCGCCCTCTAATCTGAAAAGGATTTTATCCAAGACCGAGAGTTTTACTAGTCTGAGGTCACGCACGTCCTCTAGGACCTCTGGTCTCACCCGCGCCACCAGCAGTAGAGAAGCTGACCCTGACCTCGATCTCACGGAGACGGAAGTGGAGGTCAGCGAACGGACCTCTAAGTTCAAAATTTCGACGGAGGCCTCACGTCGCAACAGTTACGAACGCAAAGGAAGTATCGATCGTCGATACAGCGTCGAACGAACGGTTTCTCCGCGAATGCTCGAGGAAAGGCTTCGCCCTCACGCAGAAGCCGAGGCTGAACTACTCCCCTCGCCCTCAGAATCCGAGGAACCCATCCCCGAAGAAAGCAAGGACGAGAATGAGCCACAAACACCGTCGAGCGCCTCGATTCTCGCTAGAATTAAATACTTTTCAGGTCGTCTTACGTCCGACAAGGACAAAACCGACGATTTACCGGAGTTAACCAGTGCCAAAACCGGTGCCAAGGAAGCCGGGAGGGAAACCGGTAGCAACTCTCCTTCGCCGAAGCACCATGAAGGCGTCTTGAAAAAGATGACTGAAACGGAAATGTCAGACCCCAAATCTCATTTCTTTGCCGCGAAGACTCACATCAGTTTTGCTTCTTCCTCTGTCGATGAGGATGACGATGACGACATTTCCGTGGATCCCGACGGCTCGACGGAGGAACTATTAATCGAGTCCAACAAAGACACCAAAGATTCGGAAGTAAAAATTTCACCACACGTAGACAAAGCAGTTTCAGGTAAAAAAGTTGAGGAACTGAAGAAACCGGTTTTACCCTACATTGAGTCTTCTCCGACACACTCCGAGAAATGTATCTCCTCCCCAAACTCGTTTCTCCGTCACAAGAAGAAGTTTAGCTTGTCTCTGGACGTTCTCCCGCGCAGAAATGGACGATCTAGGAAAGAAAACTCTCAAAGAGTATCGTCAGATGACCTCCTCTCGAGGTCGTCCAAAGACAGTTCGAAAAGGCTCGCGCGCAATAATTCACCGAAAATTCTGAAGAAGAAGCACGAATCTGCGAAAGCGATCCTTCTCAGATCTCTCTCCTTCAGGAGAAAGTCTTCTCCTTCGAAGGAAGATGTTTCTGCTCCACTGCAAGTAGCCGCAGGAACCAACTCGCAAGACGTCTTATGATACGAGTCGGATAGAGGGACAACGCCGAGTAGATTCGGCTTCCTGCGTCACATTTTGTGTTTTGCCAAAAAGAGACCAACGAGTCATTGAATTTTCCGTTTTTATTATGTTTGACCTATTGACCTTTTGACCTTTCATTAAGTTCTTGCCAAATAAGTTTCGAGGAGGTGGAAGGACGTATAAATAAAAATTCGTTCAATCTCCAAAGTGTTTAAATTTTTTTTGTTTTTTATAAATTAATTCTGGTGATTGATCCATTAATTTTTATTTTTATTTATGGAATACGCTGTTAATACTTTAAAATAAACACGAGACTTTAACAGGGCAGAAAATCACCCTTTACTCGCTACATGTCAATATATGTAACAAACGGCTTAAGTCCTGTCAAAATAATAACACATTTACTAACTAAGAGGCATTATCATATTTTTTTACTGCCATTGCCGATACAAACTGAAATTACCTGTAAATCTTTAAGCAAAACTTGGAACCAAAGTTTGGTGCCAAACTGTAACTACAGTTACTGTAATTTTATAGGTCTGTAAACACACTTAGTGTAAAACAGATTTTTACGTCTACAGTATATGGGTTTTAATTCTAGTTCACAACTCTGTTAATTAGATTTCCTTACGAGCTAAAAATAAGAATGAACAGTATTATTTATTAGAAAGTGTTTTAAAATGTATATTTTGTACGGTACGATAAGTTCAAGTTAAAAGGTAAAGCTGTTGGTGCGTGATGTTAGATACAAGATATGTATGGTAGAAAGCATTAAATACAGACGATACGTAACAGATATGTTATTCTTTATGTATTCAGTATTTGTATTACAATAGGATATACAATATATATTCTTAATTCTCGTAATATATATATATATATATATTATATAATATATATATATACAGGATGTTCATAAAGTTACGCAAGTGAACATGCATATTCATTCGGGTGACTTTATGAACACCCTGTACTTTGCCCGTTTATGCCTTATATGTTTCTATGTATGTATTCTATCTTATACGTTATATAGAAGGATTATTATAGAAGGCTATATCGTAAGTAAATGTTAGTTGTTCTAATGAACATTTAAGTACGTGGTGGCACAATAAGTCTAAACATTTTAATTCTTTGCTGGTCTCTCTTCAAATGGATATTATATCCGTAGTTCAAATAGGACTGGATATATTGGTATACCCTTATGTCCATACAGTTGTCTATCGGTTTTATATTACGTAAGTAATCTTACAACCCTCTTCTCGCAGTCGTACTTAAGGCGTTTTGTAATTTCGGGTAAAACATTCATACTGAAAGAAATTTTTCATTGATCTTAAGAGCTTTGGTCAAGAGAAGCTTAAGGCTAGTGTGAAAATTCACAAAATCCGATTGTAATTTAAAAGAAGTTATGTAGATGGCGCTCAGCAAGATTTCAGTCAGTTCTTTACTGTTTGTATCTTTAAATATGTAAACTGTGTAACTAATATTCAAAAACTTTCTAAGGGCGGTTTCTCCAGTGTCAAAATGATGTTTCTTTTCAACATTTGAAATAGGAACACGAATTTAGATATTTACATTTTTTTCAAAGAATTTTCCTTAGAACAGAAAAGTTTCAGCTACTTTTCTCTGTGTTTAACTAAATTGTCAAGTTCTTTTTAATAGATTCAATTATTTCAATTTCGCTTAAACCAGGTAATTTTATTTTTAATATACAGTAGGCCTATAACATAAGCGACAAGCAGCCCATATAGTTCAAATTCGGACTAATACAAGTATGTTTTAGTTGAAAATGACGTTATAACTACTTGATATGTATTGTTGATGTTTATATACAAAACTGATAGTAATGTGTTAATACACCACACCTCACGGATGTCTGTTTCTCATTGTTTTGAATTACTATGTTAACTGCAGTAAAAGTAATGTTGTGTAATTATATTGAGTTGTGGAAGTGTAACTGTTATAATAATATGTTTTTGTGAAATTTGTAAAGAAATATCGTTTGGAATGAAATATTTCACCAACCGAATTAAATG
The DNA here is from genome assembly GCA_023014485.1 of Bathynomus jamesi. Lineage (NCBI taxonomy): Eukaryota > Metazoa > Arthropoda > Malacostraca > Isopoda > Cirolanidae > Bathynomus > Bathynomus jamesi. The sequence goes on from JAJOZX010004236.1 coordinate 256,262, forward strand.
TATTAACAATGACGTCATACTGAATCACTCTAGGCTGGTAAAAAAAGAAAATGGGAAGTTTATAGAAAAATAACTGAATCACAAGCTAGATTCTAGACTGGACTTGCTATAATATTTTTAAACCTTAGTAAAGATCAGAATAGTACAGTATAACGTTTAAACTAGAGTGCCAAAGGAAATTAAAAATGATAGGTTTTAGAAACATATTTATAATAATAATTAATTAAAGTTGGTTTCGAATAATTTCTGGATACTTTTTTCTATTGCTTCATTGTTATGACGAGACTTTTGCATTTATTACAGGTGTTTTAATTAAGGTGTCGCATGTATGATGTGGTCAGATCCCATTATAAGTGTTTGGTGTTTTTTCTGATTTTCAAAACTTAGGTTTAGGTGAAGCTCAGCCACTCTTCCGTTGATGTTCATGTAGTTTCTTTAATCAATGGAATAGACCCTCCAAATGTTGCGGGGGTGTGGGTTCCATATCCAGCATAATCATCAAAGGTGACACTAACAAATTCCCCGTTGAATGAACCCTCTTGGTCGTAAGAGCGTAAGTCGGACAACCAAATAACATTGTATATATTTTGTAACGAAATAGTATTGGATTTTACTTTGGGAGAAATGAAAGCTGGCCCCTGATTGGACAATTCACAATTAGTAGGGTGGAGTTGACTGAATCTCTGAACCAACTTGGTCTAAAAAAAAATGTACAGGGTCGGTCTCCATAGACTAAGACTTCTGTAAAAGGGGTGGGCTTTCCAATAGTCGCTCAAGAATGTCACAAACATTTCCACACGCCATTCCCTTACTATTCCGTAAAGAAATATACATACATACATACACAATGCAAGTAATCAATATAAACAGCCTTCTCCTCTAATATCTATCCCACATTTCATGTTATTTTCAAACAAAACTGGGTAAACAGCGGGTAAAAGAAAACAAGATTGCCAAATTAAGTCTGTGCCCATCAAGAATTTTGCCAAGCGTCTTGCCAATCAATCTGCCATGGTTTTAATGACCATGAAGCAATTGACAATATATAGAAATTATTATTAAAAGACAATTACCATATTTTTCTAAAATAAGAATTATTTTTAAATTTATTTAAACCATATATATATATATATATATATATATATATATATAAATCTGTTTTTTAACCAAAAATATTTCAAAGATTTTGACTAAATCAGAAAATCCAAAGATGTCCTTAAAAGTTAGGGTCACTATATATATATATATATATATATATATATATATATATATATATATATATTCAGTAATCCCGGTGTCGGACTCCTGGCGGTGAAATTCAGGATTCACTCCCGGCTGCTGGCGCCTTGGTTGGGTTGGGTTGGCCACTCATCCTGTTTCTGCTCAGGCTCAGTTGACCCTCGGGGCACACTCATTCTTCCACAAGGTGGGAAAACGAATGCGGAGTATTTTTTAATAAAATATCCCCCCCCCCCCCCCCCCCCCCCCCCCCCCAAAAAAAAAATGAATTAATCATTAAAAAAAACTTTCACTTAAAAATACCAAAATCTTTTAAATTATAATAATAATAATAATATTAATAATTTTTAATATTAAAAAACTTTATTTATTGTTAGCGATTAATTAAAATTCCTAAAATGTTTTAAAAGTTTTCAGTCTTTTAAAAATGTAATTAGGAATTATGTAATTGGAAATTGTAATTAGAATTTTTCTTTTTTTTAAAATAGTTACCCCACAATAATTAAAATTAGAAAGAAAAAAGTTATAATAACCATGTTTCAGTTAATAATAATAATAATGTGGAGCAACAAGCTTGACTTTCGTGAGAATGAACAATTCGAACAGAAGCAAAACCAAGGTTAACTAAGGTCAACCAAAGTTAATTATAATAATAAATATACTTGTAACTAAATCTATTTAATATATATTCTATCTTGTTGTGTAATATATTACTTTATATGTAAGTATTTAAAAGTAAGATATATAGAAATATATGAGCTATATTTTTTCTATATTGAAATCTATATATGCCACAAAAAAATCTATTTTCTAAACCTTAGCTGAACTTATTTCATATATATATATATATTATATATATATATATATATATATATATATATATAAATAAATAAATGATTTTACTAGTCAAATGTCAATAAACTAGATACACACACACACACACACACCCGTACATACACACACACACACACACATGTACACCCATATATATATGTGTGTGTTTATTTTTTTACCAAACTACAAATTTTTTGCGATTTCTGTTCAAACTTTTTTTTTTAAGTTATACATTTATTACATGAACCAGTTTCTACCTCATTTTTTTTTCCTTTTTTTGGTGTGTGTATCTCAACCCTTTTCTTGACCTTCTGCTGTAATAAAAAATTTGAAAACCTATCTACCTACAAAATACAATGGTTCTATGAATAAATTAATGTTTTTAAAACGTCTTTTATTATTTCATTCATATATCCTAGACCAAAGAAAGTCAGGGATTGTTCCGAGCCAATTTAAGAATTGGGGAGGGCGAGTGCAGTAACTAGCCTGCTGCATGAAATGTATTTGGCTCGACGCAGCTCTTCTTTTAAAGAGGGCTTATTTTTTTTGGTTGGTGATATCATCATCCGTTTCAGTGTTCTCTGGTGGACGAAAGACGTAAAACGAACACCCAACCAACTTTCAACAGAACATTGGTAGTATAGTGTGTTCTTTAAGTACCCTATTTGGAGGCACAGAACGAGTTAAAGGATGTCAGGTTAGTTTAGAACTTGTTACGCTGTACTTAGGGTTATGAAAGATATAGGCAAAGACCTTACGTAAGATATTTGTTAATATCTTCCATTACAGTATATAACCAAGGGTTCTGCCATATTAATATTTCTGTACGCGCCACCTTACGTGGAGTGAGAACTAGTATTTGCCCAAGGTCATATTCGCTTCGCTTAACCTTCAAATGTTTAACCAGGATTGAGGAAGGTCATAAATTTTTTCCGTTTGGAGTTTGCCAGGTCATTCAGAGGTGACAAGTGTCCAAGTAGCGTTCAAGAAATATCCGTGTTACTGAACAGAAGAAAAATGTCCACCTCAGTTCAAGCTTGAAACAATTTTGAACAATTAGTCCCAAATGTCCCATGTTCTCAATGATTGAGTTTCAGTATGAAAGTTATATTTCAGTTATATAAATGAACAGACATATGCACTGTCCAGTATAAGGTATCCATACAGCTCTTTTTTTTTCATTTGCTTTTGTCCTTGTTTCCCCCCCCTCCTCCTATATTTAATTTTCTCTTCTCCCTTGTCTCCTGTTGTTTGTCACATCAACCATTCTACAAGGTGAACGGGAGTTATTTTATTTCCTGGGCTAGTACAAGTCCAACTATAATAAGCATTACAACAAAGGGCAAATGGACTTTCTACCCACCTTGTACACTTCAGAGGTTTAATGTCCTTTCCCTGGTTTGGTTAAGAATACAGGTGAACCCCACTTAACACAGCTTCGTTTAATTTAGCTTCGCTATAATGGAGTTAACAAATTACTACCACTTCTCGTTTAACGTAGTACGTTACCCCGCTATAACGTACATGGTAACTACGCAACGTATATTATTTGCCAAAATTGACACTACATACCTACACGCTCTCGTAGGCTCCAAGACCAGGGTTGGAGCAATTATAATACATTTTCTGAGGTCGATTACCGTACAATTGCAATTACAATTACAATTATACCCTTTGTCATGAATTACAATTACTATGAAGCCTAAATTTGCAATTATTATTACAATTACATTGAAGGAGAAGTAACAAATTTTTATAGTCACGATTTACAAGACATTTATTTACATTTTCCCATTCAACAAAATGCATTTTGTCAAAGAGTTCTCGGTTCCATTTTGTAAAAATAAGCGAGCGAAACGTTGCACTTCCCAACTTCTATTGGGAGAGGAATAGTTTCCTGCTATGCTGAATACACACTCAGAAGGAGCTGAGGTGGCTGTGCACCCAATGATCTCTTGGGCAATATTGACGATGGGTCTTATGAAAGGGGCGAACTTTTCCAGTACTCCGAAGGATCCGTATCGAATGTAACAATTGAATTGTAGCAATTACAATTACTCGGCTTGAAAATTTTATAATTACAATTACAGAAAATGGATAATTAATTACAATTACTCCAAGACTAGCAACGTCACACTGCGCGTGCGTACTGCGTACACTCGCTTCACTGGCGTCTGTTTACCTACAGTTTTCCCACGCATTGACTACGTTAGTTGGTGGTATTTTGGGGCTTCATTATTTCATCATTCTTAGCCATTATTTCTGCTCCATTGATGGTGAGTGTTAAATTTTATTTTTAGTTGTTAAATTTTTTAATTTATTTTATTGTTTCTATTTTACAAAAAGGCATTTACAATATTTATTATTTGTATTTAATTTGTATTTTTAATGTGTGTGTGTGTGTGTGTGTTACGTTATAGGGCAGAAAATCTTGCGTCGGAATGTATCTTCCGATAATACATCATTTCAATGGGAAAACGTGCTTCGTTTAGCGTAGTTTCGCTTAACGTAGTGTTTTACAGAAACGTATCTACAACGTTAGGCGGGTTACGCCTGTACTAAACCCAAATCTCGAAATGAAACAATATAGACTGAACAACGTCGAAAGGACTTGCGACGAAATTGGGGCTGGAGAGGTACTTTTCAACTAAATAAGTAATACAAAGTAGACCTTATTGAATTTAGTTGAATTTATACAATTTCTTGAAATTTTCATTGATCCATGTTCGTTCAAAGGAATGGAAAAAGAAGAAAACAAACAGTAAACTTGAACGTCTCAGTGTCAGACCATTTGAAAGTGTAAAGTTAAAATTAGTCGGTTGTTGCATTTCCTATTCACAGTTGTCCAAATCCTATAAATCCATTGACAGATAACTTAATGTACATGTGAATTATGGTTTTTCATGAAAATGGATTGGATCTTTTCCTTTATAGCACCCCTAATTTTTTCTTTCTCGGTTAGGTCAACTGTACGCCCTTGACAATTGATTAAATTAAGTCGTATATTATTGGCGTTAAAACTAACGAATATTTTAACGAAATACTAACGAATATTTGGATCACCTGAAGATTAGGGCCCCAGCCTTCGTTAGTTAGCCTTATAAGGCTAACTAACGGAAATATCATGACTTAACCTAACCAATCGTTAGGTCAACTACGCCCTTGACGATTGGTTAGGTTAAGTCGTGATATTTTCGTTAGTTAGCCTTATAAGGCTAACTAAAGAAGGCTGGGGGTCTGATCTTCAGATGATCCGAATATTTTAACGAAAATATCACGACTTAACCTAATCAATTGTCAAGAGCGTACAGTTGACCTAACCGAAAAAGAAGAAATTAGGGGTGCTATAAAGGAAAAGATCCAGTGCATTTTTAAATCTAATACTTAAACCACAGTGTCTTTCAGTAAAGAGAAGATGAAGTACAGCAACAATGAAAAAGGATTGGGTACCATCTGGAGTAATCTAATGAAACGAGCCCTAGTCTTAACCCTTTAAGGCCGGAATTTTTTGTAGGGTTAATTTATGAATGCGTGTATTTGAAATGCTACCAATTTGTAACAGTCGTCCTGAAAGGGTTAAATGTGTTAATGAAGCATTGAATTATTTCCTCTTAAATTTATGGCTCTAGGCTTAAGTAAAAAAAAAAAGCTTGTTACATTTTTTGGATCACCTGAAGATCAGGGCCCCGAGCCTTCGTTAGTTAGCCTTATAAGGCTAACTAACTAAAATATCACGACCTAACCTAACCAATCGTCAAGGGCGTACAGTTGACCTAACGATTGGTTAGGTTAAGTCGTGATATTTTCGTTAGTTAGCCTTATAAGGCTAACTAACGAAGGCTGGGGACCCTGATCTTCAGGTGATCCCGTTTTTTTAATGTAACTTAAATGAAATTAATTTATTTAAACTATTAGTTTCTAACCATATCAAATTGGTACAACTTTAAATTCGTTTTCTGGCGTTTTTTACTTTTGTCGCTTGGCCACTTCTTCTACGGAGGGCTTCATATTATATAGAATTTAGCACAGAAATATAAACAAATGGTTTCAGAAACGACCAAAGTATTCGTTCAGCAATTTTTACCTTTACAGTCTCACTGTGACTGTAATGTCCCACCCCACCGGAAATAATAATATATATCATACGAAACTGTAACTTTTCTACAAATATTTATGTAAGTTAAGTTTAGTTGTCAGGAAAAGGACCTAAAGTATGTGTAGTTTAACACAATCTGAATATCATTACTTTAATTGGATCACCTGAAGATCAGGGCCCCCACCTTCGTTAGTTAGCCTTATAAGGCTAACTAACGAAAATATCACGACTTAACCTAACCAATCGTTAGGTCAACTGTACGCCCTTGACGATTGGTTAGGTTAAGTCGTGATATTTTCGTTAGTTAGCCTTATAAGGCTAAAGAAGGCTGGGGGCCCTGATCTTCAGGTGATCCCTTTAATTTCAAAAGTAAAATGCAGTTTATTAACTGGTCCTATATTTTTAGTACACATTAAACTGGATAAATCTTTACTATCCAGACAGTATTCAGAGACAAACCATAAGGCCCTAATTACTAACCTAACCTAGCCTAATCTAATCTAACTTAACATACTGTATTACCACGCTATTACGGACTCTGTCTCTGAACACTGTCTGGATAGTAAAGTTTTACCTTAAACTGTATAATGATAATAAATATTAAAATATAATTTAAGTTCGTGATATTGTTTCGGGAGTAATTTAGTTCTCCTTCCAAACACTAGATGGCAGAAGAGAAAAAACTAACGAAAAAATTGGGCTGATTTTCAGACCTTGTTATAAATAGCTATTGGTAAAATGAAATAAAATACTACCGTCAACTGTGGTTACTTGGGACTACCGGGGTAACTTGAGCCATTTTGATCTTTTAACTTTGAATGCTCTAGTTTGTTAGGATGTAAACTGTAGAATTCAAACACATATTTTGGAATTTAAAGACATGTATGAACAAATTGTTTCCTCTCTCAATAATGCTAGCCTACACTTAAATATCTTTAGGAGAAAAAATTATACATGTAGACCTGGCTGGAGCGATTATGTGGCTGAACTTCATAATGCAGCCAGAGATGCTTTTTTAATGTGGTGTGAACAAGGGAAGCCAAGGGAAGGCCCTGCATTACAACAAAAACAGAGAGCTGATGCCAGGTTCAAGTATGCATTAAGGTATATAAAAAATCATGAGGGTGAGTTAAGCAGGGATGCCCTGGCTAGAAAGCTTGCCAGTAAGAATACAAGAAACTTTTGAGAAGAATTAAAAACAATGAATAATAGTGCAATGTCTCTCCCTGCTAATATTGAAAATGTAACTGGGACTGAGAATATACTGTAGTCAAATTATGGAAGGAACACTACAGTGAGTTATTCGAGTTGAATAACTCACTGTAGTGTTCCTTCCATAATTTGACTATATTCTCAGTCCCAGTTACATTTTCAATATTAGCAGGGAGAGACATTGCACTATTATTCATTGTTTTTAATTCTTCCCAAAAGTTTCTTGTATTCTTACTGGCAATAATGTTAATTGTGATGCTACCTATAGTCCGGATATAAGAGTTAGAGTATTTGAGACTAAACAGGTCATAAAATGTTTAGATTGTAACAAATCATGTGGTGTTGATGGTATTTCTGCTGAGCATCTGAAATTTAGTAGTGACAGATTAGTGCCTCTGTTAGCTTTGTGCTTTACAGGTTTATCATACATGATGTTTTTCCGGATACAATGTTATCCGTTGTTTTGGTGCTAGTACTAAAAGATAAAAAGGATAAAATTAAAGCAAAGATAATCTATAGGCCAATAGCCTTGGCCAGTATTATGTCTAAGGTGTTTGAATATATACTCATTAATAGACTTGAATGTTACCTGTATACTAGTGATAACCAATTTGGTTTCGAAAAGAAACACAGAACTGATATGTGTGTGTGTATGCCTTGAAGGAAATGGTCTGTAAATACCAAACTCTAGATACTAATGTATTTCTGTATTTCCTGGATGCCTCTAAAGCATTTGATCGTGTTAATCAAGACAAATTATTCATGAAACTTGTAAATCGTAATGTACCTGGTTACTTGGTCCGTATATTAATATTCTGGTATAATCACCAGACAATGAATGTAAGATGGGGTGGGGTTAATTCAGAGCCATTCTCTGTGACTAATGGTGTCAGGTAGAGAGGGGTACTATTCAATGTTTATATGGATAATCTATCTGTTGTGCTGAACACTTGTAAAATAGGCTGCTATATTGATACAATGATTGTTAATCATCTGATCTATGCAGATGATCTAGTTCTTATTTCTCGATCTGTAAAAGGGCTCAGCACACTTTTGAAGGTGCGTGAAAGGTATGGGAAGGATAACGACATAAAATATAATCCTGATAAAGGTCATGTTATGATTATGAGGACCAAGGCCTACACGCATATAAAATTTCCTGAATTTCAATTGAATGGTAGGGTGCTGTCAGAGGTAACCCAGACTAAGTATCTTGGCCACATACTAGCGGATAGTCTTTCAGATGACTGTGATATTCAGGGAAATACTTTGGTTGGAAAATTTCATGTGTTCATTAGATGTTAAGTTGATTTTGTTCAAAACTCTTTGTAACCCAATGGGTGTCCGGACAATTCGTCCCTGGACAATTCGTCCCTGGACAATTCGTCCCTAGGACAATTCGTCCCCAGACAATTCGTCCCCAGACAGTTCGTCCCCAGACAGTTCGCCGCGTACAAATAAAATTTATTATCTAAGTTAGGTTTTAGAAAACGTAAAAAACTTCTAATATTTACTATTACATACAGTTACATACAATACATTTTAATAGTAACAAACATTAAAAAACAGATAAAATGAAAGCATGAAAGGCATTTTAAATTTGAGATTATGGGCAACCCCTTTTAAGAAGTGAAGCTTATTTATCGAGTCATACTTTTCTATTAATTTTAGTATACGACTATCTAGATCTCTGTATTTTTTCTTCTTAAAAACGACTTCCCCCTGAAGAAATTTCTGCATTTTGCTTCTCGCCAAACCTTCTTCGCGTCGTAGCACGTCTATAAGAGTCCATATATTGGGGTGGATTGCGCTCACCGCACGATTCAGGGCACTGTGAAAAGCTTCTAAGCCGTTTATGGTACGGGGTTAGGTTAGGTTAGGTTTTTACTTGTTTTAAAGCCTAACTTAAATAATAATTTTTAATTTATGAAGGTTTTATGAAGAAAAAGTTGCCGAGTGTCTCTTACTTTTATTTTGAAGGCGACGAGTACTTAAGGTCATATTACAATTTAAAACTTAAAAATTAATTTTGTAGGCGACGTACTGTCCGGGGACGAATTGTCCTAGGGACTAATTGTCCGGCGACGAATTGTCCGGGGACGAATTGTCCGGCGACGAATTGTCCGGGGACGAATTGCCCTCGCACCATTCCAATGTATGCAGCTCATTTGTGGTGGAACTACAGTATAATTTGAGAAAATTATATGTTGCATATAATAATAGTTTTAGGAGTTTATTAAGGACTCCAAGATTTGTAAATGGTGCTCCTTCTAGTGTCAGTATGCTGTTTGTAGTCAATAAGGTGCCTAACTGTGCCAGTGTCATTCGCAATTTTGTATTTAGATTTATCACTAGGCTTAGTGAGTCAGTCAATAAGATAATAGAAGCCATGGTTAGTGGTCTGGTCTCCGATATATTTTATAAATCTCAAATCTGGAAGCATTGGCGTAGGCAATTGTATGCTCATTATGCACAGTGATTCACTGGCCTACTTAGTCAGTGCTCCAAACAACTATCTCTTAATTTTCTATGGACCGCTTGTATATTGTTTGTACCTGTTGAGTCTGAAATAGTGTTTGTTTGTTTGTTTGTAATAAGGCAACAAAAGTATAGGTAAACGTTAAGTTTAGAGACGTATATTAAACTCGAAAAGGTTTAGGGGCGTCAATTATTGTGTCGTCTATAACAGCTGTCGGATCACCTGAAGATCAGGGCCCCCAGCCAACGTTAGTTAGCCTTATAAGGCTAACTAACGAAAATATCACGAGTGAACCTAACCAATCATTGGGTCAAGTGTTTGCCCTTGACGATTGGTTAGGTTAAGTCGTGATATTTTCGTTAGTTAGCCTTATAAGGCTAACTAACGAAGGCCGGGGGCCCTGATCTTCAGGTGATCCCAGCTGTCTAATTGTTTTAAACCATTACTTTTTGTTTAGGTTAACTGAATGCCAGGTTAGGTCAACTGTACTCCCTTGACAATTGGTTAGGTTAAGTCGTGATATTTTCGTTAAAACTAATGAAAATTTCACGATTTAACCTAACCAATTGTCAAGGGCGTACAGTTGACCTAACCGGGCATTCAGTCAACCTAAACAAAAAGTAATAGTTTAAAACAGGGGTTCTCAAACTTTTTGTCACTTCGTACCCGCTGATTCAGCATACGATCAGCTAGTACCCCCATTATAGTGGACCGGACAAAATTCAAAAATCGACTTTGAACGGCGTTTTTTGTTAATAGCTGGCACCCATGCTAAATCAATGTACCTGTGGGTGAGGAATAAAATGTAGGTGGATGCCACTCTCGCTTTTGGCTTTGAAAGTCATTTTCGAGGTCAAACTGTGCAAAAAATGATATTTTCTAATTTTAATTTTAAAAAGAATATTCTGAGCCAATTGGTTTGGCCAAATGTTTCATTTTGCCACACTTAGTGATAAAGAAGTATGATGACACTCTTATTCCATCCGAATTACCAACTCAAGGTCAAATTCAAGTTAATCACGACAGAAATTGTGCTAAAAATGTGTGATTTTTTATTTTAATTGGCGAAAAAAAACATTGAGCAAGTCTGTTTGTCAAAACAATTTATTTTGACATGATTAGTGCCTAATAAGTTTGATGGCATGAATTAAGTACTCACAGTAACAGAATTATCACAACTAAATCACAAAGCAGTAAATATAGCCCCATACCTATACAGTTTACACACTAGTAACATCTACAAGTTCACGTTTCTTGATGAACAGCACCGAAATGCTGCACTGACAGTCACAATTGTGTGGATTGCAATCACTGAAGAACAGAGTTATTAGTGCCTTACAGCACATTCCAGCTTCTCTCGATTTCAGCCCGGAAGAGAGACATAGATCTACTGTCCAGCTGGGTTACAGCAACCGCTGTCGTCACAACCACAAGCTGTCGTACACTTCATCCTTTTCCTGAAGCAGTTGTATCTAGCTGTCTTGCACTTTTTCTTGCAACCACAAGCAACAAGCTCCAGGCAAGCTTCAGGGGTTGGAGGAAGTCTTGTCCACACTGGTAGGAGGCTCCCATCTTCCAACTTCCAGGCTGAAGTGTCCACCGTATCTTCAACATCTACGTGCTCTTTGTCAGCCTGGCGCCATATTTTGGCCTGATAGTTTGCTCGCTTGGCGTGGAGCTCCAGGGCATCCTTTGTCGGTGGGAGCATTTCCAGTCTTCTTGGCCTTCCCAAAAAGGTGAACTCTGGCGTCATCAACTGTGTGTTGTTCCAAAAAACCTTAGCCCCCCCCCCCATTTGCAGCTTACATGTTTACTTATATCGAAGTAGTTTTTAGTGATTATAAAAATATATAAAATTCTTTATTTATTGCAGGTATTAAAATTACTCTAGCTGATAAAGTGATAAAATAATGGCTTCTCAATTAATTGGTGATTCGGAGAGGCAACGTGTGATAGATCGCATACGAGCAAAAACATTTCGGGAAGCTCGTGATGCTGGAGCCACCTTTATAACACGTTCATGGGTTGCCAAAAAGTTGCGAAGAAGTGAGGACTTCGTCAAAAGAAATTGGAATAAAACTTTGGATGAATGTGAAATGGATACAACCAAATCTGGGCGCCCAAATTTGCCACTCTCTCAGGAAACAAAGGATATCATTGAAAGCGGTACGCGTAAGCGGAAAAACAGCTGTGCTAAACTTTCTAGAGAGATCGAAGTGTTGAGAGGAAAGATCGTTAGTGGTAAGATCATTCGACTGTACCGTCATAGGCATGAACTTCCAAAGCCAAGAAAAACTCAACTTAACATCGATGACAGAATGTGGTTTGCCCATTATCTTGAAGATTGGGATGTGGATGATTTCATGCATTTAGCTGTCTCCGATGAATTTTTTGTTTACGTAACACGTCGGCCTAACTACCAAAATGATCGAGTGTGGGCCACAACACCAGATGAAATCGATGACAATGAATATTATCGCCAGTTATTAAAAAGTCCAGACTGTGTTGGTGTGTTTGTTTTGTTCACTGCAAAGAAGCTCATGTGGGTGCTGAAGCCAAATGGTCAGAGTTGGGATGGATAGTATTTTCGTGATATTATTCTATCCCAGCATGTCATTCCTTTTCTAAGAAACCCAAACAATGTTATGGATGTCGATCAGGTCACACTTCTGCACGATAAGGCCCCCTGCTTTAAGGCATTAGCCACTCAACAGTTGTTGCGGAACCATGAGATCGATTTCTTTGGAAATGAAGAATGGCCAGGAAATTCTCCTGACCTGAACGTCTGTGAACACATTGGATCAGTTATAAAGGACAAGGTTGAATGTTTCTTGTTTCAAGAACCTGCAGCAAATGGCGGGAACACCAAGTTTTAATTGTTTCTCATTCAATGCAGGATTAAATTCTCTTTTGTAAGGTATGTTTAGTTTTACTGTACCTCTAATGGTTTAGGCCATGGGCGGGGGGGCTAAGGTTTATTGGAGCCCCGTAGTAGCCACAGATATATTGAAACAATTCGAAACATACCTATCTTTTAGCAGTATTATTATTATTATTTTACCAGCTGGCACTGTCTGCACTCTTTTAATTGCTTATACCAAACCAATGTCTGGCCAGCCAGTGCATTGAAAATATTCAACATGTGAAAGTATGCTATTACTTGTACTATGGTAGTAGTAGGCACATGCGCACCTCACCCAGCATGCTAAATGTAGTTTTAATGGAAATAAAGACATCCAGAGTCATAGTTACATTCAATTATTATCCATAAAATCAAAACAATATGCTTTATGTGCTAATGATGCACCTTTAAACACGTTGTTACATAGAGCCACCACTGAAATGCAAAAAATCGGAATTTTTCAGAATTTGATTTTTGTAACCTTGTATGGGACCTTCAAACTCAAAATTGAGAGTGGCATCCACCCACATCTTGTTTGGCATCCTCAATACTACTTATCTAGCGTGGGTGCCTGCTATTAACAAAAATCGCCCAAGTAACCTCAGTTGACGGTACTATTTTGTTCCTCAAATTTTACAGAACAATAAAATATTTTCTGGAGTGCTTGCCACCCCACCCTTCGCGACCATACTGGGATCGCGTCCCACACTTTGGGAAACCCTGTAATCTGAAACAACTAATATTAGGGTAACGAAACCCAGCAAAAATTACCGTGTGAATGAGGTATTATAACTTCAGCACATTTGCTGCGACTTCTAAACCTATTTGCTGCATACGGGATTAGTAATCTCATTTGTTCTTAGTTTAGGATGACGAAGTGTAAACAAAGGTTGAGGTTGGATATTTGAACTGTCTCCATGACAATATTAATGTCATAAATATACACACTAGTTAGTTTTTAGGCCTGCCCGTTGTAGTGTTATTAGGACGCGTTTACGTAACTTCGCCCTAATATACTGTACATATTTTAAAAGTTAGATGAGCATAGGCCTAGGACTTATATCGTTTCTTCTCACTGCCCTCTTTTATGCAGGAAGAAGTGGGCAAGGGCAAATGCCTGCAAAAACGCCTCCCCTCCCCCCCCGCCAAGTCGTAGAGGAAGAAGAGAGCCAAGATCAAACTCCATGGTTCTTGAGATGCTTGGGCACTCTGCGTTTGAAAAATTGGAGGTCATAGACAGGGGGAAAGATGGATTGAGGAAGATTGTTCCAGATTTGACCGGTTGAGTAGATGAAAGACTGAAAATACTAATTAACCCTTGCGTTAGAAAGTTGAACATTCTGGGTAGGACATTCTGGGTAAAGGTAAAAGGTGAGGTTCCAAAAATATTTTACTTCCATTTAGTAGGCCCTACTAAACCATAGTACAACGGTCAGTAACTTGCAGCTCCGAAAATTATAAATATACAGGGTGTAACAAAAGTCCGTTCTCATAGAGAAATAAGATATAACAGAACTGATCGTAATGCGTTTGTTTTAATTTAAGTGGAACAGTGAATCGCCACAATTATCGTTACTGGAGCGACGAAAATCCGCATTGGGTTGAAGATGAACATTCGTAGGTTGATCCCAGGATTACGGTGTGGGCAGGAATTCATAGAGGAACCATCATAGGAACATACATTTTTGATGAAACCATGAACGTGGTTCCGGAGGGAACAACAAACAACATTCTGAAGGGAATTTTGCGAACGTACATTGACGAAATGTCTTTGGGTGTTAGACGAAAGTTCTGGTTTCAGCCAAGATGGTGCACTTCCGCATTTCGCTCGTTCAGTGAGACAATGGTTAGATGAGAATCTTGTGGCAAATAGATAAAACACCGAGGTTGTGTGGAATGGCCGTCTCGAAGTCCTGATTTGAACCCACTTGACTTCTTCTTGTGGGGCTACTTAAAGTTCGTTGTTTAGAGTCAAGACCTCAAACGATCGAGCAGTTAAAAGAAAAACTTACAGATCAGTATAACATAATTTGTGCGGAAACACTTCAAAACATTACCGACAGCTTACAAAAACGAGGAGAAATGTATCAATGGCTACATGAGATACAATTTGAGCATGTACTGGATTAATTGACAAGTTGATTGTATTGTTTGCAATGTAGAGTTAAACGTATTTTCTCGTTCAATTCTCTTATATATTATTTCCCTATGAGAACGAACTTTTGTTACACCCTGTATATGAAGTACGTGACTAATAATAAATTTTTAAAAATATGAAATGAAACCGTCATGAATAATATATTATATTTGCTTCATATATTAATATTATTGCTAATATATCATTATTATTAATATTTTTAAATATTTTTTGTCATCATTAATACAAAACAAATAAATTCCTTAGATTAATTTTACATGGATTTACTGCGAAGCAGGTAAGTGTGTTTATTGCATTACAATTATATATATATATATATATATGGCAGCTTAGGCTGATTTAGCCTCAGGCCATCGCATTTTGAGCCCCATGTTGCAATAATAAATACGCAAGACAACCTTCATTTCGTTGTTAAATTTATGTAATATTATTTATTTGTAATAATGATAATGGCGAAATTTCGACAGGAGAAAATAATTTAAAAAAATAAAGGCATGTGGAACAGGCACCAAGAAAAAAAAAAAAAAGAAGTCGGGTGAAAAAGTCGTAAACCGCATTAATCAGTCACGAATATAAACAAAGGCTTTATATAATAAATAAGATGAAAACAAATGAATGACAAATCACGTCTGCGGTAACATTTATTTTCTTTTTCTCGGTTACTTGATTAACCCTTTCAAAAAGTCATGGGGACATGCAGTCAATCAAATGTTCGTAAGAGGCATTTTTTTTTTTTTTTTTAGCCAAATGGAATCAAGATTAAAAAAAATGGTACGATTATTTCTAAAAGAAATGTAATTTTTTTTTTTTTTTAATTTAAACTTCAAGATAAAATCAACGTTAAATAATAATT
Organism: Bathynomus jamesi; assembly: GCA_023014485.1. Classification (NCBI taxonomy): domain Eukaryota; kingdom Metazoa; phylum Arthropoda; class Malacostraca; order Isopoda; family Cirolanidae; genus Bathynomus; species Bathynomus jamesi. Next base: position 272,035 of record JAJOZX010004236.1, read on the forward strand.
TTACATCATTATTATGTAACATAATATATATTTGAATTACGTAATTATCGTTATGACGCAACGATATTTTTCTATTATTTAGTGCGTTATCTCGCCAAATGAATATTAGATATTCGCCACCTAGCGAATGGAGTTAGAACTAAGCTTTGCCAAAGTGTATACTCGGATGATTTAGAAGCATATTACCAAACACTAAATCTTACCACAATTTGCCAAAAAATGTCAGAGTATATGCTTAATTTATTTACTGATCCTATATCTCATTATATATTATTAAAGTATATGACAACAACTATTAAAATATAATTGAGGTTGATGACTTTTTTCCCGCGGGAATTTAGCTCTCCTTCCAAACACTAGATGGCAGAAGAGAGAAAAAGTTAACGCAAAAGCGGGCAGAGTTTTCGATCTTGTTATAGGTTATCTTTGATATTAGTTACAACGAATACGGTAATGATCATACGGTATAAAAATTAAATGATATTTATTAATAGCTGTAACAGATACCGATCGAAATTTGGTACGTCATCAAACATATTTTTATTTCTGAAAGTTTGATGCGGTGTTATAACCTTTGCCTTTGGTTAGTTTCCACCCGAATTGTTCATTCTGACGAAGGTCAAGCTTTTCACTCCACCTTAGATCTACAGTTTAACGTGAAATTCGAACCACGCCCCACCAGCAGCCCAGCGTCTTAACCACTAGGCCACCCAGGGTACCCATTTATCTACCAACCACTTTCTTTATTGTATGGAAGGATGAACAGCTGGGTTTTGCTGCGCGCCGGCTGCCGTCAGCGGGTCTCGATCTCGGGGCCGATGGATTCGTAGTCAACGACGCTAACCACTACACCACCGAGGCGCAACTTACTGTATACCGATGAGTTACACTCATAATTTTATTTGTTTTCTACATTCTAGCGAAAGGGGACCTACAGTTTAACGTAAAATGTGAGCCATGCTCACCGAGTAAGACAGAAAAGTAGTTATGTGTTCTGGGCATGACCCAAACCTCTCTCTCTCTCTCTCTCTCTCTCTCAAAGTGTGTAACCAGCCATTTCGCGTAATGGCTGAAACTTTTAGTCATTTCGCGAAATGGCTGTTTCACTTGGTCATTTCGTACAAGATTATTTGCCCGGTTAGGTCAACTGTATGCCCTTGACAATTTGTTAGGTTAAGTTGTGTTATTTTCGTTAGTTTTAACGAAAATAACACGACTTAACCTAACCAATTGTCAAGGGCATACAGTTGACCTAATTGGGCCTTCAATGGCGGACATCGGAATAACATTGAAGGCCCGGTTAGTATTTGAAAACCTCTATATTGAAAATTCAAATGTGCTCAAATGTTCAAATGTGTATTTGAAGAGTGTTTCTCACTTATTTGAACAGACCTGTGGATGTATATATGTTTTAGCAGATTTAGTTAGTTAAATAAAGGTTTCCAATTTTATTGTGATGTTTGTTATTTCTATGAATTCATGACAAAAGTCATTTTAGCCATTTCACGAAATGACCAAGGTGGAATTTCAGCCATCTCGCGTAATGGCTGAAGGTTTTAGTCATTTCGCGAAATGACCAAGTGAAACAGCCATTTCGCGAAATCACTAAAAGTTTCAGCCATTACGCGAAATGGCTGGTTACACACTTTGACTGTAATATATATATTATATATATATATATATATATATATATATCATCAGTCACATGTACATACTTGTAACAGATACGATGTTAATATCAGAATCCTTGAATTTTCCGTATTAAAGTCAAATTTTAAAAGATCTGAACTAAAACAAAACCCCCAAAATCTCAAAAATTGGTCTTCAATTGTTTAAAAAAATACAAGGCTATTTTCTTGCGCAATTTGGCTTAATCAGGAAAATTACCCTGACAGTATATATACACATATATACACATACATTTTAACTGCAAACAACACACAGTATAATTAATGTAGACAACGACGCTTGTGTAGAAGAGCGTTCCGCACAAGATGAGGAGAGAGAACGAAGAAATGAAAAATGAGGTACCACCCGGAAATCGAACCCGGGATCATCCTTTTGCCGGTCAGATATGCTATCCACTACACCATGGACCTCGATCAATCAGAAGTCGTAATTCTCTCTCCTCATCTTGTGCGGAACGCTCTTCTACACAAGCGTCGTTCTTTACATTAATTATACTGTGTGTTGTTTGCAGTTAAAATGTATATATGTACGGCATGCGAAGGTGATTGGTTTCTGTTCGTATGTAGGAGAATTACGACTTCTGATTGATCGAGGTCTATGGTGTAGTGGATAGCATATCTGACCGGCAATCGGATGATCCCGGGTTCGATTCCCGCGTGATACCTCATTTTTCATTTGTTCGTTCTCTCACCTCATCTTGTGCGGAACGTTCTTCTACACAAGCGTCGCTGTTTACATATGTACACATATGAATTTTGGAAGTTGAATTTCGTGCTAACTTTCCTTCATAGCAGATAACAGTTCAATGTATTTTTTTTTTCAGTGTTGTGGAAACATTAAACAAAATATTGCAAGAAATATTTTTGTAGTAATATCTGTTCTTTAGTGTAAATTTTAATAATATTAAATTGTTCTTATTATTATTTAATTGATAAAGTATTATTATTTAGTTAATTGACTGGATATCTTATTTATATTACTTAAAGAATTTGGATTAGAAACATTTATAATTAACAAACGAAAATTATTAACAAAATTCGCAATAGAACTGGCTGTTAAAAATTCCAAAAAGGTAAGTCTTATATATATATATATATATATATATATATATATGTGTGTGTGTGTGTGTGTGTGTGTGAGAGAGATGAATTTCACACTTAAACACGTGAAACGAATGAATGATGCAAACTCACAAGGAAAAAGAAAAAATTATTCCCATGACGTTTCGTGTATTCAACAGTATACCTCGTCAGGGATTGACTATATATATGCCTATGTACATTGGATCTATTTCCGAATCTCATATTGTAAATAGGATGAATCTTATTAACAAACTGAAGTTTCCTAATGATCCTAATTTCAAACTGGTAAGTTTTGATGTATGTTCGTTATTCACAAATGTCCCTGTTGATGACTTACTCGACTTTTTAAAAGATAAGATCTCTGAATATTCTTTCCATGTTCAACACAACACTCTTGTTGAATTAATTTAACTACGTCAAAGATTGTAAATTTCAGTTAAAAGCTAAGTTTTATGCTATGTCTTTTGGTTTAGCGATGGGAAATCCCTCTCACCTGTATTACCTAATTTATACTGTATATGGAATATTTTGAAAGTAGAATTTTGTTCATTATTGTTAATTTTAACTTTGTCTGGTACCGATATATAAATGATGTTTTATGCCTTTGGCTTAACAATTTGGATGGTAATGAATTTCTTGGTAGGCTCAACAATTTAGTCCCATCTATTAAGTTCACTGTTGAAAAAGGAAATGATAAGTGCCTATCTTTTCTGGATCTTAAAATTCGGAGATGCATCAATCAATTCAAATTTGAAGTTTTCGCAAGCCTACTAATAATAACTCTTATGTACATTTTTATTCTGACCATCATCCCCAATCAAATCTTCTATTTTCTCTTCTATGTTTCTCAGAGCACTGAGAGTTTCCAGTTCTGAATTTTTAGATTCTGAGTTATGCACTATGCAATATCATGAATACTGGTACTAAATTATGTTATCCTATTTCATTTCTAGATAACTGCCTTAAGAAAGTTGAGAATTGGTATTGTGATAGTGTAATTGTAAATGAATTTGATCATAAAAATATCCTTAGCCTACCTTACCACGTAAATTTTAAATATCTCCCGACTTTACTTAACCTTTAAGGACTGAAGGTACAAATTGCTAACATTTCAAATACAAGCATTCATAACTTAGCCCTACAAAATATTCAGGGCTTAAAAGGTTAAAACAATTGGTATCAAAGTAGTCTTTAAATATAATAATATGGTTAAATCTCGCCTAATAAAGATAGCCGGGATAATGCTGTTGGCTGTGTGTATTCGATCGGATGTACACAATATAACTCAGTTTATATACGGAAAAAACTTTAGATATCAGGGTAAAACATCATAAATATGCGGGTAGACCAGCAAATAACTATAATGCATCGTTTAACCATATATATATATAGATTATAGATGTATAGTATTAAGTAGGAGAGTTCTAAAGTTCTCGTTAAAGACAAAGCTATAATTGAAAGGAATATTCTAGAATGTGCATTTATCCATTTTGAAAATAATTTCAGTAATAGTTCAGGAATGTATAAAATTGACAATATCTTGTTAAAATGTGTTTTGCCCTTATCAGTGCACTTGTTAACCTTGTGCTAATCTCTTTTCACTTTTTTTTTAAATGTTCATAGGCGTATATTTTGGTCATCTTGCTTTTTCCTTTCATTCCCTGACGAAGTGTACTGTTGAATACATGAAAGGCTTTGGAATAATTTTGTCTTTTTCCTTGTGGATCAGCATCATATATATATATGTGTATATATTAAAGATAGAATGTAGAGTCTAATGACATCCTCAGGATCCTGAGGATGTCATTAGACGAAAGCGCTTGAGCACCATTCTGTGTTTCCTTTTTCCTTCGTGGTTATTTTCATCATAAATATTATTCACGTGTTACTTTCGTGAACTAATTTTCATATATATATATATGTATATATATGCACTAAAATCACAGAAACACTGATCTTATTAATAAGCAAACAACCACAGGGAAAAGGAAACACGAAGTCCGAGCGCTTTCGTGATATATTCACATTATCAAGGAGAAACAGAAAATATTTTCTGTTTCTCCTTGATAATGTGAATATATCACGAAAGCGCTCGGACTTCGTGTTTCCTTTTCCCTGTGGTTGTTTGTTTATATGTATATATATACATATAAAAGCAGTAGAGGATCTGGGGTAATCCCTAATGCAGACGTTGGAGATTTGAAGGATTATTTACCGAAACACAAAAACAAAACAGATAACGTATCCTTCAAAGCCGTAAACAAGTAGGCCTGTTTTTGATAAAAAACAAAACAAAAGACACGTGAAAAATAATAAAAAAAATGATGAAATTGAAAATAGTTTTGAAACTTAAAACTCCGTCCTGAATTAGGTAAAATGATACATGAAAGTATATATATATATATATATATACCATACGACCTACTATTTGTGTGATTGGGCGATATCCATGTGGGTCTGTATCGAAGGAGTGACATTTCAAAGGAGTGACATTTCAAAGGAGTGACATTTCAAAGGAGTGACATTTCAAAGGAGTGACATTTCAAAGGAGTGACATTTCAAAGGAGTGACATAACAAAGGAGTGACATAAATACCGTAACGAAGGAGTGACAGAATTGTTAAAATTAAGATTTTATTTAAAAAACTAGAAACCTAACCTAACCTAACCTAACCGTTGCAAGCCTCTCTTCCCTCTGGATTTGTTCTTTCTTCTTCTTTGTTGGTATTTTCGTGTCACTCCTTTGAATTTTATCTCCGATTTGTCACTCCTTTGTTATGTCACTCCTTCGTTATGTCACTCCTTTGAATAGGACCGATCCATGTTTGTGCCATTAGAACGTTCGCTCTCAGAAGCGAATGCCCACAATTTCATTCCTTTAAAGTACAAACAAAAGACACTCGACTTTTATGTCGTTTTACATTTTTCCATCACAATATTTCCCATTTTTTGCATATTCCCATTTCCCATTTATTATGGAATTGATTATAATTAATTATTGTTATCTTGCGTGTAATCCTCGTACCTAAATTTTTATCAGATTATATCGGGACATTGAATGTGGCAGGATTTGAACCCTTGTTTTTACTTTTTTACCTAATTCATCCCCAAATACACCCAATTCCTTAATATTTATTGTATATAAGTGTGTATATATATATATTTAATTAATAGTGTCACTCACTCTTGTACTATGGTTGTAAACCCTTCATTACTATGTCTCTGTAATTCATTTCCTCTCATTTCGCCCTATAATCACTTGTATTGTACCTACGAATTAAATACCTATGACTTATTAATTGGGAATTAACTCTAAAAGTCATTAAGTACATTCCATCTTACGTAATGTGATGCAGTATAAAATATTGTCGGCCATATTCATTCATACGTCCATGTCCTTTCATGACCGTTATCTTTTGTTAATTTTATATTTAATTATTTTTAATTTATTTAGTCATTCATATACCTATTGTTTACGTATGCCCTATCAACATATCAGTCCATGTTTACTCGTGTCCTTCTATATTACGCGCGTAACCTATTGTTTGATCACCTTTGATGTATGTGTACTTTATGCATTCGTGCATGACGCTGGTCATGATTACGTACGTAGCTACCTTACACGTAAATACGTCCACATGTACGAGATCATTTATTTAATAATTTTGCTTTTTCTTTTAATTATTTAACCTCTCGCAACAGTGTTCGAATTCCGATGACGTCGCCAAAAGCGAGCTTCTGAGTTCGAAACCTTCTCTCTCGCTCGAGCTACGTCGTATCCAATGTCGTAACACGGTTTCCCGTTGATCAGCGAAGTTAAGCGACATTGGGTCTGGGTAGTAGTTGGATGGGAGACCGTCCGCTGCCTTCCAGACTATGTAGCGACCCGTGGTTCGGATACCACGTAAAGCTGTAGGTCCTCTCCGTCATATGACCTTAGATGTTGCGAAGGAGGTTAAACAAAACCAATAATATTATTATTATTATCTCTCTCTCACTCGTAATTCAAAACATTATTATGTCACAATTTATGTGTTATGTTATATGTATGTGCCCATGTTCTGTATATGTTATACTCCTAATATATCTTCCCCTATACGTCCCTGACTACCTAGTTAAATCCTAGAATAAATAGTCGACATAATTGTCTATAACTATAAAACACTATAAAATTATAATTAACTGTAATAACTGAATGTGAATTGGTTGATAACTGTAATCGTAATTACAGTGTATCACAACTGTAATGTACTTAGCGATGTGCGCAGAATGTACTCGATGTACAGTGCTTACAATAAGTCTCGCGCCTCTGTCTCGTCCCAAGCTAGTCTGTTAGGTATAAAATGGGCGGTCCTTATGGCAGCGGAGGTGTGTTCGGATTGGTGCACATAATTGCTCTAAGTCTAACCCCATCAATGACGTCCATTATTACGTCACTTCTGCTACATTTTAGTGTTTAAAATACAAATGATTAAGAAGCAGAATGACCAAGTTTCGGGATGTTGGGATGGTTATGGAGCAATCCTAGTCATCATAATATTAGCTGGGCATTACATTATACCGTCTCAATGTATACTGTAGACTATAGAGAACGACTAATTCAGCAAATATCCCAAATCATGGCATGATACCTAAGTTATTTTGACGCAGGTCTAAATTATTTGCTAAATGCAATGATTGATATTAAGTAATTGTTGGGAATTGTTGTCAATATTGTTGTTTGTGATACATATCCTACGTGAAGAATCTAATGATCAAATTCCTCAGTGAACCTCTCATGCGCTCGCATTTCGAGGAAATCACGGTCGTCTCACTAATAGATAGTTTATCCATTGTTTTAAGTGGTAACCTATTCCATCTTATGAAAGTCATTAGTCTAAAGCAAGACTGGTGGGCCGTGAATCAGAGAAATTTGCATTTGATTTGTTCATCGTAATTATTACGTAATATAGTATACTGTATATAGTAGTATATAAGAGTTTATTGGTAGCATATCATATGACAATGCCCATAAACATGTGATGGCCTCGATGTTGCCAGTTTTTATTTTTTTCCTGAAACTATTACCTTCTCATAGTTTGTTTCAACAATGCATATATTATCATCTCCACGAGCGTAGACATTGCAAGAAAAGATTCTAACTAAGGATAAGTAAAGTTCTTTCATGGTCACAATATATACTTTTATAGATGTCAAACATAAAAATATAATAAAATTCTATATTAACATAAATATATATTCGATACACATTTACGTCATGGCTTTAACATCAGTATTTCATACAGCTTCCTCCGGCATCAATAATTGTAGGGAATGTTTGGTGTTCGACGTAAGCTCTCCCAACTATTCCTCGTGTGAGCTAAAAGTGCTTCAAATGTTCTTTCATTGCGTTGCTCCCATTCGTTAATCATTATTGCCCAAAGGTTTTCAATCGGATTCATATCAGGAGAACGCGGTGGCAGAATTAGATTAATAATCTCTGGCTCCCTTTCCTCCTCTCTTCGTAATTCCCCACCCAACCTCGTTTCCTTCGACATAGCAACGCTTACCTCCATCCTCATTCCACTTCCTTCATTAAACCTATTATCGCTTTTACTGTCCCTTCCTTCCATCCTTCAATGCCAGCGTTCTTAAACCTTGCACATACATTATATAATATGGAATCTAACACCTTAGATCTCTACGCATTCATGTTACTTGAAGACGCCTGTTTCTTAGGGGAATCTAAGTGTTGAGAGTGGGCTTGAGGGGTAGTCTATAGATTACTACAGATGACCTTGAACGCTCCAACTATTTAAAAATGATTATTTATTACGCACATCATATGGCATAATACACACATGAATTTAAGTATCTTACACTATAGGAATGGAATTGAATCCTACCAGAGTTAAAAAGTCGCAAAATATGATAGATTAGTTTGTATTAAGAGGTTACTAAGAGAAAAGGATTTGGGATAGAGCAGAAGGCAGAGAGTATATTTTCTCGAGTTTCGGTTATTATTAACGTTATATGGATACATTGCCATGCGGTGTGATGAGAGACAGAGAGAGAGAGAGAGAGAGAGAGTTACAAGGAGTTACAAGGAAAAGAAGCACCTCAAAAGGCCTTGCGGCCCATACCGAGGAGGTAACAATGGCAACGGGTGCCAGGGAAAATTTCCTACACCCTCAAATAGTGTGCAAGATTTGGTCTAACCTTTTTTGAACTGATCCACAGAGGAACTGTTCACAACTTCTGAAGGTAACCTGTTCCACGTGTCACAGATCTTATACGTAAAGTAATTCCCACACACACTAGTCCTAAACCGCTTCAAATCCAACTTCCAACCATTGTTGCGAGTTGGGTTATCATTTAAACTAAACATGCTTCTAAAATCGACATCGTTGAACCCGCGTAAGAACTTGAAAACCTCGATCAGTTGACCGCGCAGCCTCCGAGTTTCCAGCAAAAACAAGTTCAGGGCGCGTAACCGTCGATTGTAGCCCATATGCCTAACGGAAGGGATTAACTTTGTGGCCCTCGCTGCACTCGCTCCAGCCTCTCAATATCTTTTCTGAGGGTGGGAGACCAAAACTGCAGAGCATATTCCAGGTGCGGCCGAACCAGGGAATTGTACAGAGAGAGCACAATCTCCTTGTTCCGAAACTGAAATTGCCTCCTGATATAACCTAACAGCTTCTGGGCTTTCTTTTCAACCTCTACGCACTGTTTTGTAAATTTAAGGTCGCTGCTAATTAGCACCCCCAAGTCCTTTTCCAAATCAGTCGCCTCGATATTACTCCCCAACATACTTTGCATTCACCCAAGTTAAACGGCATTTGCCATTTTTCGGACCACTCTCCTATCCTACCTAGGTCCGCACGCAGTTCCTCGATCGCTTCGGGCGTCCCAACATTGGCCCCAAGCTTGGTGTCATCAGCGAATTTGGCGATCCGACTGACGATGCCACCGTCGATATCATTTACGTAAATGATAAACAACAGTGGCCCCGAAACGGAACCCTGAGGAACCCCACTAGTGACCGAGGCCCAACCCGAACTAACCCCTTTAATTACAACCCTCTGCCGCCTATTCTTCAGCCAGTTTTCAATCCACCTACCTACTTCCCCACCGATACCCAGCGCGCGCACTTTCGCCATTAGCCGGCTGTGAGATACCTTATCAAAGGCTTTCTGAGAGAGAGAGAGGATGGAGAGAGAGAGAGGATGGGGAGAGAGAGAGAGGATGGGGAGAGAGAGAGAGAGAGAAAGAGAGAGAGAGAGAGAGAAAGAGAGAGAGAGAGAGAGAAAGAGAGAGAGAGAGGATGGAGAGAGAGGATGGAGACAGAGAGAGAGGATGGGGAGAGAGAGAGAGAAAGAGAGGATGGAGAGAGAGAGAGAGAGAGAGAGAGGATGGGGAGAGAGAGAGGATGGAGAGAGAGAGAGCGTTATCTCCTTCGTACTCTATATATATCTATATACAGTATGTCTCTATATATAAATAGATAGAGTGATCGACACAATGATAATGTGGACGTCATTGATGGGGTTAGAGCAATTATGTGCACCAATCCGAACACACCTCCGCTGCCATAAGGACCGCCCATTTTATACCTAACAGACTAGCTTGGGACGAGACAGAGGCGCGAGACTTATTGTAAGCACTGTACAACCCTGACATTGTGTTGCCATCCAAAAATGTATGATTTGCATATTTTTGTTAATTTTTATTTTTTTTATCTTTCAAAAGTTTCGCTGTACGCTTAAATTATGTCAAGATTCGTTGGATCTCCAGCTAAAGGGGAGACTTGTCCCCCCAAGATTGAGCTAATTTATTTTGTCTATCATAAAATTTATTCTGTTTTGTCTTATCTGGCCTAGAGGCTGAAAGCATTACCCGTAATATTTAGGAGTAGTAAAAGATATTTTTACTTCACCTTTGAGTCCGTATTCTCTAAGAGTATACACAGCATTTTCAAGAAGCAGAAAAGTTAGAAATCAGTAAGTCTTAAGTCTGAGACCAGTTTTGCCTCTTCAACTTCTCCGATACGTTACAAGAAGAATCGGGGAACCGTCAGATAACTTAGTAAGTTTTCACGGAATCCTCCGATCCGCTACAAGAAGAAATTGGAGTGTAGTATAAAAGAAACTACTTCGATTCCCTACACGGTACCAGCTACCCCAGAGTGAGAAGTCCGTTGCTGAAACCGAACCAGAACCCCCGTCAACCTCGAACCACCCAAGGCCATAGACGGAGGGTTAACAACTGGCTACCTCTGCAACCAGGATTCTTCCAGTCTTCTAGACCCTGGAACTGAAGCCAGCAATCAACTAAATTGTAGATACATCAGTTGATCGGCGTGTCACGACGTCTAAGTTCTTCACGCCTATTCTTCATCCAGGAACAAGTGGCCAGCAAGACACGTCTTCAAGAATTTCGCAGTAGGAATCTTAAGTACAGACCTTTTGCTTTAAATTAGTTACTAAACATTTGATAAGCCAACATAATTAACAGTTAATAATTAATAGCCAGTCAAAATTAACCCAAAACATAGTGAACATTCCATACACCAGTGATACACTTCTTTTTATTGAAACCTATTTATTTCCCTTATTATATTTAGCATAGAATAATTTTATTTAATGTGCTAATTATAATATTACCATACATTCGCGTACATTCGAGTAAAATTTTGTTTATATTTTTTTAAATATATTTTTACATTTTTTTTACGTTTTATTTTTTTTTTTCTAGTTAGGCAATTTGGTGAGCATTTATTTGTATATTTCTTAGATAGAGTAGTTAGGAAAGCCACTCAAGTGATCATTCCATAGATTGAGATCAGTTAAGCAGACCAAATTAGAATACTAAATTAACAGTACCTTCACATATGAGCGATTCAGACGGTGCGCTATCTGATATTGAAAATTCCCCTACACCTATTTTTCCACTTATCCCGCGCCCTTCAAACATACTTCCAAACACACAAACACAAACTTCGTCTGATCATGTACCAGCTAACATGAGTCAAACAGTCCCCTCAGCATACATTAATTTAGGTAGACTTATAAACCTTAGTAGTATGCCCGCAAAATGGACGAGTACAATGCAATTGCAATGTAATATGGATCAATGTTGCAAGATGTTGCAACAAGGGGAGGGGGAATGCTGCACGTTGTTTGTAACAAGGGAGATGTTGCAAGTTGTTATGCAACAGGGGACGGGGAATGTTGCAAGAGCAACAAGGGGTTATGCAACTTCGAGGCGGAGTTATCCCCCAAGAGAAAGAGAGAGGAGAAGGAAAGAAAGGAAGCGAGGTGGAGGTGTTCCCCTGGCAGGAGCCAAGCGCATATTAAGACTTAAACCGAGCGGTCGTTGTCTTATAGGGCCCCTAATCAGCCAGCTGGCTTATCTAGCTGAGTTGCCAGTTTGCACTATTTATTTAATTAAAGCATATATTCTGGCTTAATCAGCCAGTTGGCTTAGAAGGCTGAGTTGCCAGTTTGCACTATTTATTTAATTACAGCATATATTCTGGCTTAATCCGCCAGTTGACTTAGAAGGCGTAAATGGCTTGTACAGGTTGAGTTGCCAGATAGCACTATTTATTTAATTAATGCATATATTCTGGTTTAGAAATCCGCTTTAGAAGCCAGCCAATTGATATAATTAAATACCGTATACAACCAAAAGAATTAAATAAAACGGCATTACATCATTTTGTTTATTTAGGCGAATTAATGGAAATATATAGAAAATAAATATACAATGGAATATATATGGTCAAAAATAATAATAGCATACGGACGATGAATATATAATAAATATACAATGGAATATATATATGATCAAAAATAATAATAGCATAAGAAACACGAACGGAAAATATATAATAAAAAATATACAAAACGTTGTATTATCAATATATTAGTACAGAAAAAAAATAATAATATATATATATATATATATAGATACACAATTATATTAAATAATTAAATATATTGAAAATAATAACACTGCCCAACACCAATTTTGTTGATTTAATTCTAACACCTGTTTTTAGGTAACTTTGGTATGCTGATTTAAAAAATCACCTTAGTTTTTGCCTATCACGTCAGGTTTTCGAGCAATCAAATACGGATATTTTGGAGATATCGCATTTTGGCAGGGTTATGCCCAATTTTTTTCTTTTCAAAAAATAAGTTTTTACATACTCAGAATCAGCATGGAAAAGTAAACAATTGTGCAGGGAGTGAACTTTAATATACAATGGTAATATTGACATAAAGTGATTAAAAGTGTTTAAATAAGCAAAAAATGAATCCATGATCATGACGTCACGCTCACACCTGAGGAAATCACAGATACCCAAGATTTTAATATGTTGTACATGACCTTTAGATTTAATGCACAGATTTGCGTATTCCACAGATAAAATTTTAACAGCAAAACAGCTGTTAACAGGTCTCAAAAATCATCAATTTTGATAAGCGCCCTTCATGGATCACCCAAAATAGGCATATTGCATTGCACATTGCACGAAAACCTGATGTGATGGACAAACTCTAAGGTGATTTTTTAAATCAGCACATCAATATTATCCAGAAACAGGTCTTAGAATTAAATCAGCAGCAAAAATTTGTTTTTGTTGGGCAGTGTAATATACGAATCGTATAATCAAATACATATTAGTACAGGATATATATTTATATATATATATATATATATATATATATATATATATATATATATATATATATATACATCCCTTATGTTCTACGGGGTTATTAAATAATTAAAATAATAATATACGAAACGTATAATCAATTGCGTATTAGTACAGGAATATATATATATATATATATATATATATATACACACAATTAAATAAATAAATATACATCCTTTATGTTCTACGGCAAAAACGCTAAACTCACACGTAATCGAGTCTACATCACATCGTTATTACTTTGTACTACGCGGTAAAACCGTCCAAGCAACACTTCACCGTTTAACTTGTACGGATGCCTATACTCGACATAAATGGCTTTCATATCGTTCAATACTATTTTTGTGCCCACTTTACACTCGGTTGGCAAGTTATCTTTAAACACGGCTAGAATACAATCAAAAGCACGCACAAAGAGGTCATCGTTAACCACAACATCATTATTAAATACAAGTTTATAAACACGCCTTTCCAATCGAGGTTTTTTCTTACCGTCCCGAGCTTTTCAATCGTGAACTCTTCTTCACTCTGCATAGCGGCAATTGAAATAATCTTCCAAGTCGTAACGACAGCTATTCATTATATAGAGGTACAGCTCTTCAGGGTGAACAGTAGACTCTGCCCTGTACCGCTCAAGTGCTTTGTACCAAAGTTCAGGATATTTCGAAGAATCTAAACCTTTTAAATATGCATCCAGCTCTAGACCATTCTCGCCTTGTTCATTCCTACATTCGATAAATCCGTCGAGCAGAGCGGTGTATGCGTATTCAAGAACCGTGTCAAAATAAATCATATCCGTAACACGAGCGTCTAATATAGGCTTCAGCTTGCGGAATCCAACGATTTCAAACATTCTGTCGAGGATGAAACGGTTTCGCGTAGGGACAAGAACGTTATTATCAGATGCATTCTTCCACATCAGTCGTATATCAATGCATGGCTGTTCGTTATTTATACACAACGTGCAAACAACGGCATATGAGGGGGCGTCACTAATCTGCTCTCTTCTTGTACCTACACCTGCAGGTATTTTATAACGGTCCTCTACCCACTTCTCAACTATCACGAAGATTCTATTCATCTCCTCAACACTTAAATAAATAACATTACGTTTACCAGAGTTTGCTTGCCTGCAAATCGTTTCAAGTACATAGTTAATGGTGCCGGTTTCACGCCTGAACACGCGCAATGACTTCGTCACGGAGACATCGTACGAGGCGTTGAGAATGCTTCTCAAAGGAAGTTCCATCGTATTCGCACGTCCACACGGTTCAAGCTCTGAGATGACTATGAGCCGCAGGTGGACGGAACGGCTCGACGGAGTGAGTCACGCTGGTGAAACGTGTACGGGTTTGTTCGAACTCGTGTGTTTCGTGAGGTACACGGGTGGGCGGCTCGCTGGGGGGAGCGAGTCACACTGCTGAAGCGTGTACAGGCTTGTTCGAACACTTGTGCCCTTGGACAAACAGAATTTTCCGCTACATGAAACAATACCGGCTTTAATGTTTTATCACTCACCAGACGTTCATTTCCACAAACTAAACACAATCCGGTGCACTATTTGAGAGAAACATATGCCCATATTTATCCTTTTTGTTTAACATGCGATACTCGTCTCTAAAGTCTGTTAAAAACTCACACAGCCCATTAGCCACAACCTCACTACAAACCTCGTCATGATATATATTAATATAGTGGTAAAAATACTTAAGATTCTCCATGATGACAAGATTTACATTCTCAACCGTAGGGTACGAGTAGTCGGTATGGTGTAACATGACATAATATCGCTTGTCACACCACTCATCAACAAGACTCACTATCCATAACCGTTGCTTATCTTCTGAACGTGTTGCTTCTTCTACTTCGCGGTATATGTGAGCCTTTATAAAGGTTAGGTCTACAACATACTTCAATACATCGTTTGTACTACGAAATCCTACAATGCCCTCGCCAGAATACCCGTAGAGTATTTGAACATCTTGGGCCTTCGCGCGGCTCAATGTAGCCTTAAAAGTATCAAAGGAGGGGGAATAGGGAGTTTTTCAGTATCCACTACATCTTGGCACTTTGCCAAATACCACTTCATAAACGTTGAACACGCAATATTAAAGGTAGCCATTACTATTTCTACGCGGGAGAACACACGTCTGAGCTCAAGGGTATGCAGAGGTCAACTAAGCACGCAGGGATAGAGATATGCTCAGGTAGCGGCAGGACTCACGTTGCCGATCTTACAGTGGGCAGAGCTTAGCTTTTTACTGTACACACACACACACGCACGCACGCAAAGGAGAAAATGAAACCTTAATTGAAACAAATATACGTGATAAATAAACATATCAACACACATATATAAATACAATCAAGGATTAAGGTAGCCAAAGGGTACGGTATCATAGGTACCAGGCACCTGGTAACGCTTCCTATAGGTGTTACGGCATACCTTCGTGCCCCTAAGTTCCTTCACACACCCCAGTTTCTGCGCCCGAAAATTGTGCGTCCCCACAGTCAGTTGGGGTAGCTGGTCACCCTCATCATCATCCAAGCACACTAGATCCTTCAACGAGTCAAAGTTAACGACTCGACGGTTCGCATGGTTAAGCGTGATACCCTTAGCCTTCACGATATACTTCATATCATCCCCTACCCTCACCCGTACCCCATAGGTTTTTGGCCCTGTTGAGACAAAAGAGTCGGCGTATGCGATGTCTCCATACTCATCCTTGATCTCATCAGTCAACTCTCCGAGGAATTCACCAATAGGAGGCATGTATTCACCTTCCCTCGCTGTGAATATCACGCTGTGTCAGCGTACAACACCCCCGTCCAAGAGAGTGCAATAGGCCCCAAAGTTTGATGCGAGCGTAGGCCGTTGTGAAACTGGCTACAGGTATGTTTGTAACCCGTGCGGTATCTGTGGCCAATTCGGTATTGTTGTACTTTATTATGTAAGTATTACCTACATTCACGATCTCCATAACCTCTTTATCGGGGCGTTGGCATAATCCCAGACTTCACTATAACTTTGTGCCAAATGGACGTTCCCTTTGCCGTATTCTGCGCAAACTTTCCCCAAAGACTGTTTAGACACAACTTTGCACTAAAGCGCTTGCCAGGATTCTTAACAATTTGGGATCGGTCAAGCTGAATAAACCGTTTTTCATCTTCGGTATCAACCCCTCGCGGATATCCTGACGCCTCAACCTTATCCTTCAAAAAAGCGTTTATATATGGTGTGAAAAGGTTGGGTAGCTTCTGAAACCTCCACACCTCATGTATCTTCATTATTCTATACCCATGGCGAACGGCTAGGGCCAGCTCAGGGCTTGTATATACACCCCTGATCTTACGCTGGTGGGTTGTATGGTCACAAGCACCGTTGTTCTCTTCTGCGCACTTCACGCACAGGGGAAACATGAGCTTGTGATCTATAACGACGGGTAAGATCGGCATCCATAAATCGCGAGGGGGGAGCACGTCTACGAAAGAGAGTCCAAAGTAGCGCTCATTCAAGTTAGCTGAAAACTCCTCGATGGTTGGTATGGTGGGCCCACCATTTTTTCAGGTGCACCTACGGGTACGGATTGTTCTTCATCACGTAGGGGTATAAAGAGCAGAAGTCGTAGTAATGGAGTTTCACGCCCTCCGTAGACGGAAAGTATAGCTTGAAGGGATTTGTACGCCCTCCGAACAAGCTATCACCGCATTTGAGAGGATCCAGCACCATTGAACGTTTGATCGTGTTTATTTCTTCACGGTACTGTCCATCTGTTTCCATCCGTGCATCATACTCATGCTCCCACAAGACTTTGTGAGTGAACTGGGAGCCTATAAGTTGATCGCGGGCGCGGGTCCACGCAAGACTGTCGGCAGGAGATCTACCGTGGATATCTCCTACGATTCCACACTCAGGACGGGGCATCCGTGCCACCAGCAACCGTTAAAGGAGTACACAGTCTTCTCACCAGTGGCACGGTTTTCACTTAGACCATCAACCCAAAAAACACGACCATTAACCTTAATGGGTACTTCACCCGTGTTGCGGGCATGCTTTATGTATACACCTGTCTGCTGCTGTAGGTGTATGAGCCAGTAAATAGCCTTGTGCCCGTAACTGCGGGGATTGTTTCTGTGGATAACGGCTAAGGTGTCTTTAGGCATGAAGTTATTCTTGAACACCGTAAAACATAATGAGGCGATGGTGGTTACGACTTGCAATGAATCGCATTTGAAACGATCTATGTACAGTGCTTACAAGAAGTCTCGCGCCTCTGTCTCGTCCCAAGCTAGTCTGTTAGGTATAAAATGGGCGGTCCTTATGGCAGCGGAGGTGTGTTCGGATTGGTGCACATAATTGCTCTAACCCCATCATTGGCGTCCACATTATCATTGTGTTGATACGCTATCTATTTATATAGAGAGACATACTGTATATAGATATATATAGAGTATGCAAGGGCTAACGTGTCTCAGTCCCAGCTATGGTAGTTGTCTTACAATTAACAGTCCCAAGTGCAAGTTACGTTAACACCTCCACATAAACTACCCTGGACTAAAATACATACTTGAAGCCCTTACCCACAAACCATTTAAAGCTCTCTCTCTCTCTCTCTCTCTCTGTCTCTCTCTGTCTCTCTGTCTCTGTTTCTCTGTCTGTCTCTGTCTGTCTCTCTGTCTGTCTCTCTCTGTCTCTCTGTCTGTCTCTCTCTGTCTCTCTCTCTCTCTCTCTCTCTCTCTCTCTCTCCAAACTAATCTATCATATTTTGCGACTTTTTAACTCTGGTAGGATTCACTTCCATTCCTATAGTGTAAGAGATACTTAAATTCATGTGTGTATTATGCCATATGATGTGCGTAATAAATAATCATTTTTAAATAGTTGGAGCGTTCAAGGTCATCTGTAATAATCTATAGACTACCCCTCAAGCCCACTCTCAACACTTAGATTCCCTAAGACACAGGCGTCTTCAAGTAACATGAATGCGTAGAGATCTAAGGTATTAGATTCCATATTATATAATTTATGTGCTAGGTTTAAGAACGCTGGCATTGAAGGATGGAAGGAAGGAACAGTAAAAGCGATAATAGGTTTAATGAAGGAAGTGGAATGAGGATGGAGGTAAGCGTTGCTATGTCGAAGGAAACGAGGTTGGGTGGGGAATTACGAAGGGAGGAGGAAATGCTAAACACAAACTCAAATATTTATTTTAATGCCCTAGACCTAGAAAGACAAAGAGCAAAATACCTTAAACTAACAATGAATTGACAGAAACAGAAGGGCCTGGTCTTAGACGCACTGATAGGTTTAACGTATGTGGCTAGAGGCCGCCACTCAGAATTACCACTACTACCTAAGTCATAATAAGGTTATTTACTATGACAGAGTAGTCATGACTAGTTATGGAAATAAAATATGATTATACTGTTGATGGCTGACTATATTCAGTTGGGATATAAACTATGTATTGCTGACAATCTTTGGATCCTTGACTTTTAAGACGAATTTTTTATGCATATGTTCAACAAAATAGGAAATTGGCTGATTATTATTACCATTCGAAGGGTTGGTACCCTTCACAACCGAAATCAATTTCAGAAGGGGTGCATGGTATCCTCATTTCCTTTATCGTCCCAGCACGCTTTATATAAGCCATTTACACAAAGATGGAAAGGCCGTCTGTGCACCCCGAGACGACCCAGGCAATGCGGGGAGCAATGGTGACGTTGCATGAATGTGGTGTGCCAATAAGAGAAATATCAAGACGACTAAACGTTCATCGAAGCACTGTGGAACGGTGGATTCATCGGTATGAAGCAGAAAAGTCAATCGCTACTTTGCCGAGGTCTGGTCCTCCGCGTTCAACATCTCAAGAGGAAGATGCTGCGATTGTTAATCATGCCAGAGAGCATCCGTTTGTTCCAGCGACGCATATTTACAGAGACCTGAACCTTCGTTGTAGCGCAAATACACTGAACAACAGACTTCACGAGGCAGGGTATTTTTCTCGCCGTCCAGCTATAAAACCTGCATTGACGATTGAGCATAAAGAGGCGCAGATGGGATTTGCCTTGCAATACTTGCCGCAGGAGGAAGAATTCTGGAGAAAAATTGTGTACTGTGACGAAAAAACATTTTCAACAGATAATCATGGTTCACTGCATTGTTAGAGGCAGTGCGGAAAACGCTATGAAGAAGGAAATGTTTTCCCGAGCAAACGTAGTGGTCACATCAATCTCGGTGTGTTGGGCTGGATGTCTGGCTATGGTATCGGAGAATTGACTCAAGTAGATGGACGCTTTACTGGACAGCAATATTGCCAGATACTGGAAGAGGTGCTGCTACCCAGTGTTCGTGCGTATCTGGTTCCAGCACCGGAACCATTTTACTTAATGGAAGATAACAGTATCATTCATAGGAGTAACGTTGTGAGAGCGTGGTACAAAGATTACCCAGAGATTATTAATCTAATTCTGCCACCACGTTCTCCTGATTTGAATCCGATTGAAAACCTTTGGGCAATAATGATTAACGAATGGGAGCAACGCAATGAAAGAACATTTGAAGCACTTTTAGCTCACACGAGGAATAGTTGGGAGAGCTTACGCCGAACACCAAACATTCCCTACAATCTGGCCTCTTCTATGCCGCAACGATTGCAAGAAATTATTGATGCTGGAGGAAACTATACGAAATACTGATGTTAAAGCCATGACGTAAATGTGTATCGAATATATATTTATGTTAATATAGAATTTTATTATATTATGTTTGACGTCTATAAAAGTATATATTGTGACCATGAAAGAACTTTACTTATCCTTAGTTAGAATCTTTTCTTGCAATGTCTACGCTCGTGGAGATGATAATATATGCATTGTTGAAACAAACTATGAGAAGGTAATAGTTTCAGAAAAAAAATAAAACTGGCAACATCGAGGTCATCACATGTTTATGGGAATTGTCATATGATATGCTACCAATAAACTCTTATATACTACTATATACAGTATACTATATTACGTAATAATTACGATGAACAAATCAAATGCAAATTTCTCTGATTCACGGCCCACCAGTCTTGCTTTAGACTAATGACTTTCATAAGATGGAATAGGTTTAACATAGTTCGTTTAATAGGTTACCACTTAAAACAATGGATAAACTATCTATTAGTGAGACGACCGTGACTTCCTCGAAATGCGAGTGCGTGAGAGGTTCACTGAGGAATTTGGTCATTAGATTCTTCACGTAGGATATATATCACAAACAACAATATTGACAACAATTCCCAACAATTACTTAATATCAATAATTGCAGTTGAGCAAATAATTTAGACCTGCGTCAAAATAACAGGTATCATGCCATGATTTGGGATATTTGCCGAATTAGTCGTTCTCTATATTCTACAGTATATATTGAGAAGGTATAATGTATTGCCCAGCTAATATTATGATGACTAGGATTGCTCCATAACCATCCCAACATCCCGAAACTTGCTCCATTCTACTTCTTAATCATTTGTATTTTAAACACTAAAATGTAGCAGAAGTGACGTAATAATGGACGTCATTGATTGTGTTAGAGCAGTTATGTGCACCAATCCGAACACACCTCCGCTGCCATAAGGACCGCCCATTTTATACCTAACAGACTAGCTTGGGACGAGACAGAAGCGTGAGACTTCTTGTAAGCACTGTACATCCTTCTAAAGGCCTAGAAACATACTCTAAGCACGCGCACATCATTCACGCAATAACGCTCACATTCATCAGCTATATTATAAAGATTACATTCATTAAAACTGTTGTAGTATCGGTCAAAATCTTCACGTTCATCTGTACTCATACATTCATAGTTAAAGTAATGTTTGGGTGGAGGTAGTCCTCCGTAATTTAAAGTTTCGCTAGTGAGGAATGTGTAAGGGAAATATCCTTTTGAAACTTCAGCGGCTACGCCCATCACCTTAGGTAGCTTTGCTAATTTACAAGGTGTGAATAATAAAGTGTCTTTAAACTGTACATTTACCTCTTATTTGCATCTGCATTAGTTTGTTGCCTCTTTTCAAGGGATCACCTGTAAATATCTCAGATGACTCGTGCTCAAGCAACTCCTTATAAAGGAACTGTGTGTCAAATTTTGCTCTCTTATGGGCGAGAATATACACAGTCATTTTTTTTTAACTTGTCCGCTAACTTGACAATATAGGACACAAAGAGTTTCACAGGGCTATCGTGGTCATTCGTTTTAAAAACGTTTGTCCGTTTACCACATTTGTGACACTCATCACACTCGCTCTCCACAGAGATCATCACAGATAGTCTGGCTTACAAGTAAATGTGGAATAACCTCTTTGGTTTCAGCATTCGTATATGTTTCTATATCGTAGTACACAGTTATACAAGGTCTGTTTTTAGGCTTGGCGTCTTTCATATAACATACATGCTTTACTCCAACCGCCTTATATTTCTCATGGCATGTAGAACAGTGAATTTCATCACATTTGTGCTCAAACTTTCCCCAATTATCCATCGTATGAAACATACCACATTTATGGAGCTCAAAACAGTTATTATTGAAAAATGTGCGTCTACACACATCACAATCCCTCTTCTCAGCTTCAACTACACGGCGTTCACATTTGGGACTTTTACACTGCTCACATACCATGTGGCATTCTTTACAATGTTTCACTATATCATCCGCAAACTCGATACATCCCTTACACAAATCATGATGTCGCCCATATTTTCGACTTTTATCATAACTCGCATAAAGGTCCCTTATATTACGGATGGGTAGATATGTTGTTCCTGACAGCCCTAAAACAAGTAGGGGTCTTGTACAATCTCTCACACTGCTTTTAAAAACATACACAGTCCTACGACGATCATCCATTCCTAATACAACTATACGAGCATTCATTTCCTGTTCTACCCTTCTCAGCTCTTCAGGACCCATATTACAGTCAAATTCAAGTTTACAGTCTACAGCTAGTTTACAGGCACTCTCCACTACCGTAGGCAACCAAATGTTTTTGACCCATGTATTTAGTACAGTAAACATACGATCCAAGACTACTGCTATAAAGCCGCAACCACGATCGGCGTTTATGTGCCGTCTATAAATAGCCTGAGAATTGAAGTTAAGAGTATAAGGTGTGGCACTATGACCCGCAACACGGAATACACGGTCAATATTTACTGTAGTGATCGGCTTTATTAATTAACTTCTCTTCATTGTTTAGTCTTCTTTCTACTTTACTATATCTCTATTTATTCTCTATCGGCTCTTTCTTTCATTTATCACTTTGTTTCTCTACACTCTTTTTGCCGTATCGTATAAATATCATGGTAGCGACGCCGAGACCTGACTCAAAGTTCGTTACAAAACAAAGGGGGAAGGGGTATATTAATACTCTTTTTAACACTTGTGAACGCTTTATTGATTCCGAAAATAGTTTAGTTAAGTTAGGGGTATGCGAGTATGAAATTTCTATTATAATAATTTAGGTCGGAGAGGACACACAATTATTTTAGTTACATCGCTCAATCTTACGCGTATCGCGGCCTCAAGACTGACTCCGTTTTGAGGGTAGTCCGCTCTTGGGCCCCTCTCAGGACTACCACTCTACCCATTTTAAACAATTTTCAAATTTTTCGTAAATAATTTATATTAAACATTATCTTATTTAATTAAACAGAAATTAATATTCTTAACTAAGCATTACTACACTCGCATCACCCCCTTGAAAATAAGTTTTTCCATTAGTAAAACTTATTAATATCGTTTAACAATGTCAATAAATTTATTCAACAAACTTACATATTTTGCAATTTTTTTTTTTTTTTTCTTTAACAATTCAGAGAGATAGACAAGAAATAATTAGGATGACAAATTCCATACATATATTGTATCATATTATAAAAACCGAAAACTTTATAATTTTCACATTTGCATAAAATAACATTTCACTCTAATAATTAAATTACAACCTGTAACTAATCTATACATGTCAAAAAAATAACGGAAAATTTTCTTACAGTGGCCACACAAATCTCAAGTTCACAATCTATTCCCGCGATTTCTCATCAACGATCGCTTTACATTTGAAACAGTTATTTGTATAGTTATACAGTTACTATCAGGGCAGCATAGAAAAAATATAAGAAAAAGTTTACATAAAATACTGACCAAGAGCGCACATACTACTTCACGAAAAACACAACAATTATGGGCAAATCGCACCCTTTCACTTATAATTTCATTACACAATAATCAGTACTTAATTTGCTGGACGTTGTTTAGATGACACTCCGCACGCTGACAACGGATTTCAATTTTCAATCGCAGCTCTCCTGCTCACTTCGCTAGAATGCAAGGGATTGCATCAATTAACATGCAACAGGGCAGCACGCTATAATGGTTCCGCTCTCTCTCCAATGGCGAAAAAAAAAAACAAGAGACGTCCAATTCTAAAAGGATCAGGGGGGGAGATATCTGAAAGCGGGACCACGCGCTGGAATTGGACGGAATTTGCAATTCTAGAAGTCGATGAAGAAACTCGCCTTGTCTCATCTCCACTTTTGTCGGTGAACGCTGCTCTTCCTACGTCCAGCTGAAAGACTCTTCTACTGGCAACAATCAAACGATGACTCCGCCGTAGGCCGTTTCCCAACGAACCTACTGTATGTCTGTATGGACAGTACAGTCGTAGGCACCCGTTCAAGCTCGCGTGGCTTGTCTACCGCATGCTGCGACACATATTTAGCGAAGCATTCGAGCAGCGTGACCAGCTACTGCCCGAAAAATACCAGTAGACCATCTTCGATCGAAACTTTCGTGTGCCAAGACCCTGCACACGTAAATTTCTCTTCTCTTCCGAAACTGTCCTGCGCCAAGTCCATGCGCATTCGGTTCCTCTCTTCTGTCTCTTCTCTTCTCTTCCGAAACCATCCTGCGCCAAGTCCATGCGCCATTTGGTTTCTCTTCTCTCTCTCTCATTGGTGATCGATCACCTATCCGGTCGACTAAACTCACTTGATGGAACTCGGATTCAACTTGGTTGACTCCCAAACCGAGCCTTTGCAATTTTGAAAAAAAAAGTTTATTCGAAACGTTTCTGTACTGCTTATCATTTCATTTTTAATTTATCGAATTTTCTCGACAGTTCACTTCGAAATACTAACTACACATTTGCTCTGGCCAAATTCACGGAAAGAAAAAAAATTACACATCTCAAAATTTCGCAAAAATTTTAATCAAATCTAGCTACCAATAAGGTCACTTATGGCAGTTACAGCAGAGAAGATAAAAAAAGTCATAAAACGCTAAACAAAATTGTACAGTATAAATATAAAAGCGCCCATACATAGTAACTGTTAGTATAATTTAAGAATTATTATTGTTCAAACTATCGTCAGAAATCACCTCAATACCTCTAAATACAAAAGACAAAAATGAACCCCAGAAACTTCATGTCATCCATTCTCTGACAATCATGAACCCTCTTGCTTTGAGGAGGAGCACACAAAGACGCCACAAAAACGTTACTGGCTATCTCGAAGGCTCCATTTCCGAGTGTACACTTGAGTCAATGTTTCAAATGCATTAGTTAACTCCGACTGAAGGTTTAAACAATAATAATTTTCTAAACAGTTATTAAAAAGTAAAAAAAAATTTAAATATTACTACCAAAAATTATTTTAATACAGTAATTCCAACTTGAAACGTCAAATTTCATATGAATTGAACTCGCAATTCGCAAATTACATCTGAGATACAACTCTCTCCTTCAACAGAAACCCCAGTATGGTTTGCAAATCACAAAAATCTCAGTAATTTATCGTTTCCAAGTGAAACTACAAATTTGCATAGTTATACTAAATAAGAATAGATCATATGCACTAAAAAAATACACGCAATCCACTGTAAACTAAAACAACACATTGCATAATTAAGAGCGGTCGCTTTGTTTGTAAGCGAACCTCTATACAAATATCCCTAACCGAATGAACTTGCATTATATCCTAACATAATTTCGTAATATTTTCCATGCAAACGCTCGAACTAAAAAAAAAAGACATTTTTCATTTCTAATACCCAAATTAAAATATCAAATTAAAACATCCTTTTTAGAATACAATCTAAATTTGAACTAAAAATTTTACCATTGTCATTGAACTGGAAAGAAAAATAAAAATCGGCCTACCTGTACCAATAAAATTGATTATTGAATGAATTTATAAAACGTAAAGAAAATATATGAAAATAATTTTCTACACAAATTTCTGTAATTCAAAAAAATTATAATATCCAGATTTAGTAAAATATGTGTACCGTAACTCACCTTGGCCGTCAAAATAAAAATAAAATTTACTGCTGCACTTTTAGGCCTATATTTAATAAATTCAATGTTATGCGCGGAAAGAACAATTTAGAATTTTATGCATAACATTTGTGCTTATTAAAGAAAAATCCTATGCTTATTTATGTTAAACCAATTAAAATTTTGTTAAATAACTAAGAATTTACTACTCAATAGACATACCGTAATAACGGTTAATCTCCGAACAATATTTTACGATAGGCCTACAAGAAATCCTTCTTTACAATACAATAGCCATTTTACCAAATATGTCGGAATTGTCGTGAAATGAACGAAAGGAACAGAGAAAAAAAAGATAATCAGCTTACCTACCAAAGTTTATGAGTATATAAATATATTAATTATATATATAACTAATAATACGTATAAGTTAATAAGTAAGTATTAATTAATGAGTATATAATTAATGAGTATAAAAAATCCAAAAAAAAACTTATAGAAAATTTCACAACACCATTTCTCTATTTCAGTTAAACGAATTCTGCTTATTTTGAAATTTTACACAATCCTATACGGCGACTTATAATCTGACAAATTTAATATGTTTAAGATTACCTTTCGACTGTCAATTAACTGTAACTTAACCTATATAGCGAGCGAAGCAAAAAGCCCGTAAATCTATATAAACAAAATAATCCTATTATTATATACAGGCAATCGAAATATAATCAAAAATCTGCTAATGAAACCCAGAAAATTTCTCATGTTCATGAAATGTTTTTGAATCGGTACAAATTTTCGCTAAAACATTTTGAAAGGACCATATAAAATGTGTATCACAGTGTATTTAAACTAACAATTTACTTACGTACAAATTTTTTTTCTATATTAATCGCTATTTTTATATCACAATTACTACTAATTTCAAAAATTTTAAACAAAAAATAAAAAGGTAAGCTGGAACAGGCATACAGTGGAAGAGATGAAAAAAAAAGAAAAATTGAGTCTTCAGGCAGCACGATAATTTTCAAAACTATGCCCTCTCCAACCGAATGAACGAAATTTAACGTAATAATGACTCGCAATATTGAGTCGGACAAACGAAAAGCAACGGAACTGGACGATGAAAAATGGGACAAAGGGAACATTTCAGAATCCAACGAACTCCCACGAAAAGAAAGAAAAAAAAACAAATTAAATTTTTTAGGCGCGAAGTTTGTCAGGGACGCTATCAGGATGCGAAGGCGAAGCGCCATCTTGAATTTATATTTACAATGAAATTTTAAGGAATGAATTTCGAAATTTGCCTGCAAACGAGATCAACTTTGCATTTAGATATTTTAATAATCGAAATAAAATATTCATTAACGCTATTGGTTATTATACCGGTTTTGAAGAATTTTAATCAAAATACTAAATCACGTGGGTAAGCCTCACAAAATATGATGTAAGACCACCGCTCGCCACCAGATGTAGTGATCGGCTTTATTAATTAACTTTCTTCATTGTTTAGTCTTCTTTCTACTTTACTATCTCTCTATTTATTCTCTATCGGCTCTTTCTTTCATTTATCACTTTGTTTCTCTACACTCTTTTTGCCGTATCGTATAAATATCATGGTAGCGACGCCGAGACCTGACTCAAAGTTCGTTACAAAACAAAGGGGAAGGGGGTATATTAATACTCTTTTTAACACTTGTGAACGCTTTATTGATTCCGAAAATGGTTTAGTTAAGTTAGGGGTATGCGAGTATGAAATTCTATTATAATAATTTAGGTCGGAGAGGGACACGCACTTAATTAACTTTACGTTACATTTCGTCAACCTTACGCGTAACGCGTTGCCTCAAGACTGACTCCCTTATGGGTAGTCTGCTCTCTCGGCCTCCATTCAGGACTGCCAACTGTACCCATTTTAAACAATTTCACAATTTTTCGTAAATAATTTATATTAAACATTTTCTTATTTAATTAAACAGAAATTAATATTCTTAACTAAGCATTACTACATTACCGTGAAGTTGTCCATATTGAAAGTTATACTACTTTGAGAGGCCTGCATTATACGAGCTAATATATACTCTATATTTTCAGCTGCCAAGCGTCTGAACGGTATTACTACCCAAAAATCATCTACATCTCCGTTATCTGACCCGAATCCGAAGGACAGCCTCGTCCTGACTTCACGTTCGTCGCGGTTCTGAAGAGCAAACTCTACAATACGTTCAACTATGCGCCGTAGTCTGTGTTCCAAGGCCGGGGTGGGGGTAGCGGTGCGCACCAACTCGAATGTTATGCCATCCTCAACAGAACAAGAAGCTGCTGTGGAGGATGTACCCAGAATTGAATAAGGGGGTATATTTGAGGAAGGTACTGTGAAAAATGCTCTGTATGAATTGGTCCACAATTAACCCACCCCTTATATCTCCAGTCTAACTATAGAGTAGATTAAGTCTAGCCTTGTAGGGGTCAGCATAGAGATTCCGGAAATGGTCCAGAGCGGGCAGATAAATTGAGGTCCACAGTAGGATTCCTCACCAAATTTGGTTAGGGCAATCTACCTTCACCTTTGTTAAGCTATGAGTTGATGTTAGGTCTTAGGCCACAATGTAGGCCTAATTTGTCTGACCCAGCTTAATTTACTGCGTTTACTTCTAACTGGGTTAAAAACACAATTAGTCACTTACTGCTAGTTATTAGAGAGTCCCTTTTCCCCTTTTGTTTAATTGTTGAGAGCGTACTTGCTGGTGGGGATCTTTTTTCCGTTGTTTCCTCCTCTCCCTTCTCTCGTTCCGTCTTGTCGCCCCGTTCCTCGTTTTCGTTCTCCCTTGTTCTCCTTTTCGCGGGGCTTTTTCCACCAGCGTCTCCTTGGTCTTTTTGTGGTTGGTTGATCGGTAATGTACAGTATGTCTATTACCGAGCACGCTCTTGTCACACAGTATATAAATACTAGTGTGGAGAATAACTCTGGTGAGCAACCAATTGGTTTCATCCACCCAGTTATTGACATAAAAGGAATTTAATAATTGTTAGATTAACTACCTACCTACTCAGTGAACCATTTTCGTTACCTCCCAACTACCCACACATCAGTTTTCCATATACTGGGGGCCCCGGGAGATAAAAATTTTGGTGTCATTGTCACCAATTTTTATGTCTGAGTGTAGACTAGCTAACTATTTGACTGTAAATGTCTGTTAATCTGCTTAACAGTGACTATCCTCACCTTCTCATGGAGAAGGTGTAGCATTTAATTAGAAGAGAAAATATACATCCATAGGATGAAACTGTCTGTGGTCTTTACCATAAGAAAAGAAAAAGTGAAAGTTAGAAGATAAAATTACAATTCCCCAGCATCTATTTTTTGTTGTAAAACTAGTCGCGCCTTTAATGCTGTTTGTCGCTGAGGTCTTGTGTCTGTCAATGTTGTAGTAGGATGCGTTACCACTCCTACTGTCAAAGGAATAGTTACTGGAAGTTCAGTGTCTCCAGTTGTTACTGTCGGTGGAGAAGGTTCTCCAAAGTCCATTGTTTTGGGTCCAGACTCTAAGGGGTACAAAAGAGAAATGTCTCTTGTGTCACCCGTTGAAGTCCTTAATTTGACCACTCTTGTTACCCCGTCTGCCCCTGGTCTGAGTTCTAAAACTCTAGCCAGAGGCCAGTATTGTCTTGGAGTACTGTCATGTATAAGAACAAGGTCCCCTACCTTAATTGTGTCAGACCAATCCTTCTTAGTCATTTGTTTATGTCTCTCCCTTAGACCCATCAAGTACTCAGTTTTCCACTGTTTAATGAAATGAGCAGTGAGCTTTAACTCTAGTTAAATGTTGTAACTTAGTCTGGAGCTCATCATGTCGTTGAGTCCAGTTTGGGTCTTCTGAAGAGTCTATATCGTAGTCCGGCAGGAGACTAACTTGTTCTCCCCGAATCAAATGATTTGGAGTTAATGGTTCCGGGTCATTAATGTTGTCACTCACATAAGTGAGTGGTCTATTGTTAATGATGTTCTCAATCTCAGCCAGGAGAGTGAGCAACTCAAACAAGTGTATCTGTTTTTTACCAATTGCTTTCTTCAAGCAATTCTTTACTGTTTGTATATTCCTCTCCCAGATAGAACCATACCAAGGAGAGGCAACCGGAATATACTTCCACTTTATGTTTGAATTTTGTATATATAATTGTGTGAGTTCATTGCTTAACAAGTCGTGGATGACTTGTTCACCAGCCTTGAAATATGTAGCATTGTCAGTCCAAACTGTCTTGGGTACTGAATGTCGTGCACAGAATCTCTTAAAGACAGCAACAAAAGATTCTGCTGTAAGGTCCTCCACAACATCCAGATAAACAGCTCGTGAGGCAGCACATGTAAACAGTACAATGTACATTTTTTGTTCAGTGTCAACCACCCCTACAGTCAATGCTCCTGTACAGTCAATGCCTACAGTCTCAAAGGGTCTGTTGAGAGTAACTCTCTCCTCTGGCAAAGCAGGAGGATTTGGTTTCCTATAGGGCCTAGCATGAATACGCCTACATGTGACACACTCACTCAGGACTGTTTTAACAGTGATCCTTCCCTTGGGTATCCAATAAGTTTTTCTTAATGTAGTTAGTGTCTGTGGTACCCCCATATGATGTACATCATTGTGTGTTTGTCTGGTGATTAATGTTGTCAAATAGCTAAATCTAGGTAAAAGGATTGGCTGTTTGCTTTTGTATGACAGTTTTGATTTGTCTAATCTCCCTTTACACCTTAGAAGGCCTTCCTCATCTCTGAACAAATTTAGATCCACAACTACTGATGGTACAGGTTCTTTTGTTTGTTTCCCATTAGTCAAGAATTCTAACTCTTTATTGTACTCCTTTTGTTGTGCATGCCCTATCCAGTACTTGGTTGCAACTTCTGTATAATTATGATTGTTTTTATTTAGCTGTTTGTTTATTGTAGTTAAACAGTTGTGAGCAAACCTCAAACAGTAGGCTGTGACCCTGACAAGTTTGCTGAAATCAGAATAATGTTCATAATTAGTGATTGGTTCAACCTTTTCATTTGAAAAGATTAAATTTAATGTCAAGTTAACTTGTTCCACAGGCCATTGGTCTGTATTACAGACACTTAGGTCCCATGAACCAAGTTTTGTTTGACTTCAACAACTTGTAGGATAAACCTCTGGTCAGAAAGTCTGCTGGATTTTGTTTAGTTGGAACATAGTGAAAGTTTACTTGTAGGCTTTCATTAGCTTCAGCTATTTCTTTTAGCCTATTTCTTACAAAGATATTCTTACTATTAATGCTATCATTCCGTATCCAGGCAAGACAAATCTGACTGTCAAGCCAGATGTGGATATCAGTTATGTTCACATCATGGTAAGCATCCTTAAGCAATGAAATGGTTTTAATGGCTAATGCAGCACATTGCAGCAGCCAATAGTTCCAGTTGAGGTATGGTTCGGGTAGGTTTGAGAGGTGCAACTTTCCCTTTTGCATAAATTAGATGACTTTCTGTAGGACTTACAAGGTATGCACAGCACCCATAAGCCTGTGTGCTTGCATCAGCAAACACATGAAGTCTCTGGGGCTTATCCCTAAACCCACAGCACCTTTGAATTTTAATGTTCTGCATTTTTGTTAAATCAGCAGCTAACTTCTTCCAAGATTTTTGATCTCCATTTGTTATTGGATCATCCCACCCAACATTTGTCCTCCAAACTTCTTGGAGGAGAATCTTTGATTTTATTGTTGAAGGCAGGAATAGACCCATGGGGTCAAAAATTTTTGAAGCCTCTGATAATATTTGTCTTTTAGTGTTTGCTTCCTCATCAAGTTTAAAACCTTTAGTACAGACTGAATCATGACTGTTAGAAGTTGCATCCAAATACCAGTTCATACCTAAAGTTTTAACTTTGTCTGATGGCTCAGTAAGACCATTATTATCCTTTAAAATCTTTTTGTTTAAATCTTCATCATTTGAAATCCACTCTCTAAGTTCAAAGTTACCTTGTTGCATAATGTTTTGAGAGTGTTCATAGACTTCAGATAATTCAGATTTTGTTGTTGTTGAGCCTATTAGATTGTCTACGTAAAAATGTTCCTTGAGGAAGTTCAATGTTAAAGAGTTATTAAACTGGTTCAAATGATGTCTAATTGTCAATGCTAATAGGCTAGGTGAGCAATTGGCTCCAAACAACACAACATTAAATCTATAGGTTATGAACCCTTTATTCAAATCAAATGGATCCCTGAACCATAAGAACCTAAGTTGGTTCTTGTCATATTCATTTTTTAGATTTATTCTCAAAAATGCCTTTGAAATGTCACTTTGTACGGCATATTTATCTAACCTGAACCTCAGTAAGATCTTCACAAGGTCAGAAATGAGATTAGAACCCTCAATCAGGCAATCATTCAAACTGTGTTTATCACTGTCTTTGAGGCTACAGTTATATACTATTCTGAGTTTTGTTGTTGGGGCATCTTGTCGATAAACCCCCCTGTGGGTTAAATAATGACAACCATCTTTTTTAAAAGGGTTATTTGTTACTTCTTCAATGAAGCCTTTCTGTAGCTGTTCTTTGAAGACATCATTATAAATTACATTTGAATTATATTATCTTGTTTGAGTTTTTTCATTACTTTATATAAATGTCCTTTAGCTACTTTGAGATTGTCTCTTAAAGTTGGACAATTTATTTTCCAAGGTAACTCAACAAAATAACTATTGTCTTTGCACTGAATGGTGTCTTCAAATCTTTCTACCATTAACTGATCTTCTGAAGTTTGATTTGTGTCATGTATACCCACAGATTCTAGCAACCATAAAGTTTGAATTGCCTCATCCAAAGTTTCATTTGATAGTGATGAATTAATGTTCTCAGTTGATATAATATTATTCAAAGTGTTGCTATTCTTACAGGTGTTATGTAGGACTGAGTTGAGGCACATAGTATTTGTTAGTCATGAACTATTTTGGTTTAAGTCTAGGTTGTATTTGGATAGGTCACCCAAAGGGGCTATCCCTGATGGAGTCTGATAAGCTATACCATCACCTATCTTCACTATGCCCTTATGAATAAGATTAATATAATCTGCCCCCATTAACATTTCAATGTTAGCTACTGTGTTGTTTGTGATATGTCTATCAGCTATATTATACTGTTTTCCCAAATGATTTATGGTTTGTTCTAGTTTGGGTATAACCAGTTTGTTTTGTCCTACTTTTGAAATAATGACTGCTTCAATTTTTTCTAATTTATTTTCTAAATGTAGTTCCACGTCAATTGTCTTATAGCTATTTTTGTTCGAGTTATCCTTAACAAAGGATGTGATATTGAGTTCTTGTTCATTCAGGTTTGGTGTCAAACCCAATTTATTAACTACATTTTGCGAAACAAATGTTTGTTGAGAACAACAGTCTATAAGACATCTCACTGGAGTGGTGTTACCCTCACCATTCACTAAGTCCAAAGTAATAGTTGGTAAAAGAATCTCAGTATTTCTTGTTACGTTGTTTGAACAAACAGAATGTCCCGTGAAAGTGGCATTTTCTTGATTACCTTTGTTTGGAGGAGGTATCTTTTGAGTTTGAGTAAGGTTGTTTGGACACTTTGGTGAATCACACATTGATGAGACATGTAAACTTTTACAAAACTTACAATTGAATCTTAACCTAGATTTACAGTCTTTCTTATAATGTCCCTGGCCAGTACACTTTTTACATAGGTTCAACTGTTCACATCTTTAGCTCTTGAGTTAAAGTCTGAATATTTGTCACACCCAGTACTACTTTGTTCATCACTTGCACAAAATTTGCAATGTGGTGTGTAAGTTGAGGCAGCAGTTACATTAAAGTTCTGTAATGTAGGTGTTCGTGTATTACAGTTGGTCACATTTGATTCTACAGTATCAAGTTTTGTCTGTTTGGCTGTAGCTAGTTGGTCTCTGGGGACAGTCTTTGGTTTATCCATAGTCTGGGTCTTATTTTGTGTTGCAATATTTCTCAATTTGTAATTAGTTAGGATAGTTGGAAAGTGTTTTCTGATATTTTCAAGATTAGGATAATTTTCTCCCGTCTTTAGAACTAAAACATCTTTAACCCTCAAAGGAAGGCACCTAAGAATTATGCCTTGTATAATCCAAGATGAAGCTTTAACATCTATATCATTGCTAACCAGTTGTCCTATAATAGCTTCTAATTTTGAATAAAAATTTTCCATATCACTATGGTTATCTTTTATGGGTGCAAAATCAATAATTTGTTGAGATAATTCAAATACAATCTCATCTTTATTAATGTAATTACGTTTTAAGAGATCAATAGCTACTTCATATGAATTCCCTACAGCTGGTAAATAGGCTATCAGGTTATAGGCTGGGCCTTTAAGGAAACTAGTTAAGTAATCAACAGTTGAAATATAAGGTTTATTACCTATTAAACTCTCAAATTTTTCAATGAAAGATGGGAATTGTACCATGTCCCCTTCAAATGTTGGTACTAGCAAAGTGGGTAACGTAGCCCTAAATTCTTGTGACTCAGGATTTGGCATGCCACTTAAATTTGGTTGAAAGTTAGCTCTACTTTGATTAAAATCAGAAGTAGGTTTATTTGGTGTTAAGTCAGTCAAACGAGACTGTAATCTCCTTATTTGTTGTACAATTAAGGCTACCTGCTGCTCATTATCAGAGTAAAAGTCTATAAGTTGTTCATCAGCCATTTCAGGTTCAATTAACTTTGAAATACTCTCATCAATGGCTATTATATCCTTTTTTAAGTTATCCAATTTAATAATTACTAACTCTAAATCTTCCTTGCCTGGTTGTGTAATTTTGTTAAAAGTGTTCATGGCCTTTGTAACAACACCCAATTTTCCTTTCTTTTTCTTTTTTAATTGTTTCAATTCCTCACTGTCCATGTTTAAGTCAAAATTGTTTAACTGGAGATCGTAATGAAATATAGGACAAGAAGAAATTACCAGAGAAGCGAGATCAAATAAATTGAGTAATCAGACAAAACAGTCAAGTTTTAAATTTGGTTTAATCCCCCCCAAGTACTTATGTGTCACTCAGGTCTAAGCTTATAAGAGAATGAGACTCCTTAAATGTAAATGTTTCCTAGTTAGGCCCGAGGTTGTAGACCTAATTAGGCTTGATTAGGTTAGGTTTAGGCTAGACCATTTAGCCTAATTCTGCAATTTTTTTTAAGTAAGGTTAAGGTTTGTAAATTCCCCACACACGGACCACCAATGTGAAAAATGCTCTGTATGAATTGGTCCACAATTAACCCACCCTTATATCTCCAGTCTAACTATAGAGTAGATTAAGTCTAGCCTTGTAAGGGTCAGCCTAGAGATTCCGGAAATGGTCCAGAGCGGGCAGATAAATTGAGGTCCACAGTAGGATTCCTCACCAAATTAGGTTAGGGCAATCTACCTTCACCTTTGTTAAGCTATGAGTTGATGCTAGGTCTTAGGCCACAATGTAGGCCTAATTTGTCTGACCCAGCTTAATTTACTGCGTTTACTTCTAACTGGGTTAAAAACATAATTAGTCACTTACTGCTAGTTATTAGAGAGTCCCTTTTCCCCTTTTGTTTAATTGTTGAGAGCGTACTTGCTGGTGGGGATCTTTTTTCCGTTGTTTCCTCCTCTCCCTTCTCTCGTTCCGTCTTGTCGCCCCGTTCCTCGTTTTCGTTCTCCCTTGTTCTCCTTTTCGCGGGGCTTTTTCCACCAGCGTCTCCTTGGTCTTTTTGTGGTTGGTTGATCGGTAATGTATGTCTATTACCGAGCACGCTCTTGTCACACAGTATATAAATACTAGTGTGGAGAATAACTCTGGTGAGCAACCAATTGGTTTCATCCACCCAGTTATTGACATAAAAGGAATTTAATAATTGTTAGATTAAACCTACCTACTCAGTGAACCATTTTCGTTACCTCCCAACTACCCACACAAACGTAGAGGGTTGGGGCTCTATTACTGGTGGTCTAACAACCGGCTCAATCCTGGAGCGCTTTATACCTGAAGTAGTGGGCTCTTCATTATGCCTCCGCTTTGAAGTGCCGCGTGCTACAGGTATCGCTGGTGAGGATTCGTCAGCGGGGATGGATTCCGTGATCACAACTGCACGGTCAACGGGTTCGTCTGTGATATCGATGATGGGGTGCTGTACATCGTCGTCATTCATGGTTATGTGGAAGAAGAAAACAAAATATAAGGAGCAGCACTCAAAATTTGTAATAATTTGTAAATGACCCACTTAGGGGTGTGACGTGTTAGAGGGAATCTGTAGAAAAATTCAGGTTCACAAGCCCCTCCACATGTATTATATCTGTCCCTACAGGATGTGGAAAAACTGTATTTATGCTTAAAATCATTAAAGATAAGTGGGAGATATTCTCAAAATTTGTGTATAAAGTAATATGGTGCTATTCGACGTATCAGTCAGTGTTCAACGAGTACCAAGATGAAATTTTGTTCCACAAGGGAGTCTATGACGTTAATTCGTTAAAAGGTAATGATCAACCAGAATCTATTTTTCAAAAATAGATACATGCGCGATGTGTCGCTAAATACACAATATCTAGTCTTATTCGCACAACGTAGAGATGTGTCACAAATTGGGGTATTAGCCAATCAAATGTTCCCGAATCAGCGTAAGAAGTTTTTGGAGGTTTATAAAGAAGCCACAAACCAGCGTTATGGATATCTGTTTTGTGACCTTCACCCGCGAAACACGTTTAGGGTGCTTCTAAGAACGAATATATTCCCAAGCGAACCTGAAACGGTGTATATTCCAGAATGACAAATAGGCTGAAGAAATATCGTGAATTAATAAAAATCTATCAACGATTGCCCCGGGCATTGCAACAGATGTTTATTAAAAATATCGAC
Source organism: Bathynomus jamesi (assembly GCA_023014485.1). NCBI lineage: Eukaryota > Metazoa > Arthropoda > Malacostraca > Isopoda > Cirolanidae > Bathynomus > Bathynomus jamesi. The sequence goes on from JAJOZX010004236.1 coordinate 308,730, forward strand.
TCTGGCTTTTTAAAATGCACCTGTGAAATCTGTCTTAATGTTATAAAATGTAATGTGCCAATGAAACCCTCTCAGAAGGCTCGCCTACGTCGTTACAAGAACATAATACGAGCGCTCGCTCATAAAAGTCAAACTGTGGGTAAGAAAAAGCGAATTATTGTACAAAGAGGGGGATCATTCCTGCCCATCTTATTTTCAGTTTTGGATCCTTTACTGACTAGATTAATATAATGAAGAAGGTGGTTGTGATTCCGCACGAGGTGTATGCTTCAATGCAAAGTTCAAAGATTCCAGACACGGCTCTAGAACCCCGTAAAAGCAGGCTTAAAAAAATGGAAAGCGAGTTGCTAACCCTATTAAACAGTGAAAAGTCACCTGATGAGAAAAGGATCTTGTACCAAGAGGCTTTGCAGAAATTTCTTCATGAGTACGAAGATTATAAGAATCCTACAGAGCTCCCCGTGGTTATTAGGCACAGCGCGAATAGTGCTGGGCATGGCGACACAGGACCTGCCCCGACGTTAGAGATGACCAACCAAAGAACAACGGAACACAACACATCGGACATGTGCTAGAAAACAGCCTCCCACATACATTGAGGAATAAAGGCTTAAGTCTTTATAATCTATTGAGTGAGGACCCCATCATACAGTGGGCCGATACAGGCGAGGTCATTGTTGAAGGAACAAGGGTACAAGGATCCAATATCTTTGATATTGTTCATGATCTGGTGAGAAAGTGGGACAGACCCTCGCCAACAGGATGGAAGCATATTAAAGCAAGATTACAACAAATAAATGTCCCCAAAACATTGATAGGTAATCTGAATAGGTTAAAAGACCTGAATCAAGTCTCGCATGTGTCACAACTGAGTACGCCATCGCCCCCAGCAGCAGCGTCTCTGAAGAGGAGAAAGAAGCGAACAAACGGCCAACCTTATCCACGTGTCTCTAAAATACGCAAATGGCTAACATATTAAGTAAACGCTATTATGACATTTCTAACCCCGCCTCCTATGGTGGCGTTAATAGACTGCACAGAGGTGTTTACGGTGTAAGGAAAAAAGATGTTGAGCGGTTTTTGCGGGAACAGGATGCTTATACACTTCATAAACCGGTGAGAAAAAGGTTTAAAACGGCCAAGACAACCGCGGATTCGATTAACGCTATTTGGCAGACGGATTTAACAGACATGCAAAGATATTCAGTGTATAATGACGGATACCGTTACATCCTATTCATAATAGATGTATTCTCTAGATATCTGTGGCTAATTCCCCTGAAGAATAAATCGCCTGGAACAGTTGCTAAAGCGGTCAAAATGTTGATGTTAAAAGAAGAAAGGGTTCCTGGCTATTTTTGTATGGATATGGGGAAAGAATTTATAGGTCACGCTTTTCAGAACATGCTGGTAGAGTTTAATATCAGTTACTATACTAGCAGTTCTATACATAAGGCCTCTTTAGCTGAAAGAGTTCACCGTACCATAAACGAGCGCATGCATCACTATTTTACACATAAAAACACATACAGATATATAAATGTTCTCGGTTCATTGGCTTCATCATACAACCGTTCACACCATCGTAAGATTGGCACAACGCCTAACGAAGTTTTAGAAAGAGGTGCGCTGCCAGAGGTGAGAAAAGATGGAGCACCGCCACCACACTCTATACATTTCAAAATCAATGATTATGTAAGGCTATCACGGCAGAAGTTTTCGGACAGTGTGGACATTGTCCACACTATCCGAAAACTTCTGCCGTTTTCCTCTGGCGTCAGTTTCTCGTTTTCTGCTCTTTTGGAGTAAGTGCCACTCTTTCCACAATGCCTCTAGCTTCCGTTCGCAGTTGAGCTTTGTGATTGTTTTAATGCGGGCCATGTTCCAAAACTTTAAGACGTTGTTTACGGTTTCTTTGAATGCGTCTTTCCTGTTAGCAGTGTACTGGATAACACTGAAGAAGTATTGCAAAACCTGCCGGTGTTGTTGGCAATTTGCTACCACTGATGGAGGACGACGGTTGGCCAACTAAAAAAATTTCTGAGGCCGATCTTAGAGAAGGTAGCGATGTTATTTTCGCCTTTCCTTTTGATGACTCTCTATTTGTAGCTTCAAGAGTTCTTCCAGTTATGGTTGCCATCGATTTGTCCATGACAAAGGATGAGGAACTCAGACAGAATTTCAAAATGTTATGATCTGCAAAAAAAGAAATAGGTTAGGTACCTGGCACAGGCATAGTGCATTTTCTAATTACCTATATACATTATACATTCCTCCCGGGTATGGTGACTCATTTTTTTGAAAAGTATAGGTGATCGTGGTTTTTCCCATTATTTGGCACTATACTAGCACATTGGTATTACCTGTATACAGGCACAACTTTTAAACCGTTAGTCGTATGACATTGGAAGGCACACCAAACGACTTCTCTCATCAAGAGGATTCAGAAAACATCCCTACTTAATGATTTATCTTGATTCAGTAAAAAGTTAAAAAGTACGCATTTTAAAAAAAAAAACTAGTAATTTCAAGGTCGATGCGAGACCCCTAAATATTGATCAATTTTTGTAAAAATTGTACCAATGTGCTAGTATAGTGCCAAATAATGGGAAAAACCACGATCACCTATACTTTTCAAAAAAAATTGAAAAGTGGGCCACCCTACAGTGATGATGCCTGGAGGCACTGGCTGATTAAGCCGACTGGCTGATTAGGGGCCCTATAAGGCAATGGCCGCTCGGCTGAAGTCTTAATATGCGCTTGGCTCCTGTCAAGCGAACACCTCTCCTCCTCTCTCTCTCTCCTATCTCTTAGGTTAGGTATACCCCTTTGGAGATGAGGCCGTCCCAGCTTATCCCCCAAAGAGGTCTCCCCCAGTGGGAGTTCATTGCAACTTGGGGGATAACTCCGCCTCCAAGTTGCATAACCCCTTGTTGCTCTTGCAGCAACCCCATCCCCCTTTGGGGTGCCTTGCAACAAGGGGAGGGGTTGGCACTATGGGTGCCTTGCAACATTTGCAATTGCATTGCACTCGTCCATTTTTCGGGCATACTACTAACCTTCTCCATACCGTCCTAATTTTTAAGGGAACCATAGACAATAACTTCGTTGAACCGCGCGCAAGACCTTGGATTGAGTCTCTAGAACAGCATTTTTGGCGGAAGAACATCACAGACGATGACATAAAAATTAGGGAAGCTAAAAGGTTTACTGACCCTAAAGATGGGAACGCCCATGATACAGTTACATATGTGCCATCTATTAGCGAAGCTAAGACTTGGGACAACTTTAAAGTAAACTTGTTAGAATTTTATAAGGAAATATCGCTCGCACAACCTTTGGCCACATTAGAAGCTGTCTTCCAAGCTAAATGGAAGAAAGAACACGAAGATTTAAATAATTTTATTGTACGAACACAAAAACTCGTAGAAGTCTTCCGAGACGTAGGAAACGCATGCAACATTACATTCACTTCACAACAAAGAAACTTAATGGTAGCAGCGACCACTTATCAAAAGTTTCCCTCAGCACCTAAAAAGAAATTTCAAGAATGTTTAGATATTGACAAACCAGTAAGTGAAGCCATAAATAAAACAAGAGAACAGGACCCAGACTTAACAAACCAGAATTACCGGAAGGGTAGAGAGACTCCCATGCACTACATCCAACAACAACTTAAACCCAAGCCGATACGGGGAACACCGCCTCAGAAACAAATTCCACAAACCCAGAATTCACGCCCTCCTCCTGTGTTTTAATTGTGATAGTTTTGAGCACATAATGAGTCAATGTAATTATCCCCCTTATTGCTCCCACTGTCACGAACATGGTCATCGCCGTGGTGACCAACAAAAATGTGCCAACAAAGCCCCTTCAGGGTATAGGACCCTCTTCCAGAAATCAAATCACCAACACTCCCAAAAGCCCTCCGATTTTCAGAAACCATTTAATTCTCAGCTTCAACAGAACTACCAACCAAATAGATCACAACCACAAAGTCAGTCACATTATTACCCTATGTCCAAACCCCAATATAATCGGCAAGGTCGGATGGTCCGATATGTAAAAGTGCCTGGCGAAGTATTAGTTTTCCCAGAGTACATTTTTCAAGAAGACCCTTCAGTGTAAAATGATCCGGTAACATACGACTCAGGTCCGCCCATAGTATTACCTGTAATATTTAGAAGCAGTAGAAGTCGGCAAAAGATATTTTTACTTCACTCTTGAGTCCGTATTCTCCAAGAGTATTGTTGTTAAAATAACAGCAATTTCAAGGAGCAGAAAAGTTAGAAATTAGTAAGTCTTAAGTCTGAGACCAGTTTTCAACTTCTTCGATATGCTACGAGAAGAATCAGGAAACCGTCAGATAATTTAGTAAGTTTTCACAGAATCCTCCGATCCGCTACAAAAAGAAATCGGAATGTAGTATAAAAGAAACTATTGCGATTCCCTACACGGTACTAGCTATCCCAGAGTCAGAAATCTGTTGCTACCACTTAACCAGAACCCCCGTCAATCTCGAACCACCCAAAGCCATAGATGGAAATAGATCCTGTGTGTGTGTGTGTGTGTGTGTGTTAAAACAGAAGGGTTAACTATGACATTTAATTTTTTTCTCTCTTTTGGAATTTGAGATTTTTTGTTAACACATTCACCGCCAGCACTTTTTATGAAGGTACCGAGCCACCGTCAGCATTTTTGCAAGTCTTTACTAAACTACAAACGAGGCTTCACCAAAAATTTAAAACTAAAGATATCTCTAAACAAAATATACCAAAATAAAACTTAAAATGTGTATGTTCAAGATGAGATTTCTCGTCTTTGGCGGTCAACTGATTTGTGTCAAAAGACGAGATTTCTCGTTTTTAGCGGTGAATGTAATATAACTTAGTGTATGGAGTTCAAAGTTATATTTTAAATAATATTTATCGTCTTCTACAGTTTTATATATATTATAAAAGAGCTGCTTCATAAAGAATTAATGCAATCTTGAGTTTCTATTATGATGTTTTACATCTTTGAAATTGATTTCATGTCCTGCACTTTTTCTTATATATATTAACGATTTAGATGTCGGCCTAGTCAGTACAATTTCAAAGTTTGCGGATGACACGAAGTTGGGTGGTAGGACAATTAATAATGAAGATAGAGGTAAAATCTAGGAAAATCTGAACAAAATCGTTGATTCGTCAGTCACGTGGCAAATGAAATTTAACGTCGATAAGTGCAAAATTTTACATGTAGGTTCGCGCAACGGTAATTTTGCGTATAGTATGTCAGGGAAGGAATTGGCAAGCGTAGAGCAGGAAAAAGATTTAGGATTTATAGTCATTGGTGATTTAAAAGTGGCGAAACAAAGTACAGCTACGGTCAATAAGGCGAACAAGGTGCTAGGTTTTATAGCTTTGAGTACAAATCGCGCGATATTATTGTTCCTCTTTATAAGTCATTAGTTACAATAGACCCCATATGGAGTACGCGATCCAATTTTGGAATCCGCATATGCGCAAAGATATAGATAAAATCGAAAGAGTTCAAAGACGAGCAACTAAGATGATTCCGTCGCTTAGGTCGAAGTCGTACGAGGATAGGCTTAAGGAGTTAAAATTGACTACACTCGAGACTAGGAGGCTAAGGGGTGATCTAATCTAGGTTTTTAAAATTATGAATGGGTTCGATAACGTAAATAGAGATAGCTTTTTCGAAATATCACAATATAATAGGGCTAGAAATAACGGGTGTAAGTTGACAAGTAGAAGGTTCGAGACAGCAGTTGCCAAAAACTTTTGGTGCTACTGTAGTATGCGGTCTACCTACGATTCGGCGGTCTACCTTTTAATTATAGCTTCTTATCTTCTTATTATTTTATTATTAGGTTAATTGTACGCCCTTGACGATTGGTTAGGTTAAGTCGTGATATTTTCGTTAAAACTAACGAAAATATCACGACTTAACCTAACCAATCATCAAGGGCGTACTGTAGTATGCGGTCTACCGTTAAGTATGCGGTAGTAGTATGTTTAACTTCTTTAATAATTCCTTAATTGTGTAAATTAAATTATAATTCCTTTCAATTCATTTTCAATTCCTTTTAAATATTTTGAACGGTAGACCGCATACTACAGTAGAAACTTAACGGTAGACCGCATACTACAGTAGAAACTTAACGGTAGACCGCATACTACAGTAGAAACTTAACGGTAGACCGCATACTACAGTAGAAACTTAACGGTAGACCGCATACTACAGTAGAAACTTAACGGTAGACCGCATACTACAGTAGCACCAAACTTTTTTACGCATAGAATAGTAAATAGGTGGAATAGTTTGCCGGTAGAAGTAATTAGTAGCACGTCTATAAACATGTTTAAAAATCGATTAGACGCATATGTTGATAGATTGGGTATAGTTTAAGGTAGTGAAATTAAGGTTTTTGTGGTTCGGAACTCACGTAAAATTGTAGGTCCCCTCCGTCACCACGGAGGACATGCGCAATACACAACTACAACCACAGTTAGGTAGACCAGCCATGAGTGGATACTAGGGTCTTTGTTGGTCTGAAGCATTATAACATTTCCGTTACATAGAAAAAGAGTGGCAAAGTTATTGTTACAGTATTTCTCGATCTGTAAACGGGCTCAGCACACTTTTGAAGGTGTGTGGAAGGTATGGGAAGAATAACGACATAAAATATAATCCTGATAAAAGTCATGTTATGATTATGAGGACCAAGGCCTACAAGTACATAAAATTTCCTGAATTTCAATTGAATGGTAAGGGTGCTGTCAGAAGTAACCCAGACTAAGTACCTTGGCCACATACTAACGGATAGTCTTTCAGAAGACTGTGATATGCTAAGGCAATGTAGACAATTATATGCTCAGGGAAATACTTTGGTTGGAAAATTTCATGTGTTCATTGGATGTTAAGTTGATTTTGTTCAAAACTCTTTGTATTCCAATGTATGCAGCTCATTTGTGGTGGAACTACAGTATAATTTGAAAAAATTATATGTTGCATATAATAATATTTTTAGGAGTTTATTAAGGACTCCAAGATTTGTAAATGGTGCTCCTTCTAGTGTCAGTATGCTGTTTGTAGTCAATAAGGTGCCTAACTGTGCCAGTGTCATTCGCAATTTTGTATTTAGATTTATCACTAGGCTTCGTGAGTCAGTCAATAAGATAATAGAAGCCATGGTTAGTGGACTGGTCTCCGATATATTTTGTAAACCTCGAATCTGGAAGCATTGATATAGGCAATTGTATGTTCATTATAAACACTGATTCACTGGCCTACTTAGTTAGTGCTCCAAACAACTATCTCTTAATCTTTTATGGACCTCTTGTGTAATGTTTGTACCTGTTGAGTCTGAAATAAAGTGTTTGTTTGTTTGTTTGTTTGTTGCCAGAGGTATATTTGCGGTTCATCGGAGATGGCGTCGATTTATGCTGTTCGCTTTCCTCCGATGTAAATTTTGTCGCAGTGTATGGAAAATTTGACATAAACAATTCTTTCACTTCATTTTAGTGAAGGTATGAGAAACTATTTTATCTTTGATGGTTAAAGAAATGCTGAAATCGACTGAGAGATTATTTACGAAATTACGAGTATTTTTGGGGGGTTTTCCAGTGATGGAATGTTAGAAATGTTGACGGTTTATCGGTTAACGTATTTTTATTTTGTACAATGTTTTCGTGGTTCATTTTGCCTTCGGCTGTTTTTCAAAGCTCCTGGAATGGGAAAAGTGTGTGTGTAGTGTATATATATATATATATATATATATATGGAATGAACTCAGAATGGTTCCCTGAGGTGCATGGAACAAGGAACTCTTCTGGATAATTAAATCCACTATAGTGGATTTAATTATCCCAGAAGAGTTCCTTGTTCCATGCACTCTCTGTGTATATCATATGTATATATATATATGTCTGGTCTCGTAGAAAAATTAATTTAAAATTAATTTTCCTATGAGACCGGACTTATGGTACACCCTATATATATATATATATATATATATATAATATATATATAAAATATTATTACTAATTTCACTGTATAGATATTCCAACGAAGTAGTATGAAAATAAGGTGTAAAAATACTTTCTTTCGTCTGATTGGTTAGCCTTTGAAAGAAATGCAACATGGTTCCTGATTGGACAATTCTTAACCTCTAACCCAGCGTTCTTTGAAAGTAACAAACATTTCCAGACATGATTCTGTCACTATTCCGTAAAGATATATATACATATGATGCTAATTTATTAGGTTAAGTGGCTATGAATTGTGAATGATCCGCAACAAAGATGTTTTGGTTGTTGTATAATTAATAATTTAAAATATAGTTTTCACAAAATCATATCCGAACTCAGCTTCCCATAATTCATCAGCATTTATATTAAACTCTTTTTTTTATTTTCATAATTTCTCTGATCTTTTCATTAATCTACAATTATTTTGTCTTACGTATACAAACGATCTTTTTCAGTTAATGATGTCTCATGTAATAACAATGTACATAATATTGTTAGATAATTAATCAAACAGTATGCCAGTATGCTAGGTTAAGTGGCTATGTTGGCCTTATTTTTGTATTAAGTTCAATGTATACGTAAGATTGTACTTGTATATTAGGTTAAGTGGCTATGGAGTGTGAATGATCCGCAATAAAGATGTTTTGTTTTGTTTGTTTATTGCATGTAAATTTATTTCAGTATTTAAGGTACTTTTATTATTTTCTTAATTTATTTAAATAATTATTTTGGTTTGTAGTTTTACTATATTTCATTCCTGTAAAGCAAACATGATTATGGAATGAATGACACGAATGTACTGTAAGATGAATTTTCAGGCATATGCACAAACGAGAACACTATTGAATATGTTAATACTTTTGTTGCCCTTAAAATACTTATTTTATACCAATTTTCTTTTTGACAAATATTGAAGGGTAACTATATCTTCTTGAAGAAACCCAAAATTGCGATCAACAATATTTCCGGTAACTGACCGTAACTCTAGTACAAGATGTCCACAAAGTCCTGTTCCGGTTTTAAAACTGTATTACAACAAAACCAAAAGAGATAAAATAATGCAGTTTTTTTTGCATTTTTGTTACTTAACTAATGAAATTTTTTTCTTCTTTATTTATAGGTGTCAAGTTGCTGTTGATAGAAGCTTGAACAAAATGGTGACTTGCGGTTTGCGGAGTCGAAATCAGTGACAACTGTTCAACGGAATTACCGCCGTTAATATGGCAAGGATCCTCCCTCCAAACCTAGCATTAGGAGGTGGTTTTGCAAGTTTCTGGAGAGAGGAAGTGTGATTGACTCTCCAAGAGTCGTCCAAGAGACGTTCCAACGCAGCCCTAGAAAGTTTACTAGTCGTGCTTCAAGTGAACTGCAGCTACCAAGATCAACAGTACACAAACTTGTACACAAGAGGTGCATCTTTACGCGTATAAAGTGTAAATAGTCCAAGCTTTACAAACCAGATTACATACTGAGCTTTCTCATGTATAGTCAACACCATTTTCGTTCAAGCTTCTATCAATAACAACTTGACACCCAGATTACAACCTGTAAATCAAGAAAAAACTTCATTAGTTAAGCAACAAAATGCGAAAAAACTGCGATATTCTGCAGTGTTGTAATAAAATTTTAAAACTGGAACAGGACTTTGTGGACACCCTGTATATTTTTAGAAGCGTTTAGAGGAAACGGCTTTCTCCTCAGCCATAGATTAGGTAAGGTTATTCCTAGTTTGGTTCATTTATACTTATAAAGTGGTTGTCATCATTCTGACTTCAGTTTTTTGTGTCTTTGTTTTTAACTCTCTTGCTGGTTAATTCGGTTCTAACATGCGTATAATGTATATCCGTCAGCTCCAGTGGCGTAGCGAGACGGGTCGGGAGGGGGGGGGGGCAAATTTGTTGCCAACAACAGTTACCATATACACATTTTGTAATGAACAAATTTACCAGATAAAAGTAACACCGTCACATTTATAGGCATTAGAGTAACTTGTAACGGTAAATCCGTTACTTAGGTCTAAAATATAACGTATAAAGGTAACTACGGCCTTTTTTATCATGTAACGCGTAACAGCATCTACCGCCAATTTCAATTAGCGATGCCCAATGGCGGATCTAGGAATTTTCAAAGGGGGACGGACCACTTTAGGGGCGTCGTCGGATCCAAAGCTCTTGATACCTTCTGTTATTTTTTATTTTATTGGATTGGGTTCAGAATCTCAGCTGAGCCCCGGGCGGCCAAACTCTGAGGGGCTACTGCAACCTACAGCCCAACTTAAGCTAGACTAAACAAACTTACGGATTTGGAGGTCATATTAGGTCCTACCTCAGGGTTGCTGACTCGGTGTGGGCCTACCTTAGGCCTCAGTTGTATAAAATTAAGATAAAAAATAAAAGGGGCACTATTTATGGTCTTTCTAAACCTTGCAACAACACAACCTGCACCATTGCACGATGCAACAATCTTGTATCTAAACAACCAAACTGAATTGCAAGAGCGCTCTCTATAAGACCACGCCCTGTAAGTGCCGCATTCAACAAACAAGTAAAAAGGACACCCCGGTGCCCCAAAAAATGATGCCACAAAAGTGCCCAAACAATGAATTTTTCACTAACCTTACAATTATGAGATGGATCTATATACACCTTAACTTAATATATACAAGCAATGCTGCATCAATCAGCTTAGTCATCATATCGCCTTGGGACAACAATGGCTCTTCCTCTTTTAGATTTTCTAACACCTTCACCAGTGCTAAGCCAGAAAACATTGTTTTACATCGGATTGGGCATGTGTTGTTCAGACTTCAGGCTAATAGGAGCGCCATTCCCTCTGATGGGGGGGCACCAAAATAGGTACCTAGAGCCAAAAGTGGGGGGTGCCCCAGCACCCCCATAACTCCGCTACTAGCTATGCCCATCTCTCGTCTAGCCTTTATGGTTTTCGATTATTTTAGCAATTTTATGTATTTTAACCTTGACATCGTTTTTATTGCAATTTTGTAGTTTTAAACTAGTTAGTGCAAAATGTGCTGTAACTATATTTTATAAATTATTCTCTCAAGAAGTTTAATTTTTGTTTTCGGTTCCATCAATAGTTTCATTGCAGCAAAAACGTTATTTTAAAAATTAGGTGTTTGGACACTGGCCAATAATTAGGTTTTTGGACACTGGCCAATAATTTCACCGATAACTGTTTCGCTTTTTCTCAATATAGTGTTGCCAGTTGACCTAGTTTCCCGCTCAATCAGCGGATTGCCTAGTGTACGCTCAAATGTAGTATCACTTGGCTGCCAAAGAGCCAAAAGAATACTGAAACTGAGGCAGTAGCACGCAAGGTACCTATACACCAGGTATAACGAAGTGATCAGGCCCCAATGTGACATCACATTCATACTTGACCATTTAGAAAGGCAGAAAACAAAAGTGTATACTATTTAATTGCAAATATACTGTACTTAATTAGATTTGTAATAAAGTTATTTCATTAGGTTTTGTGTTTAATTCATCATGTAAGTTCTGAGGGGGCGGCACTTTGAGATTTCGCCTGAAGCGGCATTTTTCCTCGATACGCCACTGGTCAGCTCTAAGCTAGAAGCCTCAACCCATGGTTCCAATAATACTGAATAATGATTCCCAATAAACATTGTCTCCGAAAATCTGTATAGAACAAGCACAACAAACGAGAGGTGTTTAAGAATCTTCCTATTAAGGATACATTCAAAAACATTAGAAAAGGCAAAAAATCAAAGCAATTTGACGATAGTTGGAGGGTTGAGATCGGTCACAGTTCTTTGGGACAGGCTGAATAAAAGCAAATTCCCAGCAGGAAGGAAAAGTACTAGATGAAAAACAAAAGCGAAAGTGTTTGTCAAGGCAGGGCGCCAGCACAGAAGCACAGTTCTTGAGAACAACAGGAGGGACACCATCACGACCGCACGCCTTGGTAGAGTTGAGCCCAGTTAGGGTAGAAAAAATATCTTTGGAAGAGATTCTAATTTCAGACATAATTAAGTTAAAGGAAGGAGGAGATGGAAGAACAACACCGGAATCATCCAGGGTTGATTTGGAGGCGAAAGTCTGAGCGAAGAGTTCATCTTTATCAGGAGAAGAGACGGTAACTGAGCGTCAGAATGGAGAAGAGGAGGGGAAAGAAGTGGAAGTAAAGTTGTTGGAGAGGTTCTTAGTAAGATACCAGAAAGAGCGAGAAGAATTAGAATTGAATAGGTTTTCACATTTTTGTCTGATGAAGAAATTTTTAGCGAGTCGAAGAATAGATTTTGCATGATTTTGGAGAGAATATAAACTGAGTGAGAGAGGAGTTGGATAGCGACGATACCTTCTGAAAGCCTCCTCTATGTCGCGGATAACATTAGAACAAATAAAGTTAAACCAAGGTTTTTTTTTGCATTAGTTGTAGGAATAGAATATGGGATGTATGCCTCTATGCCCGAGAGAATCACCTCTATGATGCACTCATCAGCGCACCCGGAGGGGCTCCGACCACGGAAACAATAATCATTCGATGAAAAGTCATAGAAGTACTGCTAAGGGCCTCCCAATCAGCGGTGCCAAAGTGCCAAAGGAGCCTCCTCTTGGAAGGAGCCAAAGGCTGAATTGGAGCGATAGGACAGGAAACAGATATAAGACTATGGTCGGAGGAGCCCAGCTGAGAAAAAAGTTTGACATAGTAAAGAGAAGAATGAGAGGTGAGAAATAAATCCAGAATGTTGGGCCTATATCCAAGGCGATCGGGGATACGAGTAGGGTGCTGTACAATCTGTTCTACGTTATTCAGGATAGAAAAGTTGTCAGCTAGTTCCACTTTGGAAGTGAAGTAGTCAAAGAGTTTAGGATAGTCATTAGAATTAGGAGAAAGGTAGACAGCGCAGATGTACAGTATTTAGTTTAAGATTGGAATGTAATCCGTAGCCAGAGGGTGTAAAATTCGAAGGATTCAAGCTCGGGAAAGCAAGTTTGATCATTGTGTACTTATACGCAACATCCACCTTTGGAGTGAAACTGAGTATAGAGAAAGTAGGAGGGTACAGAAAAGAGGTTGGGTTGCTGTCAGTCGTCCCAGACATCTGAGCTTTAGTAAACAAGAGGTGATGTTTAGAGGAGGAGAGGGTATGTTCAACAGATTGAAAATATGAGGAAAGTCCACGAATGTTGCAGAAGTTTATGAAAAGTAAATCAGGCAAAGACCCAGAACATCTCGAATAGGCATTAACAGAACCAACCCCACTGCCTGTGTCTGCGTTCCCGGTATCGGCAGCAGGGGAGCCAGGGCCCAAAGTGGGGACATTTATGATCCTCTCCCCAGCGGACGTCGAGGCTCTTGAGGTCGATGCCATTTTGTTGTTTTTTTAATTTTAAAAAGATTGTCCAGTAAGTAAGATTCGTGTAGCTATGTGTAGTGATGAACAGTGAGAGAAGTGTGTGTTTGAGAGCATGCTGGACTGCTCACAGGGTAGATGAGACACGGAAAAAGATCAGCTAAGGATGACAGTGACAGAAGAAACGGGAGTTCCAGCACTCCTTGTCTTCTGCCTAACGGTCTCCCCGGAATACTTCCCTGGTTGATTGCTGACTACAATATCCTCCCGTGAGATGTTTATAAAAGAATGAAATTAAGCAAGATAAATTGACAAATTCTTTAAAAAATCAACATAAACATAATATAAAAAATGCATTGGAATTTGCGAGGAAACATTGGGCATGCGACACTACATGGATGAAAGATACAACTCTATGTAAGACCACCTGTCTTTTTATTTAATATACTACAGATAACTTAATTTGCCATGCACTATATATATATATATATATATACAGTATATATATATATATATATATATATATATATATATATATATATATATATATATATGGCATAAGAATTAAGTTAGTCTATTTGTAATAGATGAAAGTATGAAAAATAAATTAATCTTGCAGAGTTGCAGTTCTTTTCATATGCTGTGGGAAGTAATAGAAATGATGTATATACGGAATAGCAACAAACTCATGTCTGAAAATGTTTGTTACCTTCATAAAAGTTTCCGCCTACGGAGGCGGAGCCTGTACATTTCTCACCACTGTGTATTCAAAACCCTAGGTTAGAGATTATGAATCGTCCATTCAGGGACCATGTTTCATTTCATCCGAAGGTTGACCAATCAGACGAGGGAAAATATTTTCATTAGATATATACGCACTGATTCTATACAGAATAATGTTCCTTGATTATTATACCAAAGAATGAAATTTTTTAAAAAATTAATAAGTAACAGCTATGTTGTTAATGAGTGTTAGTTGTAGGAATGAATGAAAACTCTTTATTAATAAAAATAAATATTACAGTTTTTAAATATTACAATAATTTTAACGGAAAGCACAATAATTATTGTTAACTGAACTACTGATATTTATTTTTACTGAATTTGCCGAAGGTTTTCTGTTAGAATTGATAAAATTAAAAAAAAACGTAACCACAAGAAGAAGAAGCGGTACAACTAAGAGTAATTAAATGAAGTGTGATAGTTTTAAGGAAGGTTATTTTATATAACATTACTGGAATTAATTAAATCTTTTAAAATATTGTCATCCTGCTGGAACCCTAGTTCCCTCTCTTAACTTTTCCACTTTTCCACTGACTGCCTAATTATACATATAGAATTTGGCTTTGTTTTCGAGCTGTTGTTTATGCATGTTAATTCTTCGATATACTGTATTTGCTGTTATTGTGTGAGTTCATAAATATTACACTTTCATCCTTAACATTATTTTCATATACTGTATATTGCAGCTCGCGTGCCTTGAAATGTTAAAAATATGTTTCCTTAAATTAGACAGCAATAAATAATTTAAATTGTTTTCAAATAAGTTTTCGAAATTCATACTTTTAAAAACTTTTAATGCAAGGGATTAAAAACAAATATGAATCCCAATATATAATTATAATGTCTCATAAACATATCTTGAAAGGTCAGTCAGAATATAACTCACTAAATGACACCCTTATATCTCATTTATGGTGATCACTAAATGGCAACATTGTTTCGTATCTATGAGCAAAGTTTTGTTCCGTTTTTTCCATCACTTGCCGAAGTGTACATCAGCTTGGAGGTTAGCAGTACGGTCGAAAACGAAAAGTGTAATTACTAATGTTGAAATCCCTTATATGTATCTTAATTTAAACGTTTCATCCAAAATACATTCCAAGAAACAGCCTCGGTCGTCTGTCCAGGTAAATTTACTGATTATATGAAACTATTAATGTTTGAAAGAAAAAAAAATATACATATATATTGGCGCTAAAACAATAAGCTAACCTAGGTTTGCAAGTTATTCTTAGAAGTCAGGAATCCTGGCTGACTCACGAGTTGAGGCCAATGCCTCTGACCAGTCTGGATTTATTGCCTTACATGCTGCTGTCACTCATGAAAGTAAGCTCAGGTTTTCTCCGACTTAATGCTGCGTTCTTATATTTATGAAACAAATTATTATCAGATAGACTAATTGTAGAACAAGTTAGGGCCCATATTAGTAGGCCCTAACTTAGTTTCGCGGAAGTGATATAAGGCGAGAGTTGTGAAATTACTCGCATCTGATGCTTTGGGTCAGTTTTGACAAAATAATTTTCTTTTCCCAAAGCACATTATTATGAGAATTTTCAAGAAGAAAACTTTCATATTGCCTTGGGTTTTGTAAACGAAAATTTGGTAAATCTTGCTTCTAAGGCCGCACAGCAACCACGTATCCTATATTAATAACTCTTGTATCAATCTATTATTCTAATTATTTAGATGTAACGGTAAAGAGTCGGTAGAATAGATCCACCCAAACTAGTAATGAAAAAAGGTTTTTTTTTTTTTTTTTGTGTATTTCATGCTGTTTCAGTTGAATCTGACTTTAATTTTTGGCGCAAATGCATCATTATGAACCATATTGTTTTTTTCTCTCAATCTCGCTGTATAGATATGAGTTTGGTGGATGTTCTACCAAATCTTAACCATAGTTTTGTCAATATTCTATTTTGGTATCCCAAATTATTCAACTAACTAGTTGGGTCAACTGTACGCCCTTGATGATTGGTTAGGTTAAGCTGGTATATTTTTGTTTAAACTAATGAAAATATCAAGCCTTAACTTAACCAATCCTAAAGGATGTACAGTTGACCTAACTGGGTAGTTGATAATTTTGATGTAGGTTTCAGTTAACTTAAGTAACTTACCAAAAATGTGATGATATATTTTTAATATATAGAAAAGTATCGTGCAGAATACTGTGCTATTGTACATGTCAGGAAGTGACTAAATACAGTATACACACGCTAATTACTTTTATTTTGGATGTTATTTATTTTGGTACTTGTAGGTTATCTGCCTCCTATCAACTTTGGCAGAATATTTTCATTAAAAAAACTAATAAAAATATCAAGACTTAGCCTAACTAATTATCAAGAGTGTACAGTTGATCTATTATTAATTATATTATTATTTTTCTAGAATAGTATTTACTATTTACTAATAGATCAACTGTATACCTTTGATAATTGGTAGTGGCGTGTACTCCTAAGACGCAAAGTAAGCAAAAGTTATATATATATATATACGCATTTAAATATTTGTTATTACTACTAATTTTGTTAAATGGATCAATAAAAAGAACTTAATATTGATTGCTTCAGCTTTATCAAAAATCTTCTCATTTGCTTACCCTAGCATTTTTTTCGCGCCACGCCACTGATAATTGGTTAGGTTAAGTCGTGATTTTTGTTAATTTCAATGAAAATATTTTGTCAAAATTGGTAGGGGGAGAACCTACAAATACCTTTATTTTTTTTGTAATTGTTAAAAAATTTTGGATGCTAAAATAGGATATATCACTCTATTAATGTTAGGATACATGGTTGCTATGTGGCCTTAAAAATAAAATTTAAGTTTTTTTTAAAAGTTGGAGTATTGCATGAATTTTGTAGGTTATGCAGTCTAGGCTTTTAGTAGAAATTATTGTACTCCTTGAGCAAGAGTAGAGTTGAAACTTTCACTAGACATTTTATTGGAAAAATTTTCATAAGTTGAAAAAAAATTTGATCATATTTTGGGATAATCTTAAGATATCACCTGAATTTAAAAAATAATTATGGCTATAATCTACATGGCTTTTTTCAAGAGTACCATTTTTTTTTGTAAATAAGCAAGTTATGAAATGTATATCATTGCTATTCATTCAAATGCTAGACTGATCATATGATATGTATTTCCATTGGCTGTGAGGCAGTTATTCAGTTTTGAGTTATGATGTGTAGTGATTGATATCTTTTGAGAATTTAATTAAAAGTTAAAAAATATGATAGCAAAGTGATGGAAATTTTTGTACTGTATGGAGTAATTCCATTACAGAAAATTGAACTTTGTAGTACTGTGTAATTATAGGGAAAACAAGAAATTATTCTATTAGGTTAGGTTTACCAAAATGTCTTTTATAGTAGTATTTGATGTGATTTACTTATATTTACCGGTACTTACTGTATAATTGAGCTGAAAAATCATGATTTTCAATTTTTACTAAAATGGGTTTTGGTTCATTTACCAGCAAATGAATACGTATCAGATTTTAATAAATTGCATCAAATACAGTACTACTAGAATTGCATTTGGTATTTTCCAGAAGATATTATTTCATTAAGATTTACCAGATTTTGCAGTTTGTCATACTGGTCCACCAGATATAGCATTGGCCTTTTTTTTTTTCTTGGTACTAGATTTCAAATCTGGGTATAAATTACTGATACAAGGTATCTACTAAATGTAAATAGGAAATGGTATGGTTTTTTAAACATTCTGTGCTGGGTCAGTCCCATAGCTAGCTGAAGGCCCTGGCTAATATGGTGGGTGCCAAAAAAATAGAAAAACTTAATAAATAAATAAAAAGAAATCTAAAATATAAAAATGGAGTCCATTTTATTTCTTATGGTGAAATTTGTACTTTTTTACAATGAAAAATTTATTAATGGTAAAAAGTCTTAAGGGTGTTGACAAACCTGAAGCTGGTACTGGATAGACCTGCTTCACTAAACTTCCACAAATACCAAAATTTAGACAAGATCATCCCAAAGCAGTTATTTCAGCCTAATAACAGTCTTCCAACCAGCTTTGGCAACCCTTAACTTAACAAAACCAGGCATTAATGGTATTTTTATTTGGTAAACTTTTATCAGAAAACTGGTTTGAAATGAATTAAGAATAAAATTAGTCTGATATCCCATCCATGATGCCAAGCAACTAGGAAAATGTCTAGAATTCATCCTTGGGGTTATAAGTATTGCATATTATACTACAGGAGGTAGCATTCCAGGGGTCACTTGACTCCAATTGAATGTCAAATTTATCAATTTGACATTCATTATTTTAATATCTCGTATGAAGTCAGTTACTAGGTGGGTATAAGGTTGGGTCTTAGTGAGTTTTCATTTTGTTTGTCATTTATAGGCAGTACAACCTATAATTTTAAAGTGTACTTAATGAAAAGAAATTGATTGATTAATAAGAATGGAGCAGAAGTTTTTCTGATACTTTCTTGTCCTGGACCCCACTTCTTTTTTAAATGTCGAGTAACTAACCAAACCTAAAGGTTAGGTGTGGTTACCTAGTTATTTAAAAAAAAAAAAGTTTGGGGTCTAGGATAATAGGAAAGTACTGTTTTTCTTTCAATTTCAATATTACAATGCTGAGTGGAAATTAAAATATATACTTTGGTTAACTGGTTTTGCTTTTGCCTGAATTGTTCATTGATGTGAAGGGCAAGCTTGTCATTCTACCCTAAACCTACAGTTTAGAATGTGGAATCTGAACCATGCCCCACCAGCAGCCCAGTGTCTTAACCACTAGGCAGGCTACCCAGTGTACCCATTTATCTGCCAACCAATTTTTTTGTGTGGAGGGATGAACAGTTGGGTTTTGCTGTGTGCACTGCCTGCTATCACCAGGTGTCAGATTTGTCTATGCTGCTCCAAACAACTCAAACTGCAATCCAATAGAGCTGATGTAACTTCTCAGTGCCTACCCTGAGCTAATCTATAGAAAAATAAATTTATATAACACCTTAATACTAAAGACAATACTACATGAGCTTGCCAAACCTCTAATTTTACTTTGAGGATGATTTTCTTAACTCACTCACTCCCACATACGATAGGCATAGGGCAGGTGATGTTATTTATTTAGATTTTAAAAAGGCGTTCAATACAGTTCCGCATAGGAGACTAATTGCGAAGGTTAAAGCGCATGGTATATGCGGTCAGGTAGCTAACTGGTTAGAGGAATGGCTTCGTGCTAGGAGGCAGAGGGTCATAGTTAATGGTAATGAATCGGGGTGGTTAGATGTAGGTAGTAGTGTCCCACAGGGTTCAGTGTTAGGCCCATTGTTATTCGTAATTTACATTAACGACATAGATGTAGGATTGACTAGTAACGTGTCAAAATTCGCGGATGATACTAAAATAGGTAGTAAGGTTGTTAATGAGGATGATAGAAATAGGATCCAAGACGATGTAGATAGGATTATGGAGTGGATGGATAAGTGGCAGATGCAATTTAACGTAGATAAATGTAAAGTTTTGCATATAGGTTCTCACAACAATAATTACGTGTACATGATGGATGATGGAGTTAGCAAGCGTTGACGAGGAAGTAGATTTAGGCATACGTGTAACTAAAGATTTAAAGGTTAGGAACCAGTGCCTGGAGTCTTGCGCAAAAGCTAATAGGATGTTAGGCTTCATAGCGCGTAATTTCGAATTTAAATTGAAGGATATTATATTGCCCCTTTACAAGTCCCTAGTCAGGCCTCATTTAGAATGTCGTTCAGTTTTGGTGCCTGTACTTGTGTGAGGATATTGATAGGTTAGAAAGGGTTCAGCGTTGTGCCACAAAACTTATTCCGTCATTGCGCAATAAGCCTTATGAAAATAGGATTAAAGAGTTAGACCTGTATTCACTCGAAACTAGGAGATTAAGGGGGGGAGCTTATTGAAGTTTTCAAAATTGTTAATAACATCGATAACGTAAATTTTGATAAATTGTTCACTTTCGATAATAGTAATACTCGCAATAACGGATTTAAGTTGCGTGGCAGACGTTTCATTACTAATATCGCTAAAAACTTCTTTACGTTTAAAGTAATTGATAAATGGAATAATCTTCCCGCGTCAGTCGTTCATTCTACCAGTGTTAATATGTTTAAGAACCGTCTTGACAGACATTTTAAAAGTATTAATGTTGTTTAATATAAATAAACAAAGTTAGCAACAGAAGCTCTGGTGGTGGTGCTCGAGGATGAGTCTGTTGACGATGAATGCCAGCTTGTGACATGCCAGCGTGTGATACCAGCAATAAAATTATAAAAAAAAAAAAAAAAAATTAGACTAATACGAACGTAGATGTAGCTCGTAGAGTAAACTAACCCACTGTTTCTGTACCTACTTTTTTTTTTTTTTTCTTATCTCCTTACTTTGCATGTCTGTAACTCTTTACTTGCATGTTTGTAATTTGCATGGTATGACAGTGAGTTAAGACTGTTTGCATGGTTTGTAAGCGTTCTTATTTTACTTCTTTTCATCTTTCACCCCTCTCCTATTTTCTCCAACTATTTTTCTGACGTCTGCAGTGGCTGGCGGATGATGATGGTGAGACACTCCTCTTTTTCTGAATGAATGTTAACCCATGAATGATGGGTGTTCCTCCTTACTTAACCCCTTATTCTCTTCTCTTAACCCCCTACTCTTTCCTTTCTCGGGCTAACCTTAGAGTGGATCTTAGGGTCTGTTAGCCTTAGCTTCTAGATCTGTAGAACTCGGTACTTAACATTAATCCTGCAATTATATACCAGCATTAGATGTTGTACACATTCTTAATAAATTGACACAGACCAATGTAATGAATTTTGAGGACTAAAATTGATTAACCTTCCACCTTAAACTGCAGTATTCTATTAACATTTTTGTGACAGTTTTTACCGTAGAAGACATAAATAATGTCCCTGACGTGGATATCATCATTCCATTTAGTAGTGAGACTATTTTGGATGAAATAACTGTTTACAAAGGTGAGATTGCGCATTATATTGATAGGCTAAAAGCAGGGTTGTGGAGTCAGTCCAAAATTTTCCGACTCCGACTCCACACATTGTAAAAAATCTAAAAATCCAACTCCGACTCCTCACATTTTAAATATATGACTCTGACTCCTCTAGTGTTTCACTCTATAATTATCATAATAATAAGACATTTCATCACCACCACACTAAGTGTGAAATTTTATATTTTATATTTAAATAAATATTAATTGTATATTCTGAAAATGTAAAAAAAAAAATATTAAAACTTAATCTAGGGGCTATCAATGAATAAGGTTTATTGACCAAAAAAACTAAAAAACCTAAATGTTAGTATTTAGGATTTAGAAATTAAGGGTGACACAGGACACAGAAATTGGAGTCGGAAGTTTTTTACCGACTCTGACTCCACCCTGAAACGTGCGACTCCACGACTCCAACTCCACAACCCTGGCTAAAAGTTAGCAAGGCTCCAGACCCTGATGCTTTTTATCGTAGGCCCCTTAATGAAGATTTTTAATCACACTTGAAACAGGGATTATTCCTGAAGACTTCAAATTAGCTAATGTCATGCCCATTTTTGAAAGGCCACGCACTGTACCTAGTGGTTGGATGTAGGTAGCGGTGTCCCACAGGGTTCAGTGTTAGGCCCATTGCCATTCATAATTTACATTAATGACAGATGTAGGATTGACTAGTAACATGTCAAAATTTACAGATACTTAAATAGGTGGCAATGTTGTTAATGAGGATGATAGAAATAGTCTCCAAGATGATGTAAATAGGATTATGGAGTGGATGGATAAGTGGCAGATGCAATTTAACGTAGACAAATATAAAGCTTTGTACGTAGGTTCTCGTAACAATAATTACACGTACACAATGGATGATAAGGGAGTTGGTGAGTGTTGATGAGGAAGTAGATTTAGGCATACGTGTATCTAAGGATTTAAAGGCTAGGAACCAGTGCCTGGAGTCTTGCGCAAAAGCTAATAGGATGTTAGGCTTCATAGTGTGTAATTTAGAATTTAAATCAAATATTATATTGCCCCTTTACAAGTCTCTAGTCAGGCCTCATTTAGAATATGCCATTCAGTTTTGGTGTCTGTACTTGCGTGAGGATATTGATAGGTTAGAAAGGGTTCAATGTGTGCCATGAAACTAATTCCATCATTGTGCAACAAGCCTTATGAAGATAGGGTTAGAGAGTTAGACCTGTATTCACTCGAAACTAGGAGATTAAGGTGGCAGTTATTGAAGTTTTAAAATTGTTAATAACATCGATAACGTAAATTTTGACATTGTTCATTTTTGATAATAGTAATACTCGTAATAATGGATTTAAATTGCGTGATAGATGTTTCATTACTAATATCACTAAAAACTTTGTTTAAAGTAATTGATAAATGGAATAATCTTCCCGCACCTGTCGTGAACTCTACCAGTGCTAATGTGTTTAAGAACTGTCTCGACACATTTTAAAAATATTAATGTTTAAAATAAAAATAAAAAATTAGCAACAGGAGCTCTGGTGGTTGAGGATGTCTGTTGACGATAAATGCCAGCGTGTGATACCAGCAATAAAATTATTTAAAAAAAAAAATTACTAACATGAATGTAGATGTAGCTTGTAGTGTAAACTAACCCACTTTGTTTAACTTTACCTACTTTTTTTTTCTTATCCTCCTTACTTTGCATGTTTGTAGTTTGCATGGTATGACAGTGAGTTAAGATTGTTTGCATGGTTTGTACGTGTTCTTATTTTACATAAAATAAGAACCCTGATACTTTTCATCTTTCACCCCTCTCCTATTTTCTGACTTGTTGGCAGTGGCTGGTGGATGATGATAGTCTCTCTTCTCTTTTCTGAATGAGTGTTGCTCCTTACTTAACCCCTTCTTTTCTCTTAACCCCTTATTCTCTCTCCTTTCTCTCAGGCTAACCTTAGAGTGGATCTTAGGGTCTTTGTTAGCCTTAGCTTCTATAGATCTTGTGCCCATTACCATAATCTAAAAATACACTATTGGGCCCTCATCATGCAGGGTCATACTAATGTTAACTCCATTTTTAAGTATTCTCGTCACACTTTAACACTTTGTACCAGAAACTCTTAGGATGCCACATTGAATGAATAAACCTTGTTTCTGCGCATCAATCCTGCGTGCTTAGTCTCTGGATAAATTAGTTTTCATTGGGTAACCAACAATTAAAATGGATTGTTTAACTTCTGGATAAGCCAGAGAAGCCTCCAATACTCTTAACAGGAACTTTGTATTTGTGCCAGCTTCCAATTTTTCTCTGCCTGTTTAGTGCTTCCCTGATTGTACCTTTATATAAAATTATATAAATATCTGTGCTCTGAAACAATTGCCCCACCATATTCTTGTGTAACGTCAAAGCTTACCCTACATACAGTAGCTATAGCTTTGATTTAAAAAGCATGAAAATTTATTTGATCTTGGCCTATATGTTCAGTTTACATTGTATTCTTGGCCTCAGCCAATAAGATTTGGCAGTAGTAGTATACCAACTTCAATAGATTATAGTGACTCCAAATCTTGTGTGAAATGAGAAGTGATACCCATGCCACTTTTGTCATGCTATCTATCAGAAGAGGACTCAACAAGCTTGCTTGCAATTAGCAGTTTAGTTTGAAAAGTAATACCTCTTGGATTATCTCTGCCAAATTTCTCAATTTGGACCTTGACTTGGTCTATTTTTACTGGGGTCCTAATTTCTCAAACATTGTCTGCCCATCCTCTTTGTCTAGTATCTATTTATTTACTTATAACATGTATTGCTTGCTTCAGAGATTTAATTAGTTTGATAGTTATAATCAGGGCTGGTGCTAGGAAGTGCGGGGCCCAATTAGAAAATTGTTAGTGCCTAGCGGGGCCCTCTACCCGTTGTCGTTTCAAAGTTGGAGTGACAAGAAATTTTGCTAGAGCACCTGTTTTTCATTTTCAGCTGCCTTAGCCTTGGCCAGTGCTTGTTTCTGATTGCTGCTCAAATACTTTCGCCCTTTGTCTCTATCTCTGCTTGTGCTTGCCATGATGACGATGATGTAAGGGCTTTTTCAATTACTTTTCTTTTAAAAAAGCTAAATGGCGATGATAAACTGAAATTACAAAACAAAAAAAAAAAACAATCATTACAATAAAGACTCCCTGGCACTGAAAAATAATAAAGATGTGCATGTATGCATCTAATGATTAAAGCAAAAGATTTCATGATTTTTAAAAGCCTGGGAGTAAGAAGAAAAGCGCAGGGGGCAAAAGAACAAGCTCTAGTAAATAGAAATGTAAATGCTCTATGATAATGAGGCAAAAACTAGTTAATTTAATATGTAGGATCTACTTACCACCACGTTCTGTTACATGCAGGCTTAAGACACTTCAAGTTTGCAGTTTGGACATATAAACAATTTGGACATATTTAACAAACACCACAACTTTACATTCCAAGCTTTGTTATATAATCTCATTAACAGCGCTCTTTCTGTGTTGAGGGTTTGAATATCGTCCACAAATTACCTTTTTTTTTTAAAAAGCTAAATGGCGATGATAAACTGAAATTACTAAACAAATGATTAGTAATAAAACATTGAAACATAGATATACGAGGATGGACTGAATAGTTTCACTGCCTTCACAGTAACAAGAAACTTTGTGCACACTGGACACTCATTAATTCATCATAGCATCCCCCACTCGAGCGCATGCGCGGGGTCCCCTCGGGGCGTGGGGCCCAATTTGAACAAATTGGTCTAATTGGCTTAAAACCAGCCCTGGTTATAATTACTTATGCTACCAAGCTTTTTACTCTTTATCTGGCTCGCATAGTCTCGCAGGAACCATATACATATTGCCCTAGGTTATGTGGCCATTTTTACATTGATCAGTTTGTTCCTACATGACCAATTCTGACCAATCAGGATCTTTATAACGGATACAGGGAGCTGGTCTCCATGAAGCGCTATATGTCCCATATTTAACTGACATCCATTGTTATATGTAAATTTGTCCTTACCAAGGTCATCTGCTAGATGACTTGCATCAATTTTTTTCTTGCACTAATCAATTTAAAGCTTGCCTTATGATGTGCCCAAATTAGATGCCAAAAATATCAACTATCTCCAATTTTGTTTATATTTGGTACACTTAAGGACCCTTATGAGAAATGTAGATGCCCAAAATTTCACACCTCTGTGACCTCAGGGTGCTGAGATATGAGGTCAAGAAAGTTGACCTTTTGACCAGATTTTTTTGAAATTTAATATCTAAATTGTCATATCTCAGCTTCTACTGGACTGATTTACTTCTTTTTTGTCATTTTAAAGCTTGAGATGAGTAGAATCTTTTGTCTATCTGAAATATATCATAAATGATTCATAGTTATATAGAAGTTGGAAATATTTGAACTTGAATAAAAAAGAAAAATCTTTTTTTTAGTTTTTTGTCCCAAGGTACCTCTATCCAAGCACAACATTGTGTAAAAATTTCATTATTCTCTGGCAAATACTTGAGAAAATATAGCCCTTTCAGTGTGACAAATTTAAAAAAAAATAAAAAAATGACGAAATGAAAAATCATTGCTATTCCTATGAAAAATGATATGGAGTAACTTTTTTAAAGTATATGCAGCATTGACAAATAAAATGACTAATTTGGAGTTTTAAATTTGGCACCCTATGTAGGGGAGATTTTTTCTAAAATTTTCCAAACATATATAAAAATTAATTTGTTTTGAGTATGGTACTTTCTAGTAATTTTAGCATTTGAAGAATAACATGGTTGAATTTATTTGAATTGAATTTATTTTCATCAGCCCAGTTGAAAAGAGACATCTTGCTTTCTTGTAAAATTTTGTGATCCCCTTTAGTTGTTAATTTGTAAAAATAATTAGTTTGTTACATAAAAAAAAAAATTGACTAAATCTGAAATTAAAGAGAAATTATGAAAGTGAATTGCTAGTGATTATATTAAATTATTGGTATATAGCATGGGTTAGATGGTTAATAATTTGAAAATTCTAAACTTAAATAGGTATTTTAGGTTCGTTCTTTGAAGTAATTCTTTGAGATTGAGACTTTTGGTACATTTTCTCTTACTAAATTGTACTCCCATTTCTCGTCATTACATTGACTTTTCTGATGATGCTTGAAAATCTTAGTCAAAATATCTGGATGTTGGCGATAGAAAAATGAAGGATTGGGACCATGAGTGTGTAAGAATGACACCTTCACCTCTGGATTCTGTTGATTTTTCCAAAACATATTATAACCACCATTGGTGGTCATAATCTATAGCAACAAAACCATTTATATCATTTCCTCTTCTGTTACTTTTACGATTGTTGACTCATTAGATGCTGAATATCTCTTAACAGTAATTGATGAAAGTAAAACAGGTTTCATGTGGTGCAATTTTAGAGTTCCAGAAATGGTTTTGGCTTTTGAATTTTGGTCTTTTAAAAATTCTTCTTTGATAGTCTTCAGTTATTAAAAATGTTTTTAATGTTAGCAAATTCAAACAAATTTCGGGGTGTTATTTGGTTATCATATGGTCTTTGGAGGCTTGCTTTTGCAGCTAATCTTTTAATAGTGCCCCCCAATCCATTGCATGGTCCTTTTCCGAGACTTTAATTTTTATAATTTTTGTATTGGGCAGCACATCCATCCGAAAAATATAAAAATTTTTATGAATAGAATTTTTTCTTCTATAAGTTTACACAGGTGGTGTTGAAAAAGATGAACCGTGACAATATTGTGGTCATTACATTATGAAATAATTACAAAATTTAAGTTCGTTAGATTTCCTTGGGCCTTGAAATATAGACTGAACGGATGAATAGTAGTCATTTGGTTGTTCCAATGGAACGACTGAACTTCATCTTGGAGAATAGCTGAATAATTTTCTGAGAAGTCGCATACAGCCAAAACTTCATCAGTTTCCAATGATGTTTTCTTATCCTGATAGTAGTTTGATTGCATATTTGTTAGGAAATCGTGGATCTGAAAGCAAGTATATAAATTAGAATTTAGAAGGGCAAATGATATTCTAGTACAAGGTTATTTTGTCAACATCAAGATATATTATTTTTATATGATTTCGTAATAATTATACATATGTTCAATAAGTGTTAAATTATTATTACTACCTGATACTACTTCAATTTTTCACAATTCTTCTATGTAATCATCTGTAGACAACTGCATCAATTCTAAATTTGACCTATTGGTGTTGGTCCCTTTTTTGAATTGAATGTTTTAAGTAAATATAATTTTCATCAAATAACATTTGGAGCTGAGTGGTTAAATAGGTGGTTTCACCAGAGATTACATTCTATTAGGCAACGTACTTGCGAGGAAGGATTGCACATTAGGGAAGGTAACAATTGGCAAACATGACTGATTTTAGGCTCTAATTTTATCAATTTTTGCCCCCAATGAACAGAAGTTTTAGGTTTTGGTGGATAACACAAATGCATACTGAGTGCGTACCAGATCTGCCTGCAATTACACATTGTTTAGGCCTTAATGAGGTAGATTTATTAAATCTAATTTTCATCCTTGGGTATTTATTTTTAAAGGCCTCGTATGCCTCTTTCAAGTTATGGAGAAGGTGGTGCTTCTGTTTGTTCCCTTTAACCTTGTTCATTAATAAAATGCACACAATCTTTTTTACCTGCCATTAATCTACTTGTTTTCATTTAAATAAATTTTAACTGAATCTTCTATTCCCATTTCTAGAACTTTCCCAGATTTTGGATTTGGTTCTGACAAAATTCCATAACTTTCTACCATTTTCTTAGCAATGCATGCAGTATGCTTGATAGTATTGAATTCTTGGCATATTTTTCTTATACTCCAGCTTTTGGGCAGAACTGTTAAAATTTTAATTTCACTTCTTTTAGTGCTTGAATTGTTAAATTTTTCTTTTAGCTAGTCTAAAATTTCTTTATCCTTTTCTTCCTGTGATGTTTCTTCCTCTTCAACTATAGTTTTCCCACTAGCAGCTTCTATTTTTCTTTTGAACGTATCTTTAACTTGTTTAAATTTTTTCAGTCCATATTCCTTTTGAGATCTAATTTTTTTTTTAACTGAACTCTCTCTCCTATTTCTTTTAATGAACTATTCAGCATTGCTAATTCAAAATTCTCTGTTAGAGACTGAACTTGAGCTTGACCCTGATGACACAAGTTCAAGTGGTCTTTCAGATATGACAGAGCTAAAGGGATGAGATGAGTCAGTCTGAATTTTCAGTATTTTCTTTTAATATTTTAACAAGAATTCTGCACAGATTACAGTATGATTTTGTTAATTGAAGATCAGGCTGCTTAATTATTTCAGGTGGAACTACTCTTAGTTGCTTAGTTCACCATTTCCCTTGATGCTCATTGAAAGGATCAGCACATTTTCTTTTTAAATTAACCGAATCCATTTCAAAATTTTCTAATTGAAATAGAATAGGTACCTGGCTAGGAACTTCTGAATATATTACATGTAGATGATTTATTTTATAGTTTCCTAAAAGACCTGGAAAAAAGTACATGTACACATAAAACAGTTATTTGTACTAGGAGTTAATGTTTGCATACAAATAACAGATACAAAAATAGGTATACCTAATAGGACATGTCAAATTTACAGCTCAATTAGTTTTTATTTGTCATAGTGCTATACTTTCAAAAATAAAAGTTACTCCACATCATCCCATAGGAATAGCAATGATTTTTCATTTTATTTTTTTTTAATTTGTCAGTGCTATATTTTCTCAAGTATTTGCCAGAAAATAATGAAATTTTTACACAATTGTGCTTGGATAG
Source organism: Bathynomus jamesi (assembly GCA_023014485.1). NCBI lineage: Eukaryota > Metazoa > Arthropoda > Malacostraca > Isopoda > Cirolanidae > Bathynomus > Bathynomus jamesi. The sequence continues at coordinate 337,711 of JAJOZX010004236.1, forward strand.
AGGTATCTTGGGAAAAAAAAAAAAAAAAAATAATCGTACTTTTTTTTACTAAAGTTCAAATATTTCCAACTTCTATAACTTTTTTGTGAATCATTTATGGGATATATTTCAAGATAGACAAAATATTCTACTCCTTTCAAGCTTTAAAATTATACCAAAATGAAGTAAATTGGTCCAGTAGAAGCCGAGATATGACAATTTAGAATTTTAGATAGATTAAATTTTTAAAAAAAATCTGGTCAAAAGGTCAACTTTCATGACCTCATATCTCGGCACCCTGAGGTCAGAGGTATGAAAATTTGGGTATAAATTTCTCATAAGGGTTCTTAAGTGTACTAAGTATAAACATCAGGGATGGTTGACATTTTTTTTGACCTTGTCTGATTTGACATGGAATGACCCCAAACAGCATTTCCAACTTAGCAACACAACACTCTATCTCATGATAGAATGAAAGAAATTTATTTTGTCATGCCCAAAATCTATTTTGCCATATGCCAGATTTCATGCTAAAATTCACCAGATCCATTTCCTTATATACTGCACCTATTTTGACATGCTACACTGGGTCTCAATCCTGGTGCTGAGGGATTCATAGTCAGTGATGCTAACCACTACACCACCAAGGTGTATATATACTGAGCTGCAAAAGTATTTATGAATTGTAAGTTATAATATATTTGGAATAAGAATATGTACATAATAAGATATTTAATTGTAATATAATTGATATATTTGACAATAAAACAGGTTAATAAAAGAAAACTAATATACATACATACATGTAGAAATTTATTTATAGAAACTTATGGAAATTAGTGTCTATATGGCCACCCTTGTTCTTTCACTCTAGTTCAAGAGGCAGTGAGTCAACCAACTTTGTGCATGATTCAGGACTGATTTTATACCACTCTTCTTGAACTTTCCATAAATCTTTATTTTTTGCCTTATCTTCTCTTATTCTTACTTTTCTTGCAAACTCATCCCAAAGATGTTCAATGGGATTTAAATCTGGACTCTGAAATGGCCATTGTAGCATTTTTAAACCCCTTAAGCTTACTGCAGTAGAGCTGTTTTAGTGATTTAGCACTATGCATAGGATCATTATCCTGTTAAAATATGAAGTTTGCATAATCTCCATGAAGTTCCTTAGCAGCTGGGATTGCAATATTAGTGAATAGGTGTTTGAATATCAGTGGTGTGTACTCCTAAGATGCAAGGTAAGCAATGCTTATGTAAATAATAATTATCTAACCTTTTTGTTCTGTTTCAGTTTCGTAGACTTAAATGGATCAATAAAAAAAATATTAATATTCATACTTCAGCTTTATCAAAAATCTTGTCATTTGCTTACCCTAGCATTTTTTTCACGACACGCCACTATTGAATACATATTAATCCATGTGCCCATATTCATTCCCAGTGATCCAGTGTAATTTTCCAACTCCCTTTGAGAGGCAGCTCCACACATTGATTCTACTTCCTTTTTTCACCGTTGGAATAAGGCATTCATTCTTATATTCTTCACTAATGTGTGTCAACAATTTTCCTCCTTTTATCACTACCAAAAATTTTGAATTTGCTTTCATCACTCCATACAATTTTTGACCAGTTCTCAGCATCCCAATCTGTGTTGAATAGCAAATTCTAATTGTGCTTTCACATTCTTTGACAGGTTTTTTCTTACTTACTCTAGCAAATATTTTAACCTCCTCCTTACTGTATCAGCACTAACTTTTGTTTCTCTCACTTTCACTAATTCTTTACTCAAGTCATTTGCTGTCATAAATCTATTCTCCAAAGCCAGAAATTTTAGATGCCTTACACCACACTCTGACAACCCTCTTTCTTCCAGTATGGACTAACTTGCAGGTACTTCTTGGTTTAAAATGTTTCTTATGGTAACTGACTACCTTCATTCATCTTCAGCATTTTTTTTGCAATACTTGTATTGGAATAATTACTCATTTTAACAAGAGCAGTCAATTCTCTTAGTCTTGGCTAGGTAACGCGCATGTCTTAACCATTCTCTCAAATTGGAAATATACCAGTCAAAACTTTGTTGAAGAGCATTAAAATGAATTCTCCTGTTAAGGCTGACAGCACACTAAACTCCGCGTAATCTGTGCTGCTAATTTCAAAATTAGAGGACTTTTAATTTAGTGATGCCAAAATATTAAAGAAACACACTGGGAATTAATTACAATGACTTGGTGGCAAAATATTGTATTTAATCTAATAATTACTGTCTTGTACTAATTAGTATTGTGCATAACCTAAATTGCCATAAAAAATATATTAATATAAAATAAATTTTACTAAATTGCAAAAGGTAAAGCTACCATTAATATCTAGATATTTTTCAATACCTATATATATATATACATGGTGAACCAAAAGTAGGTGGACAGTAGGTTGAATACGGTTTGTGTTATATTATATTATAACTATGGTGTTCATTATAACTATGGTGTTTGTGTTATATTATATTAAATATTATAACTAAATTTATTTAAATTTTATTTTGTATTATAGTATACAAAAAAATTAAATATATATTCTCAAAATAAATGTTATCATTTACTGTCCATCTACATTTGGTTCACCCTATATATATATATATTATATATATAATATATATATATATATATATATATATATATATATATATATGGGGTCAGTTACTAGGTTTCTATTACTATTTTTGATTCCTTCTATTATTGTTACTATTACTTGGTCATCTATTACTTTTGTATGTGGGGTACTTCACTCCTTTGATGAAAAGGATCTGTCTATTTAAATGCAATTAGAATCAGTGTGTTAACAAATAAACACTTTATTTCAGACTCAACAGATACAAACATTATACAAGATTAAGAGAGTTGTTTGGAGCACTGACTTAAGTCAGCCAGTAAATCACTGTGTATAATTAACATAAATTACAATGATCCAATCATAAGGTGGTGTGCCAACTATCACTAACATAAGTAAAACCATCACCAGGAAGACTACGCATGGATAGTGATGTTAAAAAACGTTTTTTTTTATGTCCATGTTTTTTTTGTTTTTTTTGTCGTTTTATTTGTTTTTTATTGTTTTTTGTTTTTTTTAATAATTAATATAGATATTGCCAATTTAATTATAAGGTATACTTTTGCAATGATATATATTATAAAAATAAATAAATAAATAATAAAATAGGCCATATGGTACCAGTATAGAATGTCCTTTTCAGCCTATTTACAGAAAAAAACTGGCCTCTTTCTTGCACTGAAAGTCTTGTATCTTAGATCCATTAAACTTGCGAGAACACTGGCTGGGAGCTGACTGCCCATTGTCCAACCTTTCCAGGACTCCCATCCATGCCTCGGATTTTGAATCTCCCACTTAACTATCCTTTAGACCCGCGATGACATATTTTCCCCCCGATACCATCCATATATATACATACACATACACCCATATACATATATACCAATATATACATAAATACTTATATACATATTTATATCTATTATACCCCATACACACGCATACATCCAGAATTCCAGATACATACGCACGCTACTCACATATATACCTACACAAACTCATACACCTCTATTTCGCCCTTTCATTACCTCCGAAATCATTTAGCACATCCAGTAATATCCATACAGCCAAAAGAAACCAATTAAGCACAGACAGAGCAGCAAAGCTAGTATTTATATCCCAAAATGCAAAATTCTAAGAAAGTGAAGTAAAACATGGTGCTACATTGGCTTCGTCAACATCCAAATCTGCAATAAGTACCAGTACCTATGATATTGAAACTATATGCTCTAATCAATGTAGTGATAATGATTCTTCAATGGAAATAGAATCAGATAATGAAAGTTAAACAGCATTAGGTTAACACAAAGGTTAAAGAAAGAGACGAATATTTTTATTTTTTCTATTTTTCTATTTGGAATATATATATACACGGTGAACCAAAAGTAGGTGGACAGTAGGTTGAATACGGTTTGTGTTATATTATATTATAACTATGGTGTTCATTATAACTATGGTTTTGTGTTATATTATATTAAATATTATAACTAAATTTATTTAAATTTTATTTTGTATTATAGTATACAAAAAATTAAATATGTATTCTCAAATAAACGTTATCATTTACTGTCCACCTACATTTGGTTCACCCTATATATATATATATATATATATATATATATTATATATATATATATATATATATATACACACACACTGGTATTCTTGCCAATCACAATTATATATATTGTTTTATACCAGTATTATGTATTTTTTATTATGTATATTATACCAGTACCTGTGATATTGAAACTAGCATATATGCTCTACCCAATCTAGTGATGATTCTTCCATGGAATGAAGGTTAAACAACATTAGGTTAACAAAAAGGTTCAAAAAAGGTGAATATTTTTTTTTCTATCTGGAATATATATACTGGTACTCTTGCCAATCACAATTATGTATATTGTTTGAAACAAGGAAGAATGTTTTATATTCTAGTTAAAAAATATATATACATATAAAAAATGAGGGTTTGTTTTTCCTTTCTATTATATACTTTTTGCGTGATTCAGTTTTTCTAAAAGATGACTATATATGTATACTAGGTATAACTGTATAAGCATGGTAGTATAGTAAATTATAGGTAATACTAATATTAGATTAAAGGAAGAAAAATATTGAATAAGTTTAAAACAATAAAAAACAAAAAAAACAGACTATCTTCGTTTTAAACAAAAAAAATGACACAATAAAAAACGACTTACATCACTACGCATGGATGAAAGGGTCAAGTTATCATCTTCACAGAAGGCCTTTAAGTGGTTGCTAAACAAAGATTTATCATTAAGCATATTAGCATTAGAGAGACCAATAATAGCTACACATGTCATATCCAACTCATCAATAATACTGCTGACCTGCCCCAATTTAATGAGGTAATAATCTTCATTATCAACTGCCTGAAAAGGTGCATAGATATGAAGATTACAAATTTTTGTCTACATAAATTTCTATTCCAGTTAGCCAATTCAAACCAAGTTTTAATTCACAATTATTTCCCATACCCAACCTCCATGGAATAGCTACCCTACCAGGTGGGTGGCCTGCAGGGAGACCATTTTGTTTATCTCTGGTGGCCTTCCCTATCCTGTGAAGTTAGTGGATGGGCTATTCAGGTCATTTAAGTCCTGTTCTGCAGACAGAGAATATCAGCATCCTCTGATGGCTTATCAATTATGATTCACCTGTGTTTGCTGTTATTGCCTAAACTTAGGCCTCTACAGTTATGAGATATTACCTTGAATATTGCAATTAGGAAGATGGAGTAGTTCTGCAGCCATCTGTGTTGAATTCCACTTATACCAGGCACAACAGTTACAGTTAAAGGACTTAAGTGTGCTCTTTCCAATTTTGGTGTCTACCCATCTTCAATGCTCATTTCATGCTATAAAATTAAATACTCAAAATGGCTGCTGCAAGCATTCTAACTTGTGGAAACACTCCTAATGCATTGTAGTTTGAAAAGTCTCTTATGATCTCAGTAAATTAGGACTGCATTTAAAGAGCTAAATTAAAAGTTCTGGAGAGAAGTAGGGAGAGAGGAGGAGCTTTGAATTTTATTTGACATGACATGACATGACATGACTTCAGCAACCAATTAACAGATAGTGTCTGTTTCACAAAAATATTTTTGGTTTTGCTGTGCATGATGTTGGCAGGTAGCTGTTTCAGTATTCAAGTGTTCCCACTGACATTTTAGACCAAATCCTGTGCAATGCTCATTATTTATTGTCTGAGACTTATGCTCCCTCTCCATCATTCCTTCAGCCTCTGAGGTCTCATCATTGTCATCCTCCAACAATTCCTGTCCACCAAACATCAAGCGAAGAACATGGAGTTGTCAGGAACACATGAAATCATTTCCTCTTCATTCACAGAAAATCCTTTGTACTTTGGCTGAGCAAGGATGTCAGATCTTAGCTTCAAGGCACATGAACCATTTCAAGGAACTTCTTGGTTTTGTTGATGTCTTTGGAGTGGAGAAGTACTAGGTCTCCATTCACAGTTTAGAGAAGGGGACATTTCAAACTTCACTGGCACAAGCAGTGTTTGTCTATCTGGCAGAGAGATGAACTTGTACTTGTCTTCAATGCATGCCTGAACCTTGGTCTTTAATGTTGATTGCCTGCTGACATAAGATGGAGGTATTTCATGTCAGCTTCCACTGCCAATTTGCAGTATCTCTCCCAGACTTCTAACAGCTCAAGCTGTGTGCCTTCCTGCTGCTGCTTCCAGTTCAAGTACTAGCCATATCCATTGGAACACCTGTCTCCTCTGATTCTGATTGCTCTTTTGTTTTAGATGTGAATTTTGTAAACTTTGCGTAACCTGTCAGATGATACTTGCCTTCTGCCGCAATAAGATCACTCATTCCAGCAAGCAAACATGATAACTTGATCATACTTTGATGCCTCCAAATCTTTACACTTGTTTGAAATGTACTAACTGGAGAAAGTTTATCTTTGCTTGTTGCATCTTAAAATATCAAGCATCCCAGTTCATTGCTGCCATAAGAGCTTCGAAGCACAGTGGAAGGTTTTCTTGATGCTGTATCCCCCACCTTGACCTGAACTTCTCTGCTGTAAAGATTTTCTATAGTCTTTATGAGACTTGCTGGTAAGTGTTGCAAAGCATAACTTGTACTAAAACATGACTGGATGCAGTGTGGAAGATGATACATCAGTCAGTTGTTCGTTCAATCAGTTGTTTCTAGCATCATGGAGCTTTCTTCTGGCTGGTGAAGCCTGTTGCAGGGAGAAAATGCCTTGATCAGTACATTTCAGCAGCTTTTCTTTGGTGCTTTCTTAGCAAAGAATACAGTTGTCCAGATTTAAAGATCTTGGTCTCTTGAGGCTGCAGACTGGTTTTGGGTCATTCCATGTCAAGTCAGCCACCTAAAACACACACCCCTTTCAATTTTGCTCATACTTGGCACAATAGCAGATATACATGCCAAACTTAAATTCCCAAATTATTAGAGCTGACTGACCTTTGGTTACTGAGATACAAGGTCACAAAGTTGTGACATTTTGACCTTTTTTGCGTTAAATGACTATTTTCAAAATGGTGTAACTAAAAAACTATTAAAGCTAGAGCATTGATTTTGGTCTCATTTTAAAGCTCTTTAGTAGCCCCTTGTTTATTGTCTCTTGTTAAATATCTACTGTGAAAAATAAAAAAATCCCTTCAAAAGTTGACCTTTGACCTTGAATAAAAAAAAAATACCTTCTAAAAAATTCAATTTTTTTACATTAATACCTTGAGTCATGTACAACAAAATCCCAAGAAGCTGTAAGTGGCTGATAACTAGTTCAATGTATAAAAAATAATGAATTCAAGCAACATTTTGAAAAAAGTCATTTTATACAAAAATTGTCAAAAAGTCATGACTTTGTGACCATTTTTGTCTAAGGTCAGCTCAATCTCTTACAAATACAACCCATATCTACATACTATCTGCAGCCTTCTAGAAACAAGCAAATGCTTATTTTTAAATATTTGTTCTTTACCCACCTCACCTGTATGTTGTGCATGTATGTGATGGTTTTCAGTAGTTGACAAGATTCTTGTGGGCCACCCAATTTATTGTGATTTCTAGAAGAGAAAACAATTTTTAATGTATACCTAGATAGCTACCTAATTAACAAATACAAGTAACATATTAAAATGTACATACAATATGTATAGGTATAGTGCTCATTGATTTCCATTTATCACAACTTAAAATGTATGCAGTGTATATATAGTTACATGACCATTTTAATTTTGAATTCTTACCTTTCTGTGCTGTAGATCTGCCAAAGCTTTGGATGCCTTCAAAGTAACTTCTTTGCAAATCCTGTATGTTCGTCCATTAGTAGTAGATGCCTCAACTTGTGTTAGAATATCTGAATATGGTAAGATTAATTCATCTGGTCGACCAGGATACACAAATGATGGGTTTGGGCCATGAGGATGAAGGAATGTGACTTTTACTTCTCTATTCTCTGGTATCTTTTCCAGCACATATGCCACCCACCAATGGCCATCATATGCAGCAGTAACAAAACCATGTATTTTCTCCTCAGTCACAACTTCTTCCTTTTCAGTAACTTTCTCAATATTTGAATAATCTGATAATGAATAATGTTTAACCTTAAGAGAAGTCAATGAAACTGGCTGTAAATGGTGTAATTTCTGTGTACCAGCAATAGTCCTTGCAGTTGAGTGTCTTTCTTGGAGAAGTTGGCTTTCCTCTTCATGCTCTTTATTGGTTGAAAAATGACATTTTATATTTACAATATTTTCACTTGCAAATGTATATAACTGTTCTGCAGTAAGGATCTGTTCATCATAAGGTCGTTGTAGACTAGCTTTTGCAGCTAATCTCTTAACTGTGCCTCCAACACCATCACAGGGTCCCTTTCCATGACTTGTTGCAAAAAAATTCCATTCTGCCTCAATTCCAAAATCATCTCTGTGATGGCAAAGATTCAAAAAGTTTTTGCAGTTCTTATACTGTCCTGCACACCCATCTGAAAAGTAAATTATTTTGTGGATGGAACCGATGGATGAGATATTATCTTTTAGGAATTTTATCAGATGCTTTTGAAACAAATGTACAGCAACTGTGTTATGGATGTTACACTCTGAAATAATAACAAAGCTAAGGTGAGCAATCTCATCTTCCTTTTTATAGTAAATAACAAATGGATGTAGAGTAGCCATCTCATTGTTCCAGTGAAAGCTCTGAACCTCATCTTGAAGAATAAAGGAATAATTTTCAGCAAAATCACACACAGCAAGGACCTCACCATCTTTCAAAGACATTTTTGTTTCACGGTAATAAGTTGCTTGCATCTTTGTCTTGAAGTCATGTATCTGGTATTCTTTCAGTTGGTTACAGAATTGGTCAATATATTCATCTGTATTCAGTTCTACTGATTCAAGATTTGACCGATCTGTATTGGTCCACTTTTTAAAATTTATGATATCAATGAAGTTGTTTGTAAATATGTCCAGTAGTCTGTTTTTTAAATCTGATGGATCTCCACATTGTTCTTGAGGCAGCATTTCTGTGAGGCAGGATTGCATTCCATAAAGGCAACACAATGACGTACATTCTTAATAGGTGTGTCATCATTTGCAGTTAGTTTTTCTAATTCAGCTCCTACAAACATAAGTTTGGCATTCTGATGAATTGTACAGACACACATACTGAGTGAGTTCCTGTTGCTCCAGCAATAACACACTGCTTTGGACGCAATTCTGCAAATTTACTGAATCCCACCTTAACCAAAGGATTTCTTTCTTTGAAAATATGATAGGCTTCTTTTAAATTGCAAAGTAAAAGATGCTTTTGCAAATGTATCCTTCCTCTTTCATTGTCAATGATACTACAATAGTCTTTCTTTCCTGGCATTGTTCTACTGATGTCTTCTGAAAGATAAAATGCTTTAATAGCGTCAACAGTATCCTGTTTAATTCTTTTCCCACCCTTTGGATTTGGGTCTGAAAGGACACCTTTTTCTTCAACTATTTTTTTAGCAATAGATGCTGTATGCCTTGTTGTGTTAAATTCTGAAGCAATTTTCCTAATGCTCCAACTTTTGGGCAATACAGTGAGGATTTTTATTTTATCACTTCTAGTATTTTCATTTTTGAATTTTTCCTTGAGTTGATTTATTATTTCTAAACAGTCTACATCTCCAGATGGCTCCTTAAATTGTGAGTCAGAAATCTCTTTTCCTGCAACTGTTTTTCTCTTCTTAACTGTCTCTGTCACCTTGCTTAGTTTTTTAGCTCCATATGACTTTTGCTCTACAAGCTTTCTCTTTTTTATGGGTGATTCACCAATTGAAACAAAAGAAGCATTCAAAGTACACATCTCATGGTTTTGCTCTGAAGTTGATGCATCACTATTGTCAACATTTTCAATTTTCTCAAGATCTTCAGGTGGTTCACTACTACAAGAATCATCATTTATGTTGAATTCAAAGTGCCTATTCCTTTCTCAGGCAAGGACTCAAGATGTTCTCTACACTGCTTACAAAGTCTGTGATGTAGTGTTAAGTGCAGATCGGGAAACTTATTTACAAGTTCCTGTGGTACAATTCTCAAACTCTTCTTTCGACACTGACCTTTGTGACGCAGCAAAGGATCAGCACACTTCTGTTTCAGTTTTAAATGTTCCATGTTTGTACTCTGAAATCACAAAAGCACAAAGAAAATCCTGAAAAGAAAACAATGAACAATTAATGAATTATTAAATAAATTTTTATACATGTATTTAGTAAAAATAAATTAACTTGAAGTCAGGAGTCAACTCTGTAAAGTTGACAGTACTTATATACTAGTTGGGCCTTTGGATCAGCGCTACTCCAGTAGATTTGGGGCTGTCGAGGGGTTTAACCCTGGTTGTCTTTTAAAAGACTTCTTTTGGCACAGGTCACAAAAAGGTTTTTGAACTAATAATGTTAAGTTGAACTAAGTCTTCACTGACACTATATCAGAACAGAACTTTTAAATAAATGAACTGACAAAAAAAATCTAAAATTGAAGAATGATGCCAACTTCATTTATTTTTTATACATTGAACTAGTTATCAGCCACTTACAGCTTCTTGGGATTTTGTTGTACATGACTCAAGGTATTAATGTAAAAAAATTGAATTTTTTAGGAGAAGGTATTTTTTTTTTATTCAAGGTCAAAGGTCAACTTTTGAAGGGATTTTTTTATTTTTCACAGTAGAGATATTTAACAAGAGACAATAAACAAGGGGCTACTAAAGAGCTTTAAAATGAGACCAAAATCAATGCTCTAGCTTTAATAGTTTTTTAGTTACACCATTTTGAAAATAGTCATTTAACGCAAAAAAGGTCAAAATGTCAACTTTGTGACCTTGTATCTCAGTAACCAAAGGTCAGTCAGCTCTAATAATTTGGGAATTTAAGTTTGACATGTATATCTGCTATTGTGCCAAGTATGAGCAAAATTGAAAGGGGTGAGTGCAAAAAGTGCCATGTTGTGGCTGAGTTGACATGGAATGACCCTTGAACCATTGTTAAATCACATCACATCTCCATCACATTTTCAATCTGGAAAGGGTATATATATCCTTATATATTATTTTTGTGCATATTTAATTGTATTTTTATATAAAAATTTAAGTTGTAGTGAATACTTTAATTTTTTACTTTAGTGTCATCTATAAAGCATTTTTAACTATTAGAATGTCATCAGTTATATTTATAGTTAATTAAACCATATTTTGTTAGGCTGGTTAGTCTGTTTTTGGAGTTGAACTGTAGTTCTTGTACTGTAATTATGTATGCTATTTATTTTGCAGGATTGCTACATTAGTAAGTTTTTTAATAATTTTTACTTCAAGAACTTAACTTTATATTATAATATTGACAGCAAATTTATATGAAATTTTTTTACAATTATGCAAAAAAATTCTACACACTTTGAGTACTAAGATTGTACAGTGTTTTTGCACCTCTGATAGTGTTTTTCTGGTATATTGTCAGCCATGTTCAATATTGCACTATACTATTCAAAGTAGACACTTTTGACTTTGGCATCCAACAGAAATGGATTTAGCATATCCAAATCCACTAGAAAATGTTCTCTGACAGCTTCTACCTCAAAATGCCTGGGTGTGTTCGATTTTCTGAAATTTGGTAGTATATGAAGGTTCACTTTATCTTCCACAAATGCCTGCAGCTCCTTGGCTGTAAGATCAGGCTGACATCTCGAGATGAAAGTGTTTCCAGTCTTCTCTTTGTTAGTACAGCCATCATACAATCTGTTTTGGCACTCCCTATGATACCCTGCCATTCTCTGCCAGCCTTTGCCACAGGCTGACTCCCTCTAGCTTGTGCATGAGTGGGACTAGACCCCATTGAGGGACCACCACCATTCATTACCTATTGCAGTGGTTGTGGTTCTCGGAGGGGTTGCTCACTTCCAGCCCCTCCTTACCACCATTGTCCAAGATGCCTCCTCATCATGACCCCTGACTGCATTCCTAGCATCCCCATTCACCAAGGCCCCTTGGAGGGTACCTTATGCAAGATGTATTGAGCTGGCAATGTAGCAGTGTCTAGATTCAGGGATCTAGAATGAGGCTTAAAAGCAGAAGGCTCTGCACTCATGGATCCAGGATGAGGCTGAGTGGCAGCCAAATAACAAATATTTGCTTCAACTAAATCATTACAATTTCAGAGATTGTAGGTCTTGATAAATTTTACTTTATGTAAGGGAAAATTTACCACAATAAGTTTCCATAAGTTTCCGTCATTTTTCAGTTTGTTCACTATGACCATTGCCACTGTAATAGAAAAGTAAGACTTATCTATTACTTTGCCTTATCTTACTATTACAGGCAAAAAATTATCTTGCTTAAAATCCTGTAAGTCTTATTATTGCCTATTGCTATTACCCCATGTCTGAGATATACATATTTGTTTTGGAGACCTTTTTTTTTTATTTTTCCCCATAAAAATTTGTTGCAAGGATTCTGATTATCTAAAGGTTGTCATGTGGTAAATAACTCCACATAAAATGACCACCTGAACTAGTGTAACCAAACTCTTATGCAAGATTCACTTTGATTTGTCAGATGGATAAAATGGGTGAATCGCTCAAATCTGGTGTCCCTGAAATTTAAAGAAATTTTTAAATTGATACTACACATATGCACAAGTACTCTATTTGAAAGTGATAGTAAGCAAATGTAGGGAAACTCATTTTAGCCAAAAAATAACACTTTTTCTGATCTCGACCAAGTTAGGTTACTGTTACTCTGTATTAATGGTAGTGTAAGGTTTGGTCCCTCATTGGAAACTGGGCTAATTTGGTTCTTTGGCTAAAATGAGTTGACCAGTTTAATAATGTAAATTGATATACTTACAACTAGGCTTTAAAGTACAGTAATCCCTCACTTTATGGAAGGGTTACATTCCATAAAGCTGATTTCTATATACTGAATCCTATTTTCCCCATACGCTCCCATTATATATTAGAAGATACATGTTCTTATGGAACAAGATCTTAACTGATGTAACACACATTAGGGATGTACTGATATTGCTTCTAAGATGATAGCTGATACTGATAATTAAAAATAGCATCGCAATATTCGGCTAGGGTTTATTAGTTTGTCATATTTTTGTAATATTTATAATTTATTTTCTGTTGAAAATTTGGCAAAGCAATAATCCTTTTCATTAAAGATGGCAATACTGCATCTGTTGTAGTTTTGTTTGTTATACAATTGGCCTGTGGGCCTATGTTGAGCTTAGTAAATGTGTTTTTAACTAGCTGGCTGGGTTAATATTGTGATAGTTTTTGGTTTTCTAGGCTTTATATCTTTCTCAAAGGATTTACACTTGTTTGATTGGCTGTTTGAAAAGAAAATTGGGTAAAACTTGTGCGCTACATTTCTTAGGACCTAGGCTGTGATTAAAATAAAATAAGCCATGATGAAAAAAGTTGTGAAGTGATAAAACAATATATTTGAAGTTTCATCTAAATATCAAATATTGGTACATCCCTGGTATTTACTCCCCACTGTAACTTTAAAATCGTGCTATCACAGATTCTAATTAACTTCCATATTTGGAGCCACCAAGAATTCATGGCCCAATCAAACAATATAGTTACTATGTCTGTACCATAACTAAGAATCACAGCAACTCGATCATCATGAAAACTAGCAAGCTTGTAGACTAAATTATTAGCCAGTCTTGATATTTATTTATTTATTTATTTTTTTTTCCTAGCTGGAAAATCCAAATCATTTTTCATTTAGCTCTATGTTCCTTGATCAGTCTGCTGTAGAGGCTTTAGGGTAGGGGTGGTGCAAAATTTCATGAAAATGACAAATTAAATAGGTCTATTTGAAAACTGAAGTTATTGAAGATTAGGAAAAATGTAAATGAAAGTCATCATTTTGTTTAGTCACTGCATAAGCCAAGTTCAAGGTTACATGGTGGTGGTTGGGGTGGTGAAGGGAATGGATGTTGAACAGTGGTCTAAGGCCTGCAGGAATTCAGAGTGCCATGAAAGAAAGATGACATTGGGGGGGGGGGGGGTGCTCTTGAGCTAGGAAAGGTTGGAAACCCCTGGTCTAACTTGGGGTTTACCAGTAAATATAGTTTGTGAAGGGCAATGGTTTTATTTTGCTGAAAATAGAGAAATTGGCAGTAAATTTTTCTGATAGAAGATAAAACGTGGTGTACTGTAGGTTTGAAGGTGGTTGGGTTGCTGAGTTTAGTCTTTTTTTCATTAATAAATTTCTTTGACAGCTCGGAATCTGAAATTTGAAATGCTTTAGGACCTATTTTATCCTATAAGTTAAATGATTTGCATTATTTAAATGTTTTTGTAAAAGGAATAAAGTATTAGCTAACAATTTCCAATTGGATAATTTCTTTATACTGTGTAATAAAAAGTAATCTTCAAAGAGCAGATTGAACAAGTCATTTTTATAATGAAAAAAATGAGAATCCATAATTCAATTTAAATTATTTGAAGCTGTCATTGGATATGTTGTGTGTTCCAAAATTATTGGTTAGCTACCTACCTTCATGGGTGATTGGATTTGATAATCCAGGACACAAATTTAACTTATACAGAGGGTTGACAAAAGTAAGTAAATAGGGTACATTTGTTTTTCTACTTTTTATTTAAGTCAATAAATAAATATATTTAGTTGTTGATTTTCCCTTTCCATTATATTAAAGCCAAAATGCATTCTAGCATTTCATTTATGAGCTTTGACATTGTTCTTGAGGATAATGATCATGGTTGGTATCTATTTATTTTTAACTCATTATGCATACCATAGCTAGGCCTACACAGAATTTATACGTAGGTCTTTCTGGGAACAGTCCCACATACTGGAACTGTTATATTGGGGAATTGTTTACTTAAAAAGTCTCTTAAGAAGCCCAAAATATAAAATGCAAGGATAAATGAATGATAGATGAAGTTTGGTATTAAAACCAGAAAGGTTGCCTTAATATGCTATACACTTGGCACTTGTTTTAATGCTTGAATATACATGGAAAAATTGTTCAGTACATTTGGAAATGTTAGTTAAAATTTATGATAGTTTGCTGCTTTTGTTGTATTGACTATGGGAATTGGTACTACAGTGTATATACACATTTATTTTTACTTCATTTTGCTTAGAGAAGATTTACACAGGAAATTGCGCAAAATGCCATAGCCTAATAGCCTATTATGTAATTGTGAGGATTAAATGTAACATTTGTTAGCCAATTAAGGTCTTTTGGCAAGTCATTGTCTGTCCCTGAACAATCTGGATGCGTGAGCACCCTAACTCTAGCGATTTGGAAGTATTAGGCTAATTTCAGGATTTTTGAGTAACCTGAGTAGATTAAAAATCTTTCAATTAACACCCTTCCCTACCTAAGCTATGGAATTCATGGTACAGTATGAAAATGTCTGTAGCTCTGCTTAACTGCTATTTTGCATTAATTGTATTTCTATTAGTATTTGAATTGTCATTGTATTTGATTGTTTGTATTACTATTTGTCATGGACTATAGTCTACCAATAAACTTTTAAAATTTTACTTCCAAGAAAAAAAAAAAAAAATGTACAAACTACGAACATAATCAGGCCTTTTTGACTGTTTTTGTGGCATTGCTTTTCTTGTTTTGTATTTTGGAATACTCCTAATTAAAAATAGGAGTGTGGGGAATATATTATGGGCCTTTCAGTGAAGCAAGGATTTTAACATTTCTGGTTATTTATTGCATGTTAAACTTTCATGGGATATTTTCAGTAGTGTATAGGCTTAATCAGAAAAATAAATGAGACTGCATTTCATGTTTGGTTTCTTGGGGCTATATTTTGTATAGCCTGTAAGCCTAGGCTTATTTACAATTTTTGTACATACAGTAGTGTTACAGCGGTAAATTAGGCAAATTTGAATAAGGCTTTGATTAAATTGGGGGCTCTTTCATTGCTGTAGAGTGGGGTTATTTGGTATACTTTTTCATTTCAAAGTTGAATTACACCCTGTAGGGGATTAACTCAATTTTGTTATATAGGCAGTCCCTGACTTATGAATGGGTTATTTTCTTGAACCTTGTTTTCAAGTTGAACTATTCATAACTTGGATTATAAAGAAATATTGTAAATTTGCATGAAATTATAGTAAATACCCGTACCTGCCTGTAATAAATATTGTACTCTGAAATATAGTTAATAAAATATAAAAAGTAACGTGGCATGAAAAAGAAGCACTTTTAATTTGCGTGTTGGATGGGAAAAATAAATACGAATTTTATAGGAATTTGTTCATAGTCAGATGGTCATATCTTGGAGGCTGCCTGTATTTGTGAATACCCACCCTATGGAAGAATTTTTTCAAATCTCTTATTTAATATGCTTTTTTTTAAAAACCAAAATGGCTGTTCTAAATACCCCTATAGGCCAGTGCTATTCAGAAATATAATTAAAAACTGAAAATTAAAACACCTATGATTCAAGGCTTTTTGGATGTGTGGACTGTTTTAAAAAAAGTTTTGAACTTTTAACCACAATGAGGAAATATAGCTAAGAATTAAGAGGTGTAATGCTGCCTGTACTACCATCAAAGGTTAATGTACAGTCTAAATATTTATGAATGTTTACTCTAGGTTGAATGAACTCATCCATAGAATTGGCAGTGGGTATGGCACCCAGTGCCAAAAAGGGATGGTTTTGGTAGTATGGTGGTACTTGGTCCAGTGGCTGTGCTTCAGTAAACTTGTTGGACCCCTTCACAAAAACTTTTACCTTCATCAGTGTTAATATCTGTAATACCTATGTATTGATTGGTGCTTGATTCTATCACCCATATACTCAATGACAAAATCATCAATGTGTAGCTCATTAGACTACTTAGGCCACTGTGATAGCCACTTCTTAGGCCTGCTCATGATGATTTATGAAATTAGTTGCCCAATCTTTCGAGGTAGCATTTTTAAGTTTGACACTGACAACCTTGTCATTTTAGAACTCCTTTGGCCAACTGTCTTACATCAGCTGTATCAAATGGAAATCCCCACTGTACAACATTATTAAGATGGTCAACAAAAGCTCACACTTCCTTATTGAAAAGTGGGATGTTCTGCTCTACTCTTTCTGCTAATAGTACTTCTACTGTTTTGCGACCTCGTGTACACTGAGCACCTTATTTTTTACTTTTCTTATGGTATGGACTCCTGCAAGTTTTTGTCTGAATATGGCTTGTGTGTGTGAACCATGATGGTTATAGTACATATACTATACTCAGAAATGTCTGAAAAGTAGTGTGTGTGTGAGAATACCTCAAAGTAGCTAAAATTTCAATTTTATTGAATTTACTTGCAATCCCAAAAGCCCCATCATATATTTTACTTTGTAGCTGGTGGGACATGGTGTTAAAATAATACTTTGCTTTTATGATCTGGAAAGGGTAAGGAAGATATTAACGCAAAAGAAATCTAGGTTGATTGGCCAGAAAAGTCTAACGTGAAAGTTTGACTGGTGTCTGTCTCTCTGTCAAGACATGTTGCTTGTCTACACAAACATGGCACTCTAATTTCAATTTCTCTCAATATGTTGCATTATATTTTTTAGCAGAGGAAGGATACCTTCTCATCTGCAAGTTTGGTTAAATTCCCTCCCATAGTGTGTGACTGGTTGCCTAGAAATTTTTTATTTTTTTCTGTAGTTTCCAAGTAGGCCTATATTCCTCCTAGACCAGGGGTGGGGAACCTTTTTTCATTGGAAGGCCACATTTAATTTAACCAAGACCCTATTAGGCTGCATGCTGAGAATTTAACATACAGTACAACAAAAATGTCATATTTTAGTCTACAATCTACATATTTATTAATTTTAAATCAAACTTGATAATACTTGAGGGCTTTTATAATAAATAAAAAATTCAGCAAGTGCACATTTATTTTTGGGGGGGAATAATTAACAATAGAACTAATATTGAGTGATAAACCATTTAACAACTTTTTTGAGTCACATATGAAAACATTGATTCACAACAGTAGGTTGTGCCGAAAGAAGGCAACATTTGACGAGCATGTTGGCGCAGACGTGGGTATTCAACGCCATTTTTTCCATATTTCAACACGATCCTTCTATGTATCAAATAGAGACTTAAGGATATTATCTTCTAATAGCTCAATCAACTCTATCTGTAAATCTTCAGGTGCTTTGGAGACATCAACTAGGTGTGGTTGGAAAGCTAGTTTCAGTGTGAAGTCATGTTTCTCAAAATCTTCAAATCTTTCATCGTATTCTTCAATCAGGGAGTCTAGGACAGCTGTGTATTCTTTCACATCGCATTCCCTTAATGATTTGCTTGTATCTTCTTTATCAATTACCTTTGCCAGTTCAGGGAAGTGTTCAGCTGAAAGTTCTGATCAGGTAAGGATAGTTTTGAAAAAGCGCAGCTTCCTCCGAAAAGCCTGGATTTTTTGCCCCATTTCATATATGGATTTAGTTTTACCTTGCAAAGAAATATTCAGGTAATTTTGCTTTGACATTACGTCACAAAAATGCAGCATTTCTGAAGAAATCCTTTTTTGACAATTCATATGGTTCACTGAGTTCCTCAGAAAATCTTGATTTGTTTTCGCAAAGACAAGTTTTTTAAAGACTTGCCCTTGTGAGAACCAGCGCACTTTAGAATGATACGGAAGATCCACACTGAATGTTTCATCATCAAGCATAAGCATATTGCGAAACTGGTGATGTCGTGATGCATTTGCTCTAATGTAGTTCACAATACGTATAACTTTACTTAATATGTTACTTAAAACAGTAGATTTGGCACAGAGATTCTGTTGATGCAAAATACAGTGAAAGGAAATCAAGCTATCTGGATTTGGTAGTTCTTTTTGTAGCAGTGCAACAAATCCTGCACATTTTCCTCTCATGGAAGGTGCACCATCTGTGCACACACTTACTAAATTACATAAATTGTTTTGCTTCACAGCATTTTTCTTTGAAAAGAGACAAGACGTCAGTTCCATGTGTCTTCCCTGTAAGGGTACCCAAAGCCAGTAACTCCTCATAGTATTGAAAATCTGCAGTTATAACACGAATAAAGAATGACACTTGTGCTGAGTCAGTAATATCAGTGGACTCATTCAAGGTAATCGAAAATAAGTATTTTTGCTTTGGCATATTGTATGTTCAGCTACATTGAGGGCTAATTCATGTTGCTGATCAGTTATGGTCCTTCTTGAAAGAGGTAGTTGTTTGTATTTGTTAACCTTGTCTGAATCTAAAGGGGCTACAACTTCAGCAATGCATTCTTTTATGATTTCCACATCACTATATGGCTTACCTCTTTTTCCAAGTATATATGCTACTTTATAAGTTGCTTCAGTGATTTCAGTCCCTAGGCCTGACATCGTTTTAAATACTTGCTGCTGTTGCTGCTTTTGAAGTTTCATCTTAAGTGCAGACTTTCAGGGTTCTTCTTCCAATATAGCATACTTGTGGTTCTTATGAATTGCATAATGCTGATATGCATTGTTTCTTCACTGTTGCAATTATGGCATTGCAGAGCAAATGCATCACTATCTTTCTCAGCAACTATGAAATACTGCAATTTCCCATTCTTCATGGAATACTTTGTTCTCTTCCTTTAATTTTCTTTTCAGTTTTGACATGACTGGGGTACCAGAAGATTTTTAAATAAAAATGGTACACGAATTGATCAAAGATTTACAGTTTTAAAGGAAACAAGCGTGTGTGTCACTATGGAGAATCGTCAGTAATGTCATCCAGTTGAGTTGATCATTGATAGGTAAGGGCGTAAGCCATAAGGCAACTCTGCCAGTTTCAACTGGCAACATTGCCATATTTCCTATTGTTCAAGCCATAAAGAAGGCTTGTATGTGTAAGAAGCAGTGAAGCTGAAACCATGATCTAATGAAATAGCCTAAAGCCCTAAAGGGGTATCAGTTGCTGTCCATTATGTATGGTATGAATTCCAAATGTCAAATAGGCAAAAGGCCGCAGGTTCCCCACCCATGTCCTAGACCATTCTATTTAGATTTAAAAAAAAAAAATCTTATAGACCTCTTGGCTGTATCTTAACTGTTTTCATTGACCCAAATTGAATTGAATAACCTTTATTAATAATAGAATACAGTACAGTGGTCTTACAATTCAGACATAAATAATTGTGAAGCTCAACTATTTATTTTATTTGGCCCTCAAGCTTTAGGCTTTACTGGGCTCGTTAAATAAATTATTATTAACACATGAAAGTATTATTAATTAAGCTATGTACAGTATTAATCATAAATTATCATTATTGATATGACAAATGCAAGGTCATTATTATTGAAGGCATTATACCAATACCATGCAAAGAAATCAATATACACAAGAGATAAAAACTGAACAATCACAAGCACTCTCTCTAATCATAGATTATACGTGAGAAATGAATAAACAATAGTAATGTACATTAATCCTAGGTTTTTATTAGTATGCCATTATTAATTGAGATTGTAAATTTGTTTAAAACAAAGTTGAATTCACAATTTCTTTATATCAGCATTTAAATCATTCCATAGTTTCAATCCAATGAAAATAGGTCATTTTTGAGATGGACAATCTAAATTGGGGTATAATTGATCTGTTTCTGTTATCTGAAAGGATTTCTTGAGCTAAAAAATATTGATTTACCCATTGAGTTAATGATTTTGTTCTTGCACTCTTAAATAAAATGTGCCAGTTTGATTACATAACACTGCCCAACACCAATTTTGCTGATTTAATTCTAACACCTGTTTTTAGGTAACTTTGGTGTGCTGATTTCAAAAATCACCTTAGGCAAAAACTATCACGTCACGTTTTCGAGCAATCAAATATGGATATTTTGGAGATATTGCATTTTGGCAGGGTTATGCCCAATTTTTTTTCTTTTCAAAAAAAAAAAAAAAAAAAAAAAAAAAAAAAAAAGTTTTTACATACTCAGAATCAGCATGGAAAAGTGAACAATTGTGCAGGGAGTGAACTTTAATATACAGTGGTAATATTGACACAGTGATTAAAAGTGTTTAAATAAGCAAAAAATGAATCCATATTAAAGCAAGCACGGGACCAGTTTTCTTAACATTCTTTTTCTTGTTTTCTTACTTTTCAGTGCTGATAAATTTTCTGGAAATTTATCCAGGTGACTGTTGAGATAGTGAACTTTAATGCTCATGTTGCAACCCAACTGCTGAAAGTTTACGAGTAAATCCTTTACCAGATCTTTATAATTTTCAGACTTTTTGTTTCCTAGGAAGTTCTTAACTACTGCCACAAAAGCATTCCAAGCTCTTGCCTCCATTTCGGTCATTGAATTACTGAACTGCGGATCTTTTTCTTATCTGGGGACCATTGAATATACCAGCTTTAAGCTTCTCATCACTAAGACCTGGAGAGGCTGCACATATGTAATTAAAGCAATCACCTTCTTTATTCAAAGCTTTTACAAACTGCTTCATAAGCCCAAGTTTGATGTGGAGTGGTGGAAAAATGATCTTTTCTCGATCCACCAATGGCTCGTTTACAATATTTTTTATCTCCTACATTTAAATTTTGCCTTAGTGGCCACTTTTCCTTCATGGATCACCCAAAATAGGCATATTGCATTGCACGAAAACCTGATGTGATTGACAAAATGTAAGGTGATTTTTTTAAATCAGCATATCAATATTATCCAGAAACAGGTCTTAAAATTGAATCTGCAGCAAAAAAAATTTTTTTGTTGGGCAGTGTAATCGAACTTTAGTAGTTTTAACTTTCTAAATAATGCATTAGTGATCAAGGAAATCAGCATCAGATATTATTGCTTTCTTGGATGACAAAGATGTTTAAAGCATTGTTAGTGGAGTTGCCCAAAAAGGGTGCAGTACATTACAATGTATAAGGAAGAACAAGAGTATGATAATTAATAAAACCTATTTCAAGACTACATTCCTAAGTTTAACCATTATAGCAACGCTTATCTTATCTTTTTCGCGATATATAATTTACATCACTACTCCATTGCAAATTCTTATCTAGCATTACACCAAGAAATTTTGTTAGTGCACTCCTTTAAAGCGATTTCAACATTTTCATCAAGATGCACGTATCTTTCATTAGTAAAAATCATGAAATTTGTTTTACTCGTATTTAGGAAGAGTTTATTGGTGGTCAACCATTTCATTACACTAATGAATGATGGGCGTCCCTTCTAATTGGTGTTTAGCAGTGTTCGGATGGTTTCTATAAGTTTCATAACCAATTTTATTTTTGGGGCTTGTAACAGTTTTTCTCGTTTTTAACTTGATATAAAACTTTGTAACCAAATTTTAACCAAGTAATAAAATGGCTTGTGTTGACAAAATTCAACCACGCCAGTCTTCAAACGAACAGGTTTTTTTAGTATCGGCACTTTGGATGAAATACCAGACCAAGCCGAAATTGCTGGGATTAGGATGTATTACTAAAGCTACGTTGAGCACTGACCCTAGCAAATGCGAGGCCCAATTCGAGATTTTTTAAAGTGGGGCCTAAGGTTAGTTACCTACCCATAGTGGGTGCATGCTTACTGAAAGAAAAGAGCAATGATTCAACAAATATCATTTATTTTGGATATGATCACAAGGAAACCTTTCTGGCTTTCATAGTGGCAAATTCGCAATGTTTTCAATGGAGTTGATCCTGCAGCAGTTCTGATTTCTGCCGTATTTAATTTACCACTAAAACCAAATATTTTTTTATACTGTACTCATATTTGCGGGGCCCCTAATAGCGCGAGGCCCAAAGCAGCCGCTTTGCTTGCTTTGTCCAAAGGCCGGCCCTGCCTACGTCCACACTATTTTGTTTTTTTGTAGACTAGTTTTAAACTTGGTTATTAACTAGTAACTAACTATGCTTTTGAAATACTTGCTAACCAGGTTTTCGGGGTCTGATAAGAACTACAATCCGTCTTATTTGTAACAACCATTTGAAAAATGTTTGATAAATTAGGTGGCGAGATATTTTTAATGAACATACGAGGATATAAGCACTTTAGTTTTATATCTTGATGCGTTCCGTTGGTGAAGTTGTTAGGGAATCGTAGCTTAAGACATTAGTCTCCTTTGGCCTTTTATCACCATTTTATCATAATGCTGTGATTAGGCCTAATTGATATAGATAGTAGCGCAGTAAAGCGCTAAACATTCTTTACGATACAGAAATTTGTATCTTAGGCTTCATGGTTTGTATTAGGCGGTAATCGTAGGAGTAGGCCTAGCCATCTGAGCCTACTTGCCTGCCAAGCTGTTCAAAGCATGAAAATTTTCTAATATATATCAACTGTAAAACTTTCCTTGGTATGAAATAAACAGCCTATAACTGTTTTTGCGCAGTTAGTTCTGTGTAATATTCCCATAACCACGTTGCCAAGCCTTGCTATGTGAAATTAACTTTTAGGTATTGAATGGAAAGCATTAGTTTTAAGATTTATGCACACTGGTTTGTGTAGGCCTGCCGGCCTACGTGTATTGAAAGGGAGATTAAAACTGTTCCATTCGGTCTTTTTTTTTTTAGAATAAATAAATATATATATATATATATATATATATATATATATATATTATATATATATATGAAGCGTATGAACACACGCATGCTTTGCTACGCAAAATATCTTCAATCCGGTTTCGAACCCGTGACCTCTGAGTCGCAGGCATTGACCATTCGGCTTGGATAGGATAAAAGCCCTTTATCCCAGATATTTGAATTAATGCAGTCTGTTGGCTCGAGTGAAAGGGTTGATGGATAAATACACGTCTGGGCGTGAAAAAGCGTTTCCCGCGGGTGGAAGTATTTGCCAGATTGTATTAACTTTTATCTTGTCCAAGCCTAATGGTCCGCGACTCTGAGGTCATGGATTCCAATCTTTGTGTGTATATATATATATATATAAACTGGTTTAGCTTCCGCTCGAATTGTTCATTCTGACGGTCAAGCTTGTCACTCCACCTTAGACCTACAGTTTAACGTGGTATCCGAACCACGCCCCACCAGCAGTCCAGCGTCTTAACCACTAGGCTACCTATACAGTATATAATTTGAAACTGCCAGTATTTAGGTAGCTCTTGTATTTTCTAAGCGTCGGCGGGGGAGGAATTGAGATTTCAATAAGGAGCTAATCCCCCCCACAAGATTTTATTTTAGCACCAGTGCAACACCATTTTAGTCTTTCACGGGCTTTTTAAAATATCAAATTGATCGTGAACTGCAACGTGTAAATACTGTAGTAGGCCTTTTTGTACTTAGAATGGAAAATAATATAATAAACTGGAATTCCCTTGGACAATTATTAGGTTGGTTCAGAAATAGAGAGGAATAGTTAACCCCCCAAAGTTTGGGATCTCTTAAACCTTTGATCGAATAGAGAACCTTTTGGAATTTGAAGTAAGTTTCTTAGAGCCGCGAGATTTCGTGAATGAATGCGTGAAATGACAAAATTGCGAAATAAGTCTCTTGAATCCCCGAGCCACTGACTTCGCATTTGTCATAAATTTGTAATCTTCGACATGGTTTATTACAAATGCTTTTCGTTTTAACAATAGATATATTACTCAATCGCAAATACCACTTCGAAATTGTACCATAGCGTACCGAGTCTCGTTTGAGTTGCATTTCCACATTAGTATGAGTGTTTCATTGTATTTTGCCGCTTTCTCGACAGTGCTTTGCCTAACTTAAGCTCTAGCCTAGAGAGATACATTTGTCTTTTTGATACAACTTGTGGGGTTCAAATATCAGAATTTATATATGGCGAAGTGTTGTCGTTTTTTATCAAACGAATAAACCAAATTCAGTCACTTTATTTAAATGTGGTGGTTGTGATATAATTATTAACTTAATTGTTCGTAATGGAAGCTGAAGTAACACCATACCTTTAGGTGTACTCTTGATTGATCAGTATATAAAGTACGCCAAATCTGAAGGTAATGAAGTTCGTTATATTCTCATTTGAAATAAATAATCCTACGAATCTGCTTTTAGATTACAAATTTTTAGGCGTCAAGACCTCGTTAAAGGGTTGGCTAAAGCTTATTTACTCGCTAGGCGTAGTCTAGACCTATTTAGCAAGGGGTCGAAGTTTTGTTTGCAATAAGGAAGTTTTCATTTGAAAATGAAGTTTATAGTAGTTGGTTAAAATAAATGATTGAATTCTGTAATGGGGGTTGTTGTTGCCTTTGAAATTCACAAATATTAGTAAATTAACCTGTATTATTTCGGGCTACGCTGTGGCCAATACCGTGACCGCTTCCCGTCGATCAGCGAAGTTAAGCGACAGGGTCTGGGTTGTAGTTGTATGGGAGAATGTCTACGCGTTCAGATGTAAGTAGTTCGTATCCCGCGTAAAGCTGTAGGTCCCCTCGGTCATACGACCTTAGATGTTGCAAAGGAGGTTAAACCATTCCATTAAGCATCAAATTGTATTATTTCGCTTCGAGTGAAAATCTAGGCTTAAATAGAGTAATATTGTTTTTTTGCAGTAAGGCGAATAGTCTGAAAGTTTTTATTTTTTACCTATCATGAAAAAACACACTACTCGAGTATCTTGGTTTAATAACCAATTAAACTTGCGTGTAGTAATATTAGTAAATAAAAACTTAAAAGCCTATTCTTTAGTGTTGTGAAAAGCTACTTCTCATTCCGAGAATCTTCGTATGTTACATTTTGTAATTTAGACAAGCTTGAAAATGGAGACACTTTTCTCATGAGTCATTGAACTATGATGAATACTGAGTTTTAGATTTTTGTGGCCTATTTCATTATTTTTATTGGAAGTAGGCCTAGATTCATGCTAATGCAAGTCTCCTTTGTTCGGAACTGTATCATAGCCCTGTTTTGTTTTTATTACGATTAATACTTGTTAAGCTTCGATCGCAGTCATGTTGGACCTATTTTTGTTTTTAAAAGATTAAAAAAAAGTTTAGAATTATGATTTTATTTAATATTTGAAATGCTTTTCATCCATATTGGATAGTTTTTTAAATTCAATTCATGCATTTTACAAGTGAGGAGAACGTGCTAGGCCTAAACCGGAGTATACAATAGAGCCAACGAATCGTATATCTATTTATAGAGTAAATTAACTTAATTAGGCCTATTGCGTTAAGTCACACATCCTTGTGCTAATCATTTCAGACTACTTCAGTTACGCTGCGGTCGGTGCAGTGTGCTAGGCTCCCATTTTGTTGATGCAAAATTGCACGCGACTGAGTCGTCACGATCCAAGTCACCAGTCGTGAGTCGCAAGACGATCCCGTGTGCGGCCAGTCAGTGTTTAGCTTCGGTAGGCTTGCATTTTAAATGTAAAATGAACGTAAATTAGGTTGACTCCCTTTAGGGGCGTCTCCTAGTGGTGAGTAGGTGGCTAATGCTGTGCTTGTAGTCTGTAATAGGCTACAAAACGGCGATCTAAGAGAAAGTATGCGTGAAAAGTCTTTAGCTTATGAAGATGTGTTAATTGGAATACTGATATGTAATTTGGCTTTCAAGCTTTAGGCTTTACTGGGCTCTAGTAATTAGAAGGTAAACCATATCAGTTATAGCCGGCGGCCATTTATAGGTACGGTAGTTGATACTTTATTCTTCGGGTACTTTATATAATCTTGTGTATTAGAATGCCAATGAATTGATAGTAAGATTAGAAATGTGTAATATATATAGCATTTGTTAGAGATGTGACCTTATCATTAAGGGTATGAATATGATACACACAATTGATATTAAAATAAGATAAATAATGCGGGGGTTGGACAGAATAATGGGAATATTCTCACTTTCGATGCTGTAATTTCTGATATTAATGGAGTTATATTTCACTGAGTTAGTGTGAATGTATATAATAGAGAAATATTTTAACATGCTGATATTTCCTGTTCTTGTAAAATAAATTATTAGAATGGCGGTTGGGAAAGATGTCACTGATTGTGAAAAGGGGCATGATAGTAGTAGCCAGTTTGGTTGGGGTGTCGGTATTAAAAGTCGCATGATTGTCCCTGCATTTCGAGGAACGGTCCCCAAATTTATAAATACATGGAAATAAATGGGGGGGGGAAACCCAACACCACGTAAGCACAGTTGTTTTCCCATTATCATCTCTTAAACTCCAACTTACTCGAGCATTTGCAATGGTTGACGTTATGAGGGGCTTTACTACATTTTCCATGACATCTTTTTGGCTGGGATTGGTTGTTGCAGACTTAAGGTCTGAACAAAGCTTTGATGCAACATTCTTTGGGTTTTCATGCTTCACAGCTCGTAATAAGGTTCTCTCGCATTGTCAGTGCTGGTATTTACGCTCACTTTATTGATTATTTTTTTTTTTATTTTTTTTTATTTCCATATTCCTAATCTTGAGGACTGTTCCTGGAGAGAGACGGGCAATTACGTGACTCTTAAGTACTGAGACACGAACCAAACGGGTTCGCACTATCCATGCCCCTTTTCACAGTCCGTAACATCTTTTTGAAGTGCCATATTTTAATTTACTTTAAAAGAAAAAATCGGGATCAGCATATTAAGAGATTATCATCTCAGTATTATAGTATATACATTTGCGTATCAATTTCTCCCGACCTCTACAACTTTTCTACCCTGAATGATCTAGAGCAGGTTGTGTACAGTACCTCACTCTCGTAGCCCGATCGCCTTGGAGATAGGCCCAACATTCTGGATTTATTTCTCGCCTCTTCTTACTCCGTTAAAAAATTTTCTCCGTTGGGCTCCTCCGACCACTCTCTTGTATCTGTTTCATGTCATATCGCTCCAATTCGGCCTTTGGATCTTCCCAAGAGAAGGCGTCTTTGGCACTTTGGTGCCGCTGATTGGGAGGCCATTGGGAAGTAGTACTATGATTTCCCATGGAATGATCACTGCTTCCACGGCCCTTCCGAGTGTGTCGAGTGTATCACGGAGGCGATTCTCTTGGGCGTGGAGGCGTACATCTCGTATTCTATTCCTACTGCTAATGCAAAAAAAAAAAAAAAAAAAATAAATAAATTAGTTATCTGCAATAGAGGCTTTCAGAAGATATCGTCGCCATCCAACTCTCCTGACTCTCACTCGGCTTATATTTTTGCTTGGGATGGTGCAAAACCTGTTCTTCGACTCGCCAAAAATTCCTCCATCTGACGAAAATGTGAAAACCTATCCAATATTAATTATTCTCGCTCTTCCTGGAATCTAGCTGAAAACCTCTCCAACAACTTCCTCTTCTTTCCCTCCTCTTTTCCATTCCGACGGCACAGTTGCCATCTCCTCCTGACAAAGCTGAACTTTTCTCAAACTTTCATCCAACTCAACCATGGACGATGAGGTGGATTTAGGGGGGGGGGCATGGGGGCGATCGCCCCTCCCAAACCATGAAGCCTCTAACGGTCTAACCCTTAAAGGTAAAAAATTAAAGAAAGGAGGGATATCAGAAACAAAGATGATACAAAATTAGAGTGAAGCATCCTATTAAAATAATCGCTGTTTTCCTTTGAACAATTTTAGTAAGTGTAATATACAAAGGAAGTGTCTCTCTGAACGTGCACACAGTGTGAAATGGTGAACTCAATTTGTTGGTACCGCTCGCCACCACACCACACTTGTCAGCTGGGAAAACACCTGGCCAAGGCTTAGGCGTGAAAAATAAGCAGATCAAAATTTTGATGTTACGTTTGGTACATTAATAAAATTGTAGGTGTACCTCTTTCGTGGTTACTACTTAAGCACTGTGCAATTGTTTCGAGATTTGTGAATTACCAAGTAGGGATGCATGGAGAGGTATGCTGGTATATTGGGCAAAAGAGTATATAGGGCATTTATGTTCAAAAGTGAGCCATTTAATATATATTTTTCATTAATTGCCCCCAATTGATGATGCTTAATAAAATATTAGTGTAATTGTTGTTGCACTAATTTTGTGCCTCACTGGAGCTTGCTCATCTTAAGGAATTGACTGGTTTGACAAAAAAACACACCTTCCTGCATTTTTTATAGGCAGAACGAATATGTGGTGATCGTTGCCAATTCTACCACACCAGTTGCCTGCCAATGTATTATAATCTCAGGTTCTGGAAGGTGACCACCCCTCCCCCACTCCCCAAATTGTGCTCTGGACCCGCCCCTGTGGATGATTCCGGTGTTTTCCCATATTTTTCTCTAACTTAATTATGGCTGAAATTAGAATCTCTTCAAAATATGTTTTCTGCCCTATCTTTGCTCAACTCTAGCAAGATGTAGTGTCGTGATGGTGTTCCTCTTGTTCTCAAATAGCTGGAAGTTCGCTTTCATTCAGCCTGTCCCAAAAAAGGGTGTTCATTCAGCCTGTCCCAAAAAAGGGTGTTCATTCAGCCTGTCCCAAAAAAGGGTGTTCATTCAGCCTGTCCCAAAAAAGGGTGTTCATTCAGCCTGTCCCAAAAAAGGGTGTTCATTCAGCCTGTCCCAAAAAAGGGTGTTCATTCAGCCTGTCCCAAAAAAGGGTGTTCATTCAGCCTGTCCCAAAAAAGGGTGGGGGGGGGGCGACCGCTCTCAACCTTCAACTATCGTTCAATTGCTTTGATTTTTGCCTTTCTAAAGTGTTAGTGTATCCTTAATAGGAAGATTTTTTAAACATCTCCACAATCTTTTCAGATTGTCAGTATGGGTTCCGCAAGGGGTGCTCCACTGGCGATCTTTCTCTGATTCTTGCTATA
Source organism: Bathynomus jamesi (assembly GCA_023014485.1). Classification (NCBI taxonomy): domain Eukaryota; kingdom Metazoa; phylum Arthropoda; class Malacostraca; order Isopoda; family Cirolanidae; genus Bathynomus; species Bathynomus jamesi. Next base: position 367,557 of record JAJOZX010004236.1, read on the forward strand.
GCTGCGGTTGTAGGTGGCCAATGTCCTCCTCAAATCTATTAATAGTGGTGGTCTTCGGGGTTCTGTCCTGTCACCCTTTCTCCCTTTTATTTATCAGTGATCTATTAAGTCGTACTTCCTATCCACTCCTATGCCGATGATTGCACTCTTCGCTTCTCCACCCGCTTCACAAAGCGTCCCTCTCAATAGTCACTCGATGCTTCGCGTAGGACGGCATAGTACACCTGACATCTGATCTTTCTGCATCTCTGGGACAGAAAACCTTGTGGCTTTCAGTGCCTCAAAAAAACTGTTCCTCCATCTGTCTATTCGTCAGTGTCTTCCACTCTACTGTCCCCTTGCCTTCAACAACAACAACTCAATCCTTCATCTTTTAACATTCTTGGCGTTTCCTTTTCTCGTGATCTTTCCTGGAAAGATCACATATACTCTCCCAAAACAGCTTCCAAGAGGTTAGGTGTGCTGTACCGGCTCCGCAGTTTCTTCAACCCCGCTCAGTTGCTCTGAGGGGTTTTGTCCGCCTCTGTATGGAGTACGCTTGTTACGTGTTGCGTGGCTCAACCATACTACATCCCTACTTGACTGGATGGTATAAAGGCTTTTATTTTCGTTAATTTCCCCCTCTTACTGACTGTCTTCAGTATCTCTCTCTGCTTTCGCTATTATAACTAGCACTGCTCTTCTAAATTCTCTAACTGCATGCCTCTCCTTCAAGGAGAGCACGCAGCACCATTTTCTACGCTTTGTCATTCCTTTTCTATCCAACTCTCACGCAAGTTAATCCGTATTTTCAGTCTTTCACCTACTCAACCGGTGCTGTGGAACAATCTTCCTCAATCCATCTTTCCCCCGTCTATGACCTCCAATCTCTCAAACGTGTCCAGGCATCTCGAAACCCTGGACCTTGATTTGGCTCTTCTAGGGGGGGGGGGGGGGAGTGCGCATTCGGCCTTGGCCATCTTTCCCGCATAAAAAAAAATGTAGTAAAATTATATTACGCCATTAGTGATAACCAGAAATTACAGCACTGAAAATGCGTTTTTCCATGAAATCATAAAATAAAAAATAATTTCAAATAACTATAAAATAAATAAATATATATGTATGTGTATGTATGTATGTTGAAGAATTACGTTAATAAGTGTTTTAAATTTCAATTTGGTTGAATTTTATATTTAAAAGGCATTTCATAAAATCTCCCCCTGACCGGTGCTTGTAACTTCATTCCTTGCTTTGTTGCCAAACCCGCAGTGGATGTGACCTTGAAAAGGATTTTTTTTATTTTCCTGCCAACAAGATAGGTTGGACACGCATTCTTCACGTGTTAGGCCCATTGGGTGGAGGCATGGGATTCGGGTGAAAACTCGAGAATAATAATCACTAATTCCACAATCACCAACCAAATTCGCTAAAAATAATTACACACACACACACTTTAAATTCTGGGAGCTATTGAAGAATAGGGACCCCAGCCTTCTTTAGTTAGCTTTATAAGGCTAACTAACGAAAATATCACGACCTAACCTAACCAATCGTCAAGGGCGTACAGTTAACCTAACGATTGGTTAGGTTAGGTCGTGATATTTTCGTTAGTTAGCCTTATAAGCCTAACTAAAGAAGGCTGGGGTCCCTATTCTTCAATAGCTCCAAATTCTGTTCAGATTCATCAATTTGTAGTAGGCGTACTGGTATTCCATACATTAAAACCAAGCTCTCACCCTCTCCTCTATTGTTAATATCGTAGTCATTCCCTACCTAAAAGAAAAATATAAACACTGAAAATTCCTATTGTGTGCGACTTTTGCGCCACTATATATATACAGGGTGGGGCACGGGAACCAAGTGTTTTTGGGATAATCAGGAAAATGATATTTATTTTTGTAAAGAAAATATATTGGTAGAACAACATTCGTAAGAACATAGCATTTCATGTCATAATAATCATGTACCGAAAATTATATCTGGCATATGATGTCCTTGGCCGTCGACGCATTGTTGAAGGCGTTTACGAAAATTGGCCTCCACTCTTCCCAGCAGGTCTCTGTTGATTTGGATGATTTGTTGACGGATCGCTTCCTTCAATGCATCTAATGTACGGGGCTTGTCCTCGTAGACACGTGACTTGAGGTACCCCCATAGAAAGAAGTCACATGTGGACAAGTCAGGGGACCGAGGGGGCCATGCAATGTCATCAAATCTCGAAATGAGATGGTTGGGAAACGGGGGGCGAAGAAAGCCATTGACGCTCTGGCGGTGTGGCGTGGCCCCATCTTGCTGAAACCACAAATGTCGACGAGCAATACGCCTTCTTCGTAACTCAGGGATGAAAAAGGTGTTCACCATCTCAATGTAACGCCAGATGTTATGGTAACGGTAACCCCATTTTGTTCGAAGAAATAGGGACCGATGACGCCAAACTTTCCCACCGCGCACCAAACTGTAACCTTAGGGCTATGCAGCGGTTTTTCATGGAGTTGTCGCGGATTTTCAGCAGCCCAATACCGAAAGTTTTGATTGTTGACGGCCCCATTAAGGTGGAAATGGGCTTCATCACTCATTACCACCATCATGTTTTCATTCTGCTCATAAAGTGCAAGCATTTCCTGTGCAAAATTCAGTCGTTGGGGGCAATCGTTTACATTCAATTCCTGCACCATCGCTAACTTGTATGGGTGAAAATGTAATTCTTCATGCAAAATCCGTCTAACAGTACGATTGCTGATTCCGAGTGCAGCTGAATGTCTCCGAGCAGAGCGGCCTGGGCTTTGCAACATCGCTTGTCTGACCCTTTCAACGTTCTCTGGAGTACGCACAGTGCGTTGCGGCCCCTTCGGTTTTGTTTTCATTATTGAGCCTCCTGTTCGAAGATTGTTAACCCAACGTAAGATTGTGTCACGAGCGGGAACAGAGTCATTTCGATGAATGTTGAATCTGCGGCGAAACGCACGCTGAACTGCTGTCACTGACTCGCCACTCCTAACAAAATGATCATACGCGAACATGCGGTGTTCTAACGTCCACTGCTCCATGATGGCACCTGAAAGATAAAGGTGAGTGTTAGTTAAAGTTAAATGCTATGAACCCAGGAATGGAATGCTACCTACCGCACGCCCCTCCCATTCCTAATGGCCGATTACTAGCTATTCAAAAAACACTTGATTCCCGTGCCCCACCCTGTATATATATATATTTTTTTTTTCCCTCGAAAGATGCCCAAAAAGGTATTTGAATTTGTTGATAAACATAAGGTAAGTAGGCCTATTGGAATATCGGAAGATCTTGCCAAATTCATATAAAATTGAACGGACGTTACACGAGCTTAGGTTTGAAGATAAAATAATGTCCAATTTGAAGAAAGTTACGCAGTGGTATTCAATCTGTGATAACTGCACACGCGCTGTATCCCGTGCTAAGTTGTGATTGCACCTTAGTTACCAAACTAAAGTACTATTCGACCCGCGTGCAAAGATAGTCTCCTTCAGTATTAGAAGGTACCTCTTATGAAGTAATGTTTTTGGTGGTGCGACTCTTTTTCCAAGGTCGTAATATTTTTTTAAGCGTTTCAACAACTTCCTAGATGTTGGAAGTACTTTAAAGAATAAATTTTTTGTTTACCATCTATACCCCTATATATGTCAGATTAAAAAACGGTCGCTTTTGTGAAGTTACAAATGAAAAAACTTCGAGACTCTTAGCTTTTGAGTAAATAATTATATTTTTTTAAGTTTTCATAGAATGGATCCATTCATTAAGATTAGATATGTGTCACGTACAGTCGACATTCAAAACTAGTTCACTTGAAACACCAAATCGTTGTAGAATTAGTATATCCTGGTTAAATTTGATCTTGTTTTCGTAATAAAACTAAAACTTATGGGTCAGTATTTTAGGAATAAAGAAATTGTAGCTACAACACGATCGCAATTGTGAAATGTAATCGAAACGTAGAATCAATCTTGACCCAAATTGTTTTGAAATTTTTTCATTAGAATACTATAAATATAGATGTACAGGGTGTTCATAAATTCTTTACAAATTAAATTATTTTTAAAGCTATTTATGATCACCCTGTGTTTTTTGAATTATGATCTTAAATTCGTAATTATTAGTATTATTGTTTAGACTCTAAATTCTAAACAATAATAATAATACTTTAGACTTAGAGGATCGTAGTAGAAATTGTATTTTTGACACCGTGATGGTTTGTGATAACGTAGCAACACACTTCCCCTGTATCATGTTTCGGAATATTTCGTTTCAATTTCAGAATATCTCGTTTTGCTGGTGGCGCATGCGCAAAATTCCGACACACTGGTTTATATTGTAAGTTCATCAAACTAAGAAGTTCAACTGGCTGATAATATTAATCATTATATTTTAGTTTGGGGATTGTTGATGTTGGCGTTTCACATTGCGTAACAAAACATCTTTATTGCAGATCATTCACAATCCATAGTCACTTAACCTAACATACAAGTACAATGTTACTTATACATTGAACTTAATATAAAAATAAGGCTAACATAGTCACTTAAACCTAGCATACTATTTGATTAATTACACCAGTACACATTTGAAAACTTGTCGATCGATTTTTACAAACTAGATGGTGATTCTGTATAATTTGAGTGCGCTGATCTCAAAAATAGTTAGTTTTTCCCTATCACGTATGGTTTTCTTACTACAGGGTGTCATAAATCCCACATTTATCCCCAAATGTGAACCATCTTATTGAGACCAACATTGGATTGCGCATGCTAAACCATAAATTTTGTTATAGACTACAGTAACGCTTACATAATAATGTAGGGTAAATATATATAACCACCAGTCCGGTTCCCAGCAAAATACTCTCTCCCCTCCCATCAATGGGTGGTTAACATTTGGGGACAGATGAGGTATTACAACCCCTTGTAGCACGAAATCTTTAGGTGATAGAGTAAAACCTAATTAAAGCAGAATTAAGTAGCTCCTAGCTCTTGGACAAGCATATTGCTTGTTTATGAAAGAATAAAAAAATAACAAACAAAATATATTTACCTTTACTTGCAAACATTTCAGGACTTATTCCAAAGACTTAAGACTACGAAGGTAGATCTGACTAATGACGACTAAACCGGTGGTGCTTTGATGTTTTCTTATGCTGTGCGTTAGGCTGATCTCGTTGCAGACACCAACAGTAATCTGCCATCTTCCTTGATATCTTCTTTCCATGGTTTTGATGTCCTGGTGAAATCGTTCCCCTTGCTCCTCACTGACATTTTCGGGAAAACGGTCAAGATGCGAAAATAAGAAGTGAACTTTCAGGCTCATGTTGCAGCCTAAGGCGCAAAACTTTTTAAGCATATTTTCCACCAGTGTCATAATTTTGGCTTTTGTAGTTTCCCAAGTTGTTTTCAACATCTTTGAAACCAAGCCATGCTTCTTTTTCTTTATTGGTCATTGTGTTCAGGAAATGATCGTCTGTCAATAACTTTCTAATCTGAGGACCTATAAAAACCTTTTATTTTCTCGTAGCTAATCTTTGGATATTTTGAACAAATGTACTTGAAACACTGGCCTTCTCTATTCAATGCTTTGACATACTGCTTCATCAAGCCCAACTTAATGTGCAAGGGTGGTAGGAGGATTTTATTTGGTTCAACTAGATGTTCATGTAAAATGCTCTTTGATCCTGGGGTAAGATTCTCGCTAGGAGGCCAAGTTTTCCTCTTCCAGTGCTGGTCACGTGCTCGACTATCCCATTCGCAGATGAAACATGGCATCTTAGTGTATCCTGATTGCTGCCCAAGTAACATGCAAAGGACTTTGAGATCCCCACAATATCCATCTGTGATTTTGATACCGAACTTTTTCCAGAAGCAGTTTCATGTTATCATAGGTCTCTCTTAATTGAGTAGAATGGGCCACTGGGATTGATGCATATTTGTTATCGTTGTGCAGTAACACTCCTTTTAGACTGGGTTTAGAGAATCTATAAACAACAACCAGTCACTGGTTTGGTATTCGATGCCTAGCTTGCACACTAATCCTGTGATGTCCTTGCAAAATACCAAGGGACCATCTTCGAAAAAAGGCACGAAGTCTTTCTCACGATTTCTGTACCAAGCGAAGTATGTGTCGGATGCCAATAAATTATTGTTCTGCAATCTAGATCCCAAGAGTTCTGCAGTCTCCTTAGGCAGATTCAAATCCCTGACTAAGTCATTTAGTTCGGCTTGGGTTAATGGTTTAGGATCTCGGTCAGCTGTTGGCTGTTCATAAACATCATCATTGTCTGGATTTGGAGCTGAATCAGAATCTGAATTGTATTGATCCAGACTCTCGGGTGGGCGGGGAATAGGAACTTCTGGACCATGGGGTACCGGCCTTATTGCAGATGGAAGACTTGGGTATTGAAGGCTCTCTATTCTTTGCATTATAACCTTTAACATTGCAAAAACAGAAGTAGCAGTCGTCGGTATGGTTTCGAGGCTCACGCCAAGCCAAGGGATCCCAAATGGCAAACTTTTCTTTTTTACCTTTGCTCCAATTCCTTAGTGCCGCAACACATGTAAGACAAACCTTGTGTGGAGCCCAACTTTTGTCTTGATCTAATTTAATTCCAAAATAAGCATAAGAAGCTCTTAATGAAGGTCGTTACATTTGTCCTTTGTTTTACAACAACATACCGACCACAAATATAACAAAATATGTCTGGACTATGGGTACATCCTCTAGAAGCCATTATTAAAATTTTAAAGATGTAATGTTAGAATTATCTATGAAAAAACGAAATTAATTAGATAAAAAAGGTAAAAATTTACAAAACGCCCCAAAATTGTTTTGCTAATAACTTTAAAACTGTGGGTGATGGAAAAAAACTGGTAGCAATTTTGAATTCAGCGCAGCGAACTGTTTCAGAATCACAATTCAAAATAAAGAAATCGATTTTCATGCAGACCGATGTTATCGGAAAATTTTGTATATTACCAGAGATATTTTATAACGCTTATTATGACAGGCTGGTAGGTAGGTTACGCGTAGTAAACATAAAACTGGCACTGCACCATTTTGGTTCCCTACACTACATAGCATACGAAAAATATAAGCAACAGAGTTTATTCATAGCAGTTTTGCTATATTTGCACCACAGATGGGATGTATACAATGCAGTCAGTAAGTTCTAAAAAGATAAATTTGAACTGATTCTGAGCACATACAAAATTTCCTTACTAGCATGTTACCCTGTACATACAGCTTTTTATGTTGCCTCTCAATATCCAGTTCATCTCGCAGCCCGTGAGTAATTACATGACCTAAGTATTTACTAATAAGGGTGCAAAAGGGTCACCATTGGGGATATAATAACACCCGAACTTCAAGTATCCAGGGTTACCATTGTTGAAGGGTTAGAAGTACAGTATATATGTACTACTCTGGAGAAATATTATGTAAAAAAAAATGGTAGTATTGTAATATATTTTTACCAATAAAGGTTTATTATATACAGGGTGGCACAAAAGTCGCGCATCATAGGAATTTTCAGTGATTATAGCCCTATTATTTTGTTTTTTAGGTAGGGGATGACTACAAAATTAACACTAGACGAGAGGGTGAGCTTGGTTTTAGTGCATGGAATACCAGGTACTACAAATCGATGAATCTGTACAGATAGAGAAATAAAGACGAGAGTATCCCAGAAATATCGTCGGGAAGCGAGACTGTGTGCCAGTGGCTAAACTCCTTAAACGCCCTAAAGTTGGTCCAGTTTAACACCAGTTCTGTTATGAGTAAGTTGCACTTAAAAGCTTTAGTTAGTATTGGAAATTTCAACGTCAGGGATAACCGAAAGTTTCATACATACACTATATGATCAAAAGTATTCGGACACCGCATGGTTTTGGGAAAAATGGTTTTATTATGGCATTTATTAACCAGTAGGTCCACCCTTTGCTTTTATTACAGCGTCAACACGTCGAGGCATACTTTCCACCAGTTTTCGGTAAGTCTGTGCAGGAATGGCTCGCCATTCCTCTTGCAGAGCTGATGCAAGAGATGCAAGTGAAGCCGGTCGTGGTGTGTGGTTTCGTATCCGTCGCTCCAGTTCGTCCCACATGTGCTCGATTGGGTTGAGATCGGGGCTCTGAGCAGGCCAGTCTAACAAATCCACCTTATTTTCACGAAACCAGTCCTGCACACGCCTTGCAGTATGGCAGGGAGCTCGATCCTGTTGAAACAAACAATGGCCATCTCCGTAGTATTGCCACAATGTAGGGAGGGCCGAATTGTCCAGAACGTCGAGATAAACGTCAGCGTTCATGGTAGTGGGTATAACAACCAACGGGCCGAGCCCTAGCCAGGAAAAACAACCCCATACCATGATGGACCCTCCACCGAACTTCACCGTTGGACGTACACAGTCAGGAAGAAGCGTTCTCCGGGCTGTCGCCACACCCAAACACGCCCATCAGACTGGAAGAGTGAATACCGCGACTCATCGCTCCAAAGAACAGTTTTCCAGTTCTCCACGGTCCAGGAACGACGGGAGACACACCAGGCCAAACGACGCGTGGCATTAACTTTTGTAATCAGTGGCTTGTGTACAGCTGCTCTACCATAATAACCGAGTCTGCATCTCTCTGCGGATAGTTACAGTACTAACGGCGGTACCGGATGCTCTTCCTACCTCCTCAGCGATGGAGGCGGCAGAGGACGTGCGGGACTTCTTGACATGTCGTACCAGACTTAGTTGCACCGTCGTGCTTCCATCTCATGATAACATTCGCTACAGTCGACTTTGGTATATCCTGTTTGGCTGCAATGTTTCGTATAGAAACGTTACTTAAATAACATCCGATGACGAGTCCACGTTGGAACTCGGAGAGTTCACGTCCGCGCGGCATGGCTTCACAACAGTTACTGATAACTTAACAGAACACCTCAGCATTATAGTTTCGCCACGCTTTTTCCCAGCATACCTTTCGGCGAAGGTGATATTTGCAGAAATGCGGATTTTCCGGGGTGTCCGAATACTTTTGATCATATAGTGTACATCTACTGGTACAAGAGACTTTGAAGGCGAGTTTGAACGCAAGGGGTACAAAGTGTTTCACGGAGTGGAGAGAGTTGCGATTCTTTACTTTGGGGATCATCTGTTTCTTGAGAGAGCGCTTTAACTCCGCTTGTGAAGTCATTTAGGTTCGGCTCAATTTGCGAAACAAGTTTCTGCGTGACCAGTCTGCTTATTTTGGATCCTATGGACTTTATTTGACCAAGAGTGCGTAGAGGAAAACTCTAATTATGGGGGAATTTCAATTGTGGTAGGATAGACTGAGAATCTAAATCTGCCCCATGTCCAGTAAAATGGGTTCCAGAGTTTCATAAACGATAATTTTTTTGACCCATTGGTTAGGAAAACCCACGAAACATAACTTTATATTAACTACCGAGGACAACCTCTTATCCGATTTGGCTCTCTGCGAGTCCTTAGGCAACAGCGATTATAACTTAATTAGTTTTGATATTAAGGCCCTTGTATCTAAATTAGTAAATTCCACTCGGCAAAGTACACTTTCGCAGGCCTAATTTTGACTGCTTCGAAGATAGTTCAAGTAATTTATTGTTAGGCTGGTCGCGCACGGAATCGACTGACGATTGAGTCGCGTGTGATTTTACATTAGCAGAATGGGAGCCCCCACACACCAGCGACCGCGACGCAGTGTGCGGGAGCTCCTATTGTGCGGCCGTCTTGGTTGATGATATTTGGCACTATGGAAAGTATTTTACCGACAGTTTGAGTGTGTGTTGTTTTTGGTTACCTTACGTGTTCGCGACAATCTTTAGGATACACATGCAGCTCATCGCGACACAAACGTGCGGGTAGATGTCGCCATAGATTCATCTTTTTGAAAACATTAAATACCATGACAGACTGATGTACTGAAGGTTAGGTTAAGTGGGCAAAATGTCGCCATCCACGTCTAAAAATGGGAAAAGTCGAGGTTTCGTAAGGTAGTCAAAATGGGGTATGTACGCGCGGTCGCGTAGGTTAACTGATAACGTACTTAACGAGGATTTTTGTTTTGTGAGGTAACAGTTATGGTACCTCAGAACGCTAAGTTTAAATAAAAAAAAAAACCTCGGAATATTGTTTGAAAATAGACTTGTAGGTTAGGTTAGCCACAACGTTTCTATTAGGGACCCAACGGTTTATTTTCAATACAATGTCGCCCATATGTGACTGACATCGCCTCTGGGATTGGTAAAGCAAGAGGAAACAATAACCCTTTGTACAATTCTCACCGAAGCCTGTGGTTCTGTATAGGTTTAGTTTCACCTGACATGGAAAGTAAAATGAAATAAAAATTAAACCACGAGAAATTGTGAAATTTAATTTCGTGCGACACTTTTTTTTTTTAATCATGAAATGTTGCATTTTAGTATAACAGCTGCTGGAGTGGTAAAGAATGAGACCATTACATTGGTGATATAATTGGCCATAAAATGCTCGGTTTACCTCGTACCAAATAAGAGTTGTTGCGCAGGACTGTTTCTCGTGCGTGTGGTTTAGAAGTTTAACTAGAAGCTGGGTACATTAGCGAAGTTTATTTCATCATCAGAAGCTCTAGTACTGCGTCTTCGAGACTTATGATGATGATGAGATCGACGTAGATCCTTTGCATAAAATGTTCAAAATATGATGATTCAGGTTACGCCTTAGAGCGGTTCCCAACTTTCTGGTTCAAGGCACCCGACTGCCATCTCGCATTAATTAGTTCGCGGCATCCCCCAAAGGTTTTCATTTCACTGTTCAACGTAAAATTCCGCTCCCATCCCCTTCCTTTTGGGAAACTGCCATAGACACTAATTTCGTGTTGTATTTTGAAGGTACGTATTGGAATGATAGCCAGTCAGGTGGTTGTTCGATGATGATATTAACCTCCTTCGCAACATCTACTTGAGGCCATATGACGGAGGGGACCTACAGCTTTACGTGGGATCCGAACCACACTGGTCGCTATATACATATAATGTGGACCCATGAAGTTAGGCTGCCAACATGGAGACTGACAAAGTTAATTTTTATCAGTAATTTAGCTAAATTTGGTTCAGTGGTAAGTAGTATAAAAAAGTTTTGTATTTAATTCGTATGAAGATTACACAACTGAAAATGGTTGTCATTCTATGTTCGTACAGGTAACCTCTCCGGAACTTTTAGATTGTGTACATGTTACGCCCCGTTTGTGAAATTGCCCAGTTCATGAACTGGGCAATTTCACAACCGGGGTGTAACACACACTTACAGAAACCTTTATCAGCCGTTATATTTGGGTACACTATTTAGGGTATTATCATCATTGGCATTATTAAGTCCGTGTAATGCTCGCTTCCCAGTGGGCAACATTCTCATTTGTAGTACGCTAGTATTAGATTTGAAAAAGGTTAAGAGCCAGTGACGTACTTGTGTGCCCCATGGGTATTTTTTTTACGAAATATCTCCCCATTTGGACTCAATGAAATGGGAATTACATTCAATAGGAACAGACTCCCTCCCCGATGTAATGCTAATACAGCCTAACATGGAGACTACAAAAAAAGGCCCTTCATCATTTTCCAAACTAAAGGAATTAATGATTCTAGACAGTTTGTTAAACCTTTTTAGTAGTTGTTTGAAATTCGATTTTTTACTTCAAATTAAGATTTGACATTGATTAGGCGAATCTGTAAACAAAAAAGTTAATTTTACCTCGTGGCCTTTTGTAGGTTTCCTTTTGGATGACGATTGGCTTAGCGGCTCCTGACTTGGACCTAGACGCCCTACGTGGGGACCTTCACGTTTACAGGGTTACTACTTCGTCCGATGTTAACGGATCTGGTGTGACAGTGGACCCTTAATAACGGCTTCCGCGTTAGACAAATAATGCCACACACACTGCCCTGATGTTTCTATTAACAGTTAATAACATCTCGGCAACGCGTGCAAAGCTAAACAATAATAATAATAATAGTCCCAACCACGATTTAGTGCATTTTGCCTAGTTGTGACGTCAGCGGTTGACCATTGTTTTTTGACTGACCTTCCAAAAGCGCCCCTTTTTAAAAACCCAACAATTTGTACTGTACGTGATTTAGGACTATTAATTCGTTGACCAGATTACATTTCACTGGTCCCGTTAAGCCTACGGCGGATTTAGTTTTTGTTCAGTCCACTTTAGGTATAAGGTTTCACGTTTGGGATGGTGAACCACGAGTCAGGATAGGAAATGCTTAAAATAAAAAATCGTTAATCTACTTCAGTCGAAGTAAAATAATTTTCAGAAAGTCTCTCTCGAAAATGTTCAACTGTTCCGATTCATGAGCCGTCTTAACTTATAAATTCTCATTTCAAAACTAGAACAAATGAAAAATGTAAAACGAGTTCCTTCGTGGTTCACGCGTGCACCTTCTTCCTTAGTACGCCATACAACTCTCCTCAAGCATTAACCTTTTGTAGGTGCTGCTATCACGCATTTCAAATGGGTCTGAATTTGAAAAACGAAAATAGGTTAGTATTTTATTGGGGGTGACGAGACATTGTGGACACCCTATAGTCATGGTACTGTACCGTATTGATAAGCTTACGTGCGAATGTTGGTGGTAGATGTCACTGACTGTACCTTTCATTTTATGGTTTGCAATATGTCCTCGCTTACCAACTCGATTCTTTCCTTTACAGGGACGATACTCGGGATCCCCTCTGGAGCAGCGTAGCTTCAACCTGTACCTTGCCAACTGGCGGTTTACCCTCAACGGGCTGCCCCCCTGGTGCTGAGACCGCCCTGGTGTGTAGTGGTAACGGCGCTTACACCGGGGAACACAAGGCCGTAGTTCGAGTAAGTGTGGTTTCTCGGTATCTAGTCTTGTATTAATAGTGGACGTAGTACGCTTGCCATTGTACTGCAGTTACTTTACGAACTTCGTAGCTCAGCAATATCGCTACCTTAAGTTCGGGGCCTAAACGCCACTTTCTTTGGGTTGCGTCATGGCAACGTCGCCATGCCGCTTCCAGTTAGATCATAAAGATTAATTCCATTTAATAGTGGGATGGGTGACCCACTGTCTCATACATTCATAGGATGTGCGGATTCCACGTAAAGCCGTAGGTCCCTCCTTTCACACGACCTCTAAACAATCCGCATAGTTACATTGTGAAATTTGACTTTGGCCCTTATTGCACTTACGTTCAGAGTTGCGAGTTTGTCCGTGACTCCGAATTTGGTAACTTTATATTTTAAGCACGTTTGGCCACATGTTTTATAATTCTGTAATTTTTTTCATGCATTCGCTTAAACTTGTAAAATTGATTGAAATGGTGAATATTAATGCAAGTTTTGCGTAAACTAATTCATTAACCTGTAATTTGCTTTTTTTTCTTATTTCAGTTAGGTATTTTGTTCATTGAGTTTTTAGTCGACTCATCGCGAGACATCGATCCGATTAGTTTTTGTTTTGAAGATTTTATTTCGTTACTTACTTTGAAATTATGAAGCTCGAAACTACCTTCTTCGATGGTCCCGCGAGGATACTCCGGGGGAGAGAGTTATCGATACAATAAAGGACATCGCCAATCACCCTGTGAGATTCCATTTTATTTTTTAGGAAATTAAGTTTCCTTGGTTTGGTGCATATTTAGTGAAGTCACTTTATCAATGGTTTAGTTACTCGTATGTTACGGATTTGGGTAGATGTGGTTAGTGTGAGGTGGTTCCAGGAAAAAAGTTCGCCTAGAAACTTTCTGAAGAACAAAAAATTACTGTGTGAATATTCTGTTTTGGTTAAGTTAGGTTCGTTTGGGTTATTCCATGTACGCCCTGATCACTTTAGCTATGAAAAATAACTTTAAATTCCTATTTATTAGGAAGTCAATTTCGTAACAGCGAGGTCTGCTGCTGGTAGTTGGAGCAAAAGATGATTCATACATGTATGCCGACATGCGTGACTGTTTCTTAGTTTCTCTCTTCTCTCAAGTGTCTAAATGATAATTACAGCAAGTTTCTGAAAATAGGACCTCATTCGTGTCATTTTGATGGTTAATTTCAGGGCCAGGAGGAAGCTTTTTTCGTGTTGGACGTTGGCGATATCGTTCAGAAAATAAAGACATGGAGATTGAAGCTACCGAGGGTTCAGCCCTTCTATGGTGAGTTACTCGGAGGATTCAAAATGACTCGGTAACTAGTTGAGACGGGACTCGTGTTGGGTGTGGGGTTTCTCCGGGGTGATGTCCTTTCCCGAATGACCCCCTGATAGTCGGTGTGGCATTCCTGGTGATTGACTCTGCCATTGAACTGTCCCTAGGTGGGTAGGTTAATGCTATTCAATAAATGTTTTCCAACTGTAATGCGACCCCACACACAGTTCACAAACTATTCAATAATGAACGTCTCTCTATCACGAAATTCATCCGAGCTCGTGCGGGCCACGTCGGTTACGTTTGAGACCCCTAGTTTAAAGTTTATACCATCGGACCTGTTCATACCTTAGCAAACTTATATTCAAAGTACGAAAAAAATGTGCGTAATTGTAAGTAATGATGGGGTGGTTTAGTCTTCGCAACATCTAAGGTCATATGCATAGGGAGGATATTATAGACACCAATCGACTAAGGAAGTACTCAGTGGGTAAGGGGACGTTAAACAGGGTAACATGCTCTCAACACCCTTCTCTGTTCCTCGCTACACATTACACGTTCTTTTCAAAATTTAAAAGAGGAGTTAACTGCTTCAGAGACTGATTTTGATACTCCTTTTCCTTCTTGGAAGGGGCAGTTTTGTGGGCAGGGCATTCGCAAGGGACCCCTCTTTCCTGCATAGGAAAAAAAAAAAAAAATGGCTGCGGGGAAATACAGCTTTATGCGAGAACCGAACCACGGGTCGCTACATAGTCTGGTCGCGAAGGACGGTCTCCCATCCAACTACTATCCGACCCAATGTCGCGTAACTTCGCTGATCAGTGGGAAGCGGTGTTACGATATTGGCTACGACGCGGCCCGTATGCGTAAATATGGAAAGCTTCCTTAGCGCGTTGTTAGCGAATTTGTTCGGACCGTAAAGGTCCTAGGTTCGTCTCCGCTTCTGCCATCGCGGGAAGTTGATGATGGGTGATACCAGTTTGATGCGAAGGAATTGGTCTTTAAGCCACCCGGTGTTGAGCTTGAATAGAAATTGGGGTAGGGAACTTTATCTATGGCTCCAATCTATCTATCTTTGGTACTTTTCATCGTACGCAATTTTTTCTTGTTAATCATTGAAGAATTATGAAAGTTTTTGCTTCTTGGTCACGTGATAGGAGGAAAAGGCGGGTCATTATTTTTTCACTGGAGTCGTTTGTGAAAACCTTTAGATTTCTTGTACTGAAGTTAATTTAACTTATTTTCCCCTTTTGCAGCCATTAAATGCAATGACAACCGGACAGTGCTTCAGATTTTGTCGTCCCTCGGGACTGGATTTGACTGCGCTTCCAAGGTAAAAATTATTATTGTAAATGCTTAAATGTTTTGGCAAAGAAGGGGTTCCAAACGGTTTGGGGGTCGAAACATATCAAAAATATTCTCCGATTCCACAGTATGTACGTAGTTGGAAATGATCTCAACATCTTGTCCAAAAAAAAAAAAAAAAAAATTTCTCTCCACAGATATAAACCCCAAATGTGACAATCATGCATTTTATTAAGTAGATTAGATTAATTTGGATAGATTATTTAGATAGATTATTTAGATAGATCAGATCAGGGGTGGGGAACCTTTTTTCATTGGAAGGCCGCATTTCATTTAACCAAGACCCTATTAGGCCGCATGCTGAGTATTTAACATATACAGTACAACAAAATGTCATATTTTAGTCTACAATCTACATATTTACATATGTCAAGTAGGCAGAAGGCCGCAACTAGTACCCCAAAAAGGCCGCAGGTTCCCCACCCCTGGATTAGATGAATTATATAAATTATTGTCACGTTTTTTTTAGTTTGATTGTTTATGATTGAATGAGTTATGATTTAATTCCGAATGAGTTATATTAAATTCAGATTGAATGATTCAATTGCTAGAATTTAACAATTAGTTTCTTGTTATTAATGCTACTAGGCCTAAATAAGTGAAATCATGGTGACGAGAAGCAAAACGCACAATTCAACATTTGGTCACCCTGCAGAATTTCCACCTTCAATGACTCCTTCAAAGGCTGACGTATTTAGGCATTATTTATTGGTAAGAAAACGAGAAGAACTGATTTCGAAAGGTTCTAGAACAGAAAAAGAATGTTACAGAATTGTCACTAAAGATGTGGAAGCCATTTGGGAGAAGTTTTCTTTTCCACATATAGGATTTGAAGGAATAGCTATAAAAGTTGAACGATTGATAGAATCTGCAGCAAAGCTAAATAAAGTACCATTAAAACAAAGAAACAACAGTTTTCAGCAGAAGGTGGAGACGTTCGATGAAATGTTTGATATTTGCACTTGTACTTGTTACGATAAAAAAATCAGTCGAACGGATTGCAGATGTGATATTAGAGTTCCAATGATTGAGTGAGTCTTTTGTGGGGGGCAGAAACAAAGAAAAAAAAACCAACTGGGACCAATCGACAGAGTAACGACTTCCGCAAGAAAAAGTACTCACGATAGAGTTAAAGGATTAGAAAGAAGAGCCAAGATAAGCCTAGATATGAATGTCGCCTCAACCAGCAAACATATTACATATTTACATAGTGGAAGATGAGAGCATGGAAATTGATGATGACAGCGACGATATTGACTTTGTTCCGGATTTTGAGCTGAGAGAGAGGCATCAGAACAGAATTATTTATGATAACTTAACAATAACAGCAGATAGATACCGTGTAAGTTAGAGCTACTGCAGCTATAGTAAATGCAGCTTTGAAGGATATGGGAATATTAGACGAAACCAATATGTTGGATAGGAAAAAAGTGGAGAGAGAATACGTGGGTAAAAAGAACATAATCAAAGTGAAATCAGAGAACATACAGATTGAAGGCATCGGATTTGATGGTAGAAAAGACCAAACTAAGACAAAGAAGGGAATGGAGTACGAAGAACATTATGTAATAGTCAAAGAACCTGGTGATGTTTACATGGATCATATAGCTCCAGATAACGGAACTGCTTGTTGTATTGCAGATGAAATAATAACTTTCATAGTTGATTCTAATTAGCAAAGAATCCCTCAAAGCTTTGCTATACGATGGTACCCCAGTGAACACTGGCAGGATTGGCGGAGTGTTAAAATTAATTGAATTATATCTGGACAGTCCAGTACAATGGCTGATTTGCCTTTTGCGTGCGAACGAACTGTCCTTCAGGCACGTATTTGAAGAAATTGATGGAAAAACTTCGGGACCAAACACCTTCAAAGGTTCTCTTGGAAATAAACTCAGAGAGGATTTGACCAAACTGGATATAGTTGATTATACCCCTGTAGAGGGCAACATTAAAGAAGTTTCGGCAGTGACCAAAAATATATGTATGAAATGTGCATTAGCGTACAATCTGGACGCATCTCACAAGCGTTAGCCAACAGATCCCCAGGTGCCCTCCATCATGCAAGATGGCTAACACCAGCAAACAGGATCCTGCGCTTGTCTACACGGAATCCAGACAAAAATATCCAAGACCTAGTAAAAATTATAATGCTGGTTTTGGATAAGGTCTCATCCAAAGGCAAATGAGGAGTATCTAATTTTTGGTATATCATGCACTTGCTTAAAGGCTTAGATAAAAAGCATCGGATGATTATGGAGCGTGTCCTCAGAAATAACGCCTATTTTGCCCACCCAGAGAATATCTTCTCAATGATAACAGACACAAGAAAAGAGGTCAGAGCTGGCTCTTCAGCACATCATTCGAGCAAGAACTAGGAGCACCAATGCGAGAAATTTTGAGCTGCCAAAAACACTGAACTTTGAAGCAGACGATTATCCAAACATGATCGACTGGGACAACGAAACCATCACCCCTCCACCTATTTTACAGAATTTGAGAAATGATGATCTTAAAGTTCGAAATGAACCACTTCAGCTTATTCCTTTTCCCTGTCACAGCCAGGGAGTAGAACATTCTGTAAATGTGGTAACAGAAGCATCACAAGATAGAATTGGTTACGAAAACAGACGAATTTATTTTGAATGTACTGGAGTCGAGGAAAAAGCTACCTGTGTTCCAATGGAAAGGCCAGTGGTGTCAGTAATTTAAGATTTTAAATTTCTTAAGGGGAATATTTTGATTTTAGTATGCTTCAATTGATTCTTTAAGTAATATACGGAGAAAATTTCTTATATATGGGGGGGGGGGGGGGGGGCATAGCGGTGAAATTACAGTATGTTGTTTAGGGGCCCAAAGGAAACTCCGAGCAGTGTGTGGAATAAGAATACAAAATTTCGACCCCCCCATATTGGGTACCGAATTCATTAGATTCGGAAAACTTTAGTTTTAAGTTTGTGTAGTGAAGAGGTTAGTATTCCTAACACTATTAATTGTCCTTAATGTTGGAACACTAAATAGATAAAGGGCACTTAACTGCGGGAAGGACATAAAATTTAAACTATTACAAGTTCTTTCAATCATCATCTTGGAGTTCAACACGTTACGATATGAAGCGGACTGTTCTTCGAATACAACTAGTTGTATTCTACTCTAAGGGTCACCTTCACCTCGAACATTAACAGGGTGAGCTGTCAACTCAACCAAACTCCGGAGCCAGCAGCGGTAGAGAACCAGTCTCGCTGCTCAGTCCACCGCTGTAACAACTGAGCTACTGAGCGCTTTACCCTCCAGATGTACGATGCTTAATTCTCATTTTACTCTAAATTATTGTGGGTACTTACATAATTGAGTTACTAAATCGTACAATTTAGAGTATACACTTTTACTTGGGTGTGTTGGGGTGGGGGGAAACTTTTCCCGTTCACTGATTATAATTGTTGTGAAGCGAAATTAAAAGTAAACAATTGCTGTACAACCCAGAGTTTGTCTTTTCAAAGTAAAGTAAACGTGATTTATACACAACCGATGTTCTCCGAGAACATTTGAGAAGAGATGGCCCAAAGAGACATGGAGGGAAGGCTACTATTAAAATTTGTTCCAGATTATTCAAATATCAGCTCCCTCGTATGAGAGGGGATCTCCTCCATATCTTAAATGTAAAGTTAAAAGTCTACCGAATTAATACTTCATCTCAGTTTGAAGTCGTCGTCTCAGAATAATGAAAGAATTAATTTGTAAAATACTCTTGAAACACATTTTAGTCGTTTCCAGAGACTGTGATAAGGGAAATGCCATTTCGGATTTGCGATATTAAGTTCTGAAACGTGTATTTGTCTTGAACGAGTCTGTTGTTAAAATGGAGATTTCGTGAGACTAATTTTCGTTCGTTGTCCAGGCTGAGATGAAAAAGGTGATTGAGATGGGTATCGGCCCTCTCGAATCATTTATGCTCACCCTTGCAAACCAGCTTCTCACCTGCGTCAGGCACTGGCTTTCGGCGTGGATCTGATCACCTTCGATAATGAAACTGAATTGTTTAAGATCAAGGATCTCATGCCCAATGCTAGGTCAGTAACGTGCTCCTGGTTTTTGATTACTCGCGTAGTGATTGTACAAAATTGGTACTAACAAACTTTTTCATCCCCTAGACTCGTGATTCGTATCCGTTGTGATTCTATTAAAGCCCAGTGTCCTTGGGGGAGAAATTTGGGGTGGACCCTGACAAGGCATTGTCCCTGCTTTCCACCGCCAGAGCGCTGGGATTGAATCTGGTTGGGTGTCATTCCACGTGGGATCAGATGCAGGAACCCGGGTCTTTCTCCGAGCGATCAAGGCAGCTAGAGAGGTTTGTAGAGGCTTTCATTTGGATCCATGATCCCTGTGTGATTTATACTTTTGGGGAAAAATTCTTCGCACTTTCAGGAACACTTACTCCTTGTTCATTTAATGTCAGATTCTCTCATAATTACATAATTTACATGAGTGCATTTGTCAAGACGCTTATTGGTTAAGATTGTTTACATAGCTTTGCAGTCCTTTCTTGGTAGGTTTGCTTGTTTCATGGAGGTGAGAGGTTTATGATCAAGCAGAACTTGAATTAGAAAGTAAAAAGTCGAAATATCGTGTAATAGTCTGAAATGAACGGTTGTAAAAGTGAATTATTTCTCACCAAGCTTCGCACACAAAGATCGAATGGTTTAACTGGATCTGACGATGGTTTATGCTTCGTAGTAGATCTTTTACACTGTTCTCGGATATAGCTTTGTTTGCTGTGTGGCAGGTAAAAGGTAAGTCAACATGCGTGTCCCATATTCCCCAATGAAACGGAGTAGGGCCCCAAGCCTGGTCAACCTTAGTCAGAGTCAATTAAAAGCGGGTGGCCTGCCCGCCGCTTCAACGTGACGTAATATACAGAAAAGACAAGCTCCCTGCTCTAGCAATACTGGGGTTCGAACCCACAACTCGGAGTCTCGGCACTGCCGAGCGGCCCTCCTAGCCGATCGAGCCACGAAAAACTCGTTTGGTATAAATTCATTCGTTCTAAGACTTTGTTTTTAATTGTCTTTGATTTTGTTAGGTTTTCGACCAGGCTGTGAACTTAGGCTTAGCCCCTTACCTATTGGACATTGGCGGAGGGTTTCCGGGGGCCACTGGCACAACGTTGAATGAAGCTGCAGAGTACATCAACATCGCTCTCGAGGAACACTTTCCCGAACAAGAAATTGAGGTATGTACGTTGCAGTGGTAGGCCACGGTCGAAATTAGGATGACGCATTAGTTGTGTGAAATTTTTAAAAAGTATTACAACGTAGATTTACCTTAATCGCTCAGAATGAGTTTGTGAATGCATGGAGGAACATTCGGTCACGTGACATTGTATGAAGTTTTCCGTGGAGTTTAGATTTGGTTACGAGAATGTCTGAAGCGAATGGATTCGGTGAGTGTTGGTAGTTGGACGAGTGTGGTGGTCTCGCGAAAGATGCTTGGAACTCGCTCTTCCTTTTAGGTGATCGCTGAACCCGGCCGTTACGTGGTAGCGTCCGCTTTCACCTTGGCCACGCAGGTCGTTTCCAAACGCACGGTGGATCCCGACAATGGGGTAGGGGACCCCTCCTTCATGTACTACATTAATGACGGCGTGTATGGTTCTTTCAATTGCATCCTGTACGACCACCAGGAAGTGTTTCCGGAAACCCTCTGCCTCGTAAGTTCACTCAAGTTTCATTTCCCCCTAAGTTTTCCCTCTATTTGAGACCCTCTAAGCAAGAAGTGTCTAAGCAACAAAATTAAAAAAAAACTCCTTTATAAAGTTAGGTCACTTTCTCATCCGTTGGAAATTTCCAGCAGATTAGTGTAGAGTTAACGACAAAACCCTACATTTTTTCGTTATGTATATGTAGGTCTTCAAAGGACCTCCTTATATTTATTTGCCTTCAGTATTTGCGCTGCCTAATGGTAAACAAAGAAATTACCTCGCCTTATTTCGTAGGGCGCGAAGATCTCGCTCGGTTATTTGCTGTAGGCATTCACTACACTTAAGTACCTGAAGGAATAGGCCTATCCTTTTTATAGTTATTTATATTAGGTTTTATACTATGAGGATTTCACTCAGAACTTATAGGAAGATAAAGTACATCTTCCTTGCTTAAAGCATCGCTGTAACATAAGCAACTCAGAATGCCGCGAAATATAAATCGTTCGCTTAAGAATCTACTGATTTTATAAAATTCGTTGACTCTTCTCCCGAAGTAATTTTCATGTCAGCAGTGGAAAGTTCTGAATATGAAATAATAAATTAATTTGGTTGTCATGCAAGCCCAATGCCTACATATGGGGTGCTATGTATGGCAATTAATTTCATACCCAATAGGCTATGTCGCCAATCCAGAGGCAATTTTGAAGTTATTTAATTCAATAAATTAATACCTTTATTTCTTGATTAAATACAAATTATCACATGACGCGTTCAGTGGAGAAGGGGCGAACGCAACATTTTCGAATTATGCCACAAAATGCAGTTAGTTTGTAAACTTTAAACCTTTGTATTTTTCCGGTTTATTGAAATGATGTATGAATTTGAACACATATTTGAGTAAAATATTGTTTGTGTAATATGTCGATATAATAAAACGCCAAGAAATTTTACAATATTTATTGATAGCTTCTGATGTTAACTGGTGTAATCCATTATTTGGTCCTCTTCGTCGAATGTTATTACCTGCTTCAACTGCTTCGGTTTCTTCCAGTTCCTTTAACAATCTTGTATAATAAGTTCACTGCAGTTGCAGGCATTAGGTCTGATAATTCTTTGAGATCTTTTATTTTTTCCTTAGTTATTGGCAGCAATTGGGAATACTTTGGTTGCAGTGTCTGCTGGGCTAGATTGAATAAACTGACACTAGGATTTTTTCCCTTTCTGCAGTCTGACGGGATGGCTATTATCTGGGGTTGTGCGGTATGCAGTAGATATTACGTAGCCTTCTTTGTGTTGAAAGTCAAATATTAACTTTCTTGCATCTGTAAATTTAGTAGTTGTTGATTTCCTAATGACAATGCACGTTTTTAGGACGTCAAAATCGAGAAAATCAGCCTGTTTCATTTCTACAGCTAGGAAGCGCTGCGAAACGGCTGTAGTTATGGCCGTAACATAATCTTTTTGGTGTAAATAATATTGCTGTAATTATTTTTTATATTGTTCAATTTGGCCAAATTGAGCATCACAGGGCATTGTCGAGTGACCAGAAAGTAGATAGTGATAAAAAGTAGAATAATTTCTCACCTTCAATTTATTTAAGGTGTTCCTCGTGTTTCTTCTCTTCCTGTATTTAAGAAAGTACCCCCACCCCGTGAATACCCAGAACAGCCGGCTATCCCCTAAATACCACGGTCTAGGTACCCCTTAAATATAATGCTTTAGCTCTTCTTTGCAATAGATGATCTTGCGCTTCTTTTGATTCTTCTTTATTAGTTCTTATTATTCAGTTTTCCCCCTTGTTTAGAAAGGGTCTTTATTATTATCGTTTATTTATTCAATTTAATCTCTATCTTATTTATATATGCGAGCCTGTCTTTGGGCATATATGCACCATCACCTGTAACAACAATAAAACAATGAAAGTAATGTATTAACAATTCAAATAAAAAGTGTTACTCCCCTGAGTATGTGTGTCCTTTTCTTTGAACTACTGGACACAACTCCACCTCATCTGTAGAATAAGAGCGATTTAGTCACTCTTATCCTCTTCTCTTCCTCCTTCAGTTTTTTTTCAAACTCTCTCCTCCCACGTATCTTCTTATATTTTCTTCGGCAACTCCTCTCTTGGTCAACACATCCGCCACCTGCTCCAGACCTCGCACCCACTCCACCTCTGTCACTTCACCACTCTCCAAAGTTTCTTTAATTGCAGCTATATCAATTCTCAGCCGTTTACTACTGACACCAGTGTTTGATTTTATCGCCTTCATTAGTGTTTTGCTGTCAGTTTTCACTCTTATTTCAATCTTTCTGCCCCCCACTATCTCCTTCCATAGTTGATTGTAGTAAATTCCTCCCTCAATAGCCTCTCCAACACTCAGTGCCTCAGCTTCAATTGTAGCTTTTGCCACTCTTTTTGCCTTCCTCGACTTCCACCATATTGGACATTTTCTTCCCATATCATCTGCTAATGATATTATGTATCCGATTTGAGTTTGTTCGTTCTCCACATTTCCAAACGAGGCATCTGCATATATTTCCCAAAATATTTTCTCTTCATCCAATTTTTCTAGGACGATTTCTCCCCTTGATCTTTTTGCCTTCTTCACGATTTTTATTAATTTTCTCATATCCTGTGTTGTTCCCTCTTTAAACGCTCTACTTAGATCACTTACATCATAAGCTATTTCGGGTAAGATATGTTGTGATATCCAATTCAGTTGTCCCACAATTGATCGATAGAGAGTCAACTCTTTCCTTTTTAGGACTCTAAGACCTTGATAAAGCTTCCCTTCGGGTTCTTGTATACTCTCGATGTATTTCCTTTGCTCAATGAGTATTCTCTTTTCTTGTTGTCTTACGTGAACTCCTATATACTTGAAATTCTGCCTTCCTTGATCTCCCACCTTCAATTTTTCTTTCATCTTCGTAATAACTGTCTTAAGAAAATTATCATCTCCTCCGTAACAAAAATCGTCTACATGTGCACATAGGACTCCACTTACACTTCCTTGATCATCTTTCCAATAAAACATGTTTGGTTCCAGTTTGCTTTTAACTCCTCCAAGCTCCACCACCACCTTCATATACCATGCTTTTGCCGCATCTTTAAGTCCGTAAACTGCTTTCTTCAACTGCCATAGAACACCACTTTCTACTTCACTGGGTGGTTTGACATACACTACTCTCTGTATTCTTTCTCCTTGTAAATATGCAGTTGCAATATCTAAAGTATGACACTTCCATCCCTTCTGATTAATTATGCATAGACACAATTTTAAAGTTTCTGGGTTACAAGTGGGTGCATCTTTTTCCCAGTCTTCCATTTCTTCCTCGAATCCTCTCGCCACCAATCTTGCTTTACAAATTCTTTTACCTGCTTTCACTTTTTCAGTCACCACCCACCTTGTGGACACACTTTTCTGACCAACATCTTCTACTTCTTCATACACTTCGTTATCTAGCCAGCTTTGTAATTCCTTTCGTTTGGCTTCCTCTACCTTTTCATCCTCAAAACCGAGCAGGACTTCCTCCTCGTCATCTATCTTCCTTATCTCTTCGTACTCTCTTAAATCAATCCAATCTTTCCTGCCGGTATTTATTTCTTGTATATTGTAGCTGTCTCCCCACTTTTTACTCGATCTTTTTCCAGCTAAACCCAAAATCTTCCATTCTTCTCGTTCGCCTGTTTCCTTATGCCGGGCCCTGACTCTATCTCCTTTTTTCAACTTAGGTATAATCTCTCTCTCTCTACCTCCTCCTCATCTTCTGATTCCTCTTCATCTTCCATCGCCTCATCATCATCACACACTGAATCTCCTCCATCTCTTCTCACCATAACCATGTCCCTTTCTTCTCTGTCAAAGTTGTTGTTATCGATCTCCTCTTCCTTTTCATTACCTCTTTCTCTCTCTTCTTTCATGACTTCATTTGTTCCTTGAATCCGAGTGATATGCACTCGCGCCACTTGCCTTAATGAATCCCCATGCTTCACAATCACAGTTTTCCCATCTACGCCAATTACCTTTGCTGGTCCTCTCCACTCTTTTTCATTTTCTCTTTTGTAGTAGACCTCATCATTGATAATCACATCTTCTATCTTATGTACCCTTATATTTTTCCTCAGAGCAGTCCTTATTTTTAAACAAGATTCATTCTTAATGAATATTTCTCTTGCCTTATGCATCGCTTGTAGATTTTCCCTCACCATCTGTTCTTCATTTCCTTCTACAACACCACCAATGCTGAAGCCATCATTCAGAAGGTTCGGGTGTATCGGATTATGCCCAAACACTAATTGGTTTGGCGAAAAACCACCATAATTACTCAGACAATTCTTTGCCAACACCACCCATCCTAGAGCAATCTTAATGTTTACTTCTTCCGCCATCTTCCTCAAACTCTCCTTCAGTAATCCGACAGTCTTTTCACACAGTCCATTGCTCCATGGACTTTCTGCTGGTGTAGTCATCATTTTTATCTGCCATTTTTCACACAATTCTCATTTTTTCGTTTTGAAATTCACCTCCATTGTCAGTCAGTATTTTTGCCGGTGTTCCGAAAATAGTCAACCATCCCTCCATCATTCCATTCATCACAGTCTCTGGTGTCTTGTCCTTTATCCACCTGGCTTGACAATATCTTGTCGCCATATCTACCATTACTAAGAATCTTCGTCCCTCAAGTTCTCCCAGATCAAGGGCTACCACCTCATTAAATTGTTTACTCCAACTCAAACCCACTACTGGCTTTGGTGGATTCTTCTTATATCTCTTACAAATATCGCACTCAGTTAGTTGTTCCAATAATCTGTTTTTCATCTTTTTCTGCTCTTCCTCCAGTCCCTCACTCCATCCAGCATCCTCCGTCAACCTCCGAATTGTAGATGTAACTTTCTTATGGCTGCACCAATCTCCTTATCTCCTTTTTCTTTCCATCCTTCTGTCCACACTTCTTCTCTTCTCCTTTGTGGTATCAAACCAATTCTCAGGTGTCCTCTTCTATCTTCTTTAAGCGTCACTTCTACGTTATTCATATCTCCTATCACCACCTTTTCCTCCTTCATGCATACCTTCATATCCATTTTACACATAGTTTCCTTCCCTATTAACCAGGGCACATCTCCTTTCAGTATTTCCGTTTTTATATACACTTTTTGTCCTCCTATATTGACAGGAATTTCCATGATGCCTCTTGATGGGAAGCTCGTCTTCCCAAAGGTAAAGACCTTTTTTGATGTTACAGTCTTTGCCCTCATTCTCTTAAGCTCCTCCTTATCCAACTCCATCACTATCTTTGATAGTCATAGTTCTCCACATACTGTTGATTTGCATCCAGTGTCTAAAATAGCTTCAATATCTCCCCATTCTTCTTCCTCAGTTATGACCTCACTCACGTAAATCTTCTCTTCTTTCTCCTCCTCGTGTTTCTTCTCTTTATCATTATCAGATCGATCCCTTTGTTTTTATAATGCTTTGGACAATCATAGGCCCAATGCCATTCGGATTTGCAGATTGTACATGTTACCTTTCCCTGTTGGTTCATCGGGTTTCTTCTTCCGGCTCCTTTCCTGCTCCAATTTCCTCTCCATCGACCTCCACCTCTATTGTTTAATCCTCTTCCTCCACCATATCCACGATTCATCTGGTCATGTTCCAACCACTCCTCTCCTTTTGCTTCCTCCTCCAAGGTTTCAAATATCCTCCTCATTATTCGTGTCACCGTTTCATATTTCATCCTCCTTTCCACATGCTGATAAAACTAATTGTTTTTGTTGTTCAGACAGGCTCGCTTGTTCCAGCACATGAAATCCCTTCACTTCTCCTTCAAACATCTCTCTACCTAATGTTGTTTTACAGTCCTTCGCGTTTTTTTCATACCGGAAAATGTAATCCTTCATCGTTTCACCCACTTCCCTCTTGATCTTGAAATACTTCTTCATATTTTCATAATTCTCCATCAAAGTCTCCTTTTTATACACTTTATCCAGAACTGACAAAATAATTGCTGCACCACCTTCTTGTTTAAGACTTCCTCGACTAATATCTTCGGTCACCTCCCATGCCTTCCCTCCTAAATTCATCCTTATTTCCAAACCAGGGTATACCACTTCTTCGCACACGATCAACCAATCCTCTACTCTCCCTCTCCAACTTCTAAATTCTTCTTGCTTCCCGTTGAAATGTGGACATCCTCTTCTCATCCTCCAGTCTCCACTGTCTTTATTGCTCATGTTGTCGAATTCGAACCACGCTCTGCTACCAGTGATAAAAAGTAGAATAATTTCTCACCTTCAATTTATTTAAGGTGTTCCTTGTGTTTCTTCTCTTCCTGTATTTAAGAAAGTACCCCCACCCCGTGAATACCCAGAACAGCCGGCTATCCCCTAAATACCACGGTCTAGGTACCCCTTAAATATAATGCTTTAGCTCTTCTTTGCAATAGATGATCTTGCGCTTCTTTTGATTCTTCTTTGTTATTAGTTCTTATTATTCAGTTTTCCCCCTTGTTTAGAAAGGGTCTTTATTATCTCGTTTATTTATTCAATTTAAGCAATGATGCGGAGTGAATTTCTCTGAGATACATTAAAACCTAAATTTTACCGTGAAAGAGTGCAGACTAACATCTAATTTTTTGCAAAGGTTTTAAAGGATAATTATACGACAAAAAACTCATTTTTCGAATTTTGTGGCGTTCGCCCCTTCTCCACCGAACGCGTCACACACGATACCATATTGTAAACTGTGTTTAAATCATTTGCATAATATGCATTAAGCAACTACCACTTTCATTAAAAAAAAACTTTACCCCAGATTAAAGCAACCCACTCTCCTCTGAAGTTAGGTTAACTCGTTTGGAGTTACTCCCAGCATTTTTTTCATGAGAAATTATACTCGCGTTGAATTGTGAAAATCGTTTATGGGTAACTTGGTTTGGAAATATTGAAATCGGTCATACTCAACAACTCCGTCAGGTACTGCGGTCGAAGATACAAAAATTGTAGGAAAATGTATGGCTTATTAAAAAAGTGTTTAAGTAGGAGAGTAGTCATAGTGAACTCGTTCTGGTCTCTCTCCGTAGTTGTCTATTTACCAGATGCCAGTTTTGTACTTTGTACCTAAGCATTTATTCAAAAGTGACTCCTTTATCATTAAAGGTTGAAGCCCATTTGACAACCAACTATTATTTTTTCAAGGACTCGGAGGAGGGACGGTGGTAGCAGTGATAAACCCCCGTTCTCTTGCTCTGTTTGGGGACCGACTTGCGACAGTCTGGACAAAGTGGTGTCGGATGCCCAGTTGCCCGAATTGACAATCGGAGATTGGATCGTGTGGAGGGATATGGGCGCATACACCATCTCGGCAGCTGGCACCTTCAACGGATTTCCAGTGCCACTCGTGCATGTGGTTGTGCCATTCCATACTTGGTGAGTAATGCCACGGCATCCATGCACGGTGAGGTGTCATACTCGTCTGGTAAGTGTCACTAAACGAAAATATGAGTGGGGCGAGTGTGTTAATGAGGAATTAGTTCTGTGGGGAGTGGGAGAACGTGTTCTATTGTCTTTGAAATGCGTGCAGACCTTAAAATGAAGATTCTCGGTACCTCGCTTTCATACCATTTTTATCACGAGTCCTTACCCCACTTCCTATTAACTCTTCATTCTTTTAGGAAGGACTAATTTCTTGTTTGATGGTGGTATGATTTCGTTGGTTTCTCCTTTCCGAATTGTTAATGAAGTCCTCCGTTATTAAGAGTTTAATCGCGGCTTCATTCGTCAGTGAAGGTGATTTAATATTCGGGCCTTGATCTCGTTTCACCTTTGGAGTAAAGACGAGGGTTGCAGTATATTTGCAAAACGGTAACAGCCAGGAATGTTGTTCTCCTACGATGTAGGGGTGAATGTACCCCGAGGGTCGCCTTTAATCTGAGCACTAACTGAGTAAAGCGCCAACTCAACCCAACGCAGGAGCCAGCAGGCTGGAACGAACCAGAGCCTCACCGCTCAGTAGTCACCACCCTAACCTCGGCTTAAATCGTGCTTCTATAGATTCATAATTTTAAGTAGTTTGTGAATAGTTTAGAATTGCTTTTTCAAGACTTTGAAGCCTTGCAAGTATTTAGAAGAAGCAGCAGTAAGGTTTAGTGCAAATTGGTAGAATGCGGTCATAGGGCTGTAATTTTGCACGTTGTTAAATAAGCTTTTCTCCTGTTTTGTGAATTTTTGTTTTTGGCAGACTTGTGAAATGGATGGGGACCTTAGCATTGTTCCTTGGGGTGTATGACTCAGTCCTGTATGTGGGTCTCGGGAGAGTGTAAATATGAGTGTTTATGCAGTTTAGAAAGATTTAAACTTGAATATATTCCAGCAGGGTACAAAGATCGTGTACACGTTATTAGAATTACTAGAGATTTTTTTTCTTAAAGAACTGAATTGGTTAAGTTTTTTAAGAACTCGTACCAAATAATAAAAGTCCATTTTAAGTACTTTCTTGCTTATCCTTTAACTTTAAAAAGGGACTGGTGGCGGTGTCAAATTTATCATTCGAAAAACGGTTTAATTTTGTTTCTCTTTATTGTTTACGAACTCTTTTCGGGGGACGGTTATAGCTGGGGAGTTACACCACACGAAGCAACAGGATCTGATAATCATGTGACTTTATCATATTCCATTTTCAATACTAAATGTTGAAACGGGAGTATCATTATTAAGGTACATACATAGTACATACATTATCAAAAATCTCGAGTAAAATTTCAGAATCCAGACGCAGTTCAGATAGTCCGTAATTACTAGCAAAACCTAACATAACTTACTAAGCTATTACGAAATTTCTTTGAACTGCGTCTGGATTCTGGATTTTGTCATCTCGCGTCCCAATAAACTTGGGGTGAGAAGGCAAAAAGAGCCAGAGGTAATCCGATGCTAGTGTCGTCCTTCGTGGGGGAGAGTGAGTGGGTGGGTGGGTCTCTAGTCCATTCTTTCCCCTATTGTATCGCGCAGGCGTTGGGATCGCCACATTCCACGCCAAGATACCGTAGTTTATTTTTTACCTTAATAGTGAATTAATTGCTTTAAGAGTCTAAAAGTAACTTTTGACTAATGATTCTAATAAATTTGGCGAGGATCTGTATTCTTGGAAGAATCTTTACAAATGCAGGGAAAACCTTCATTGCTTTATTCTTTATGGAATGATTATGGGTTAAGTGTACAATTTTACATCTAATACTGATTGGGCTAAATTTGATTAAGAATCAAATTTGTTCACTTCATTCAATCGCCTCGGTCGCCTAACCCCAACGTGTCGCCCATTTCGATACTTAAAAACCTTGCACAATCCTAAGCATGTGTGCGTGCGCGCGCCGTGCCTACTCTTGACCTGACCTCAGCCAGTTTATAGGGTGTCTTGGGTGAAAACTAGTTTGTTAGCATCGCTTCTTTCCAAAACAATAATAGGAAGCCATACCCCAATAAAAGTTATATCCCTTACCCCAGTAGTGGTTGTGGTAGTGGTAGTCTTGCTAACGATCTTTCTAGTTTCGCTTAACTCAAAAAATGTATGCTATACTTCAGTGAGAGCAAATCATAGTAGAGGATGTAGCCAGTAGTACGGTCGTTTTGTGCCCGTAACTACACCCTATTTCACGTTGTTACGTAATTTTTTACCCACAGGATGTCTCTGGAGGGCATTTTAGCTTCCGCATTAATGCCCAACAATTCCAACCAAGAGAAATTGGTGGAGGGGGGTCGAGAGACCACACTACCCACGCATCAAGGGCAGTTGTGCCCCCTTCTGCCCAGTTTCCTCAGCTACTTCAAGGACCAGGACAGTGTGGTGGACCGTATGAATGGCAGCTTTACTCGATTGAATGTAGTCGAAATATAAATTGTAATTGGGTAATCTTTCTTCAATTGGATTGGTGATTGGGTATTGGATGCTTAAAATAAACATTTTGGGTACTAATTTCCAAATTGTTAAAAAAAAAGATTATTTTGATTTTAGGTTAAGTTTTTTCTAACTTTTTAATGAAATTTTACCATATTTGGTGAGTTTTTTAATTTTTTTAAAGTTGAGAGAGTATTAGTAATTTTAATATTTGATTGGTTTCATTTAAACTGTGACATCTTCAATCTAATCTGCACTTTGCTTCAGTATAGCAACTTTTCAAAACTTGAATAGTATTCTGTAGTTTTAGCTCTTTAACTAATTTAATTAATCAATTCGTTATTAAATCTGTCAATAAAAGCTAATTTATGTGGATAAGTTTATTTTTTTAATCCATTTGATAAGCGATATTTGTACCGGTAAATTCGGCTGAATTTATCTCGGCATGCAATGTTTATTGGTATTTGTAATATCGCTGGTAATGTGTTAATTTACAATTGTTTTCAGTCTAATGTTTTTGGAACCGTTTTCTTGGCGTGTATTGAAGAATTGCTTGTTTCGTCTCGATTAAACGTAACTGGAACAAATCCGTAACGGCTCCAATGATGATGTAAAAAGTAAGCTTCTTGCGTGAAATCAGTGACAGTGGTTGAGAAAATTGGCAAAATCAATGTGAACATTGTCGCGAGGAATGGAATTGTTTCATTAACAGTTCCCGAATTAGTTTCTTGTAAAATCAAGCGTTAGGGGTACTTATTCCTGTTGTGACAAACTTCTCAGACGTTCAAATCATCGGTGCGTGAAGCAGACGGCATAGTAGCCTAAAATGGAAAATCGCCTCTCCTCCTATTTGCTATGATCTGTATATGCTGATACGTTTAATAAACTACTCTCAAGAATTGCTGTATTATAAAAATGTAAAGTTCTAAATGTGGAAGCTTCTATATCTAGGAAAAGTAGTGTAAAACTAGAACCTAGTGAAACCTTAACCCGCGTCAGTGGTTTCAGTCAACACTTACCGATCACTCCTTTTATATCGTCAAAATTTGACTTCGACTTGGAATGACTTATTTCATTTTTAAGTGAAGGATTGGTACATTGAGACAGGTATTTGCTTGAACAGGAAAGGTCCATTTTCTACACAACTTCGATTCTGCAGATCAGGTGAATCTCTAAACACGCGTGCACGATGTTTGGTTACCAAGTTTTAACGTAAACAAGCCTAACCTTCATGTAGTTTGTAATGTTTAAGGGTTTTCGATGAAAACACTACTAGTGTCTTTCCATGCAAGTTTGTGATATAAGCTTGGTGTTTGTCCTAAAGGTATACACGCAAGCGCGCATACTACCAAGATCTCTGGGAAAAGCTTCAATCGCCAAAAGTTTTCACAAAGTATGAACTCGGAACCTTTCATTTGCAGTACAGCCGACGTGATACCCAGTAGGCTTTCCTGGTGGGTGTCTAGTATCTGTAATTGTCGTGGTCAGGTTCATGCTTTATAGAAGCTGTTATATTTTAACTTTGTGGCGTTACGCCATTGTATTTACATTTTAGTTATATTGGATTAAAGTCAACCTTTGAAAGGACTGTAACATGGTCTCAGATTGGACAATTCATAATCTGCAACCCAACTCGTAATATGAATGCTAGTGAGAGATGTACAACCCGCTTCCGTAGTAACCATTTTCAGACAAAAAAAAAAATGTAGCTAAATATACAATGAATGAACCAACCATTCTGTTCTCCAGATCGAGTATAACAGTGGTATTTCTTTACTGTGCGTATAGTTTATCTTCGTTTTCCATTGAATTTTCGTGTCTCTAAGACTAATTAGTGCAATGTCTGCAGTGTAGTGCGCGACTTAACATAATTCTGTCTTCAAATACGTTAATAGTTAAGTATATTTGTTATTGCTGCAACAGAATTTTAAGTTCATCTCACCGTCTCCGTCTGCGTATCTGGTTTTGTTTGAAGTTAAAACTTTTTATTGCTGACCAGTACAGATTGGTAATCAGTTTCAAATACACGCATAACTTAAGATGAGGCATATTCTCACACGAGTTCTTCAAAATATCGAAAATTAGTGAATAAAAAAAAAAAAAAAAAAGTATTGCGGGTTTTTTGGTTCTTTTGCATTATCCTCCCAACACTTTTTTATATAATGTTGGTTTTGGTACTTTATTTTCCTTCCATTATAAAAAAAAAAAAAAAATTAGTGTCCGGAGGATAATGCAAAAGTACCGTTTTTTTAATGGGAACCTAAGTTTTTACTGGATTTTTTTATAAAGACATACTTTGAAAAAGTCGAATTATCTTCTCATATTCTGGCAACCAACGAAATAAAATTTAAAATGTCAAGGCGATTTCTTAGTTTCGTATAAAGAATACTTACGAAGGATGCATGTTAACCTGTAGTTTATAACCATAGCCTGTGTGTGTAAGATGGCTAAATAAACAATCAGTCAGGGTTGCCAGATGTAGGAGAATTCTCCAAAAGTAGGAAAATGGAATGGGCTGCGGAGGAAAAAAAATTCTAAAATTAAGTAGGAGAATTTTTTGGAGAATGAAAAATAATTTTAGGAGAATGCTAAAATTCAAAAAAGTCGGTTTTGCCTATAAATTTTTTTTATTTATAATTTGACTAAAGTTATCAAATGGCAATACTGCACATTTTGGGTAAAAAAAAATGCTGGTTAGTGAATAACAGCACTGCCGTGCTTTGTCTTCATATTGCTAATTATATGGGTCAATGTACTTGAGCCTACTTTTTGTCATAGCTGTTTTGATTTCGGAGATGGCAAAAAATCAAAATTTATATATATATATATATATAATAAAATTACTTCACGAAAGTAACACGTGAAAAATATTTTGATGAATAAAGCCACGAAGGAAAGGAAAAAAATGGTGCTTGAGCACCATTTTGTGTTTCCTTTCCTTCGTGGTTTTATTCATCATATATATATATATAGACCGTGCATGGAACAAGGAACTCTTCTGGGAAAATTAAATCCACTATAGTCCGAATAAGTAATGGTAAATGACAAATACCATAGAAAAACTGGTATTTGTCATTTACCATTACTTATTCGGACTATAGTGGATTTAATTTTCCCAGAAGAGTTCCTTGTTCCATGCACGGTCTGTGTTTAACATAAGTTTCTCAGGGGACCATTCTGAGTTTGTGTGTGTGTGTAAATAAGAATTTTAAAAGCAATTTAGGAGACATTCATGAAAATCTGGCAACCCTGTATTTTGTTCGCTTGTTAGTAATCTAAACGCCTTCGAACTTACGGGGAGGTCTATGTGGCTTGTTGATTGTTCAATTTACATCCCTCATCCAGCTGAGGGTTCGTGGCGCCCTGGGGAAAGGGTGAAGAATGACACCCCGTTGGCAGCCCGAGTTAGGCGCTAAGGTCGGGTGGGGGTATTATGTGTCGCAAATGACATGGCCTGAAGTTGAAATAAAAAAAACATTTTTCTGGTGTATTTTGGTTTGCTTTGTTCAAATATAACCTTCATTTCCTGTGCAAATGGAAAGCAATATGATTATTTGTATATTACTGTGGTCTTATTTCTTCATTTCTGGTGATGTGAATATCAAAATATTAACCAAAAATTATGAAACTAACAACCTATCCTAACCTAACTAAACTAATGCTAATAACCTAAAGTTCGTTCCTGATATGACAAAATATGACTCCGAAATAATGTAAACAAATTCTTATTTCTTTACATTTGCACAGGAAATGGTTATATTTGAACAAAGCACACGAAATACACTAGAAAAATGTATTTTAAGGAAGATATAAGGCTTAATAGATAAAGGATGTTGGGAGAACCTCGTGTTCCTTGAAAAACGTTAATGACTCCTGATCATTATGGCCAAAACGTTCAATTGCCGTAAGGTAGGACAACTCATACCCTTCGCACATCATCATCATACAAAACTGATCTGCTACGTTCGGACTGAAAGACATGTGAACGGCGCATACAAATGACCATCACTATTTCCCCTGTACAATTGCACAAAATTATACTCGTCGGACCAAAAATGAGTGTATTTATATTATATTAGTATCATAATTTTTACCATTAATATGCATTTGCACAAAAAATGAGTGACAAATTTGAATAAAGCGACTAAAAGTACCTCATAAAAAGTTAATTTGATTTATAGGTCCAGCCCATGTCATTTAAACATTCTCTCACCCGGGAAAATTTTGACTACGAAGAGTCGATTTCAGGCAATGTGAGCCCTATTTTCAACTATTTTAAACATCTATTTTCAAGGTAGATTATAAGATTATGGTTATTTTAACCAATTTTCTTTTTCTACATAATCACTTTTTCATGAAAATTTTAAAATAGTATACCAAAGTAATGAACAAAACCGGAAAAATAAAATTTTGCACAAATTCAATTTTGCCTTCATCTTTCGGTTTTTTTATCAAAAAAATCTAGGTGTTCACAACATTTGAATTTTTTCTCAAATATATTTCTAATTCTATAATAGGTTTAGGTATACACAGTACACCTCGTCAATGAAATGTAATATTCTTATTTACCCACGATTAGTCTTTCCAATAATGTACTTGTACATCCTCGAAAAAATTGGTTAAAGCTTGTGATATCTTGAT
Organism: Bathynomus jamesi; assembly: GCA_023014485.1. Lineage (NCBI taxonomy): Eukaryota > Metazoa > Arthropoda > Malacostraca > Isopoda > Cirolanidae > Bathynomus > Bathynomus jamesi. Next base: position 403,297 of record JAJOZX010004236.1, read on the forward strand.
AAGAAAAATGAGTTCGAAACCGGTCGGTGTCTAGTTTTTCATCGTTATTTGTGTGCTCAAATTATACATATTTCACTCACCGTTTGAAGGCTACCCGCTGATAGCAGAAACTAAATAAATTTTCGGCCTCAAAATTATAATAGTGGTTATTTAAATATTTGTCATTCACTAATTATGTAAATACATTACAATCTATCACAACCTCAATAGAGACGTCAACCTTGAAGTATGAAAATCCGTAAGATTTTGCCTGATTTTGCCTGTGCCTGATTTTGATAATTGGAAACATATCCCACATCACATAAGGGAGTTTGAGATTTAAAATCTATGATTGATTCTCACGGAAAATCTGTGAGAGTTGACATATCTGCACTTAATGCAGTGGTTAACTGCTAGGCCGTTGGCTCACTTGGTTAAAGCTTGTGGCAATGCACATCATATTAGCATGTGTATATATCAATTTGTTTCTATACAGTATGTACCAGTTTTTATCAATAAATCAAATTTTAAATTTATTTTTTTTTTACCAGAAATAAACACTTATTATTATTATTATTACTACTATTATTAATACCCTTGTCTGTGGTTATGATACATGTCCAAACTTGCCTCCTGGCCGCGGATGTGAAAAAACGCAAATGTCATACTAGAAAAATTGCTCGCTCGGCCGATTTGGCGTCCCCCAAAGACCGGCGCCTAGGGCACGAGACCCCCCCCCCTTTTCACCCCCTCACTTCGCCACTGTAATCACCCGTCCAACCTTGTTCGGTGTGAACCTATTCCTAGTTACACCATCTTGGTTTTGACCATTTGAAGATTGACTGAGGAAGAGAGTGAAGGTAAGCCCCCGTGTCGAGTTTTCACTATTTATTTTCTTTAATATCCGATGCAAATATTGGAAATATTAATACACTGGTTCTCACTACATATTTTTAGTAAAATTAATTATTAATTAGACATTCACTATTTTTCTGTGGTCTAATTAAATCGAGCCGTGATATTAAACCATTTTTCGCTCCCGTTGGTCTTATTCGGCGAAATCTTTTGTCTGGATAGTTTAAATTTTCAGCTTTTACTTTTTTCAAAACGGTAAAACATAGTGACATTTGAACGAATTTGTTCTGGAAAAAAAAGCAGAGTTTATTGTATATGCTCCTTTTGGTCTTAAGGGAGGTCCTGAATAAGAACTGCTACCCATAAAGATCTCCAGTGCTTCTACGATAATCGAAAACTACTGTTGACCCAGTGGCACTCAACGAAAAAGTTGTGTAATGTGTGTTCAAGTGTTAAGGATTTAATAGCAAAAAGTGCTAAAATCACCAGGAAAGAAAAACGCGAATCTGGAAACCATTGAGTTATGCTCACTATGGCGGGTACACACACACACACACACATATATAATATATTATATATATATATATATATTATATATATATATGTTAAACACAGACCGTGCATGGAACAAGGAACCTTCTGGAAAATTAAATCCACTATAGTCCGAATAAGTAATGGTAAATGACAAATACCATAGTTTTTCTTTTTCATGATGCTAGCCCGACGTGGGCAACGGGTCTCTCGCAAAGAGATCCCATAAATATAGCTTCCCTCACCAGCTATCTGCAAAGCAGACAGGATCCAGCTTTGGGACATGGATCCTTTGCTTTGCAGATAGCTGGTGAGGGAAGCTATATTTATGGGATCTCTTTGCGAGAGACCCGTTGCCCACGTCGGGCTAGCATCATGAAAAAGAAAAACTATGGTATTTGTCATTTACCATTACTTATTCGGACTATAGTGGATTTAATTTTCCCAGAAGAGTTCCTTGTTCCATGCACGGTCTGTGTTTTAACATATAAGTTTCTCAGGGGACCATTCTGAGTTTGTGTGTATATAATCTAATATATTATATATACAAGGTGGGCAGTTGCGCCGCAAAAAGTTGCGGCGCAACATTTTTGGTTGCGCTTGCGCTTGCGGCGCAACTTTTGAAAAGGGTTGCGCTGCGCGTGCGGCGCAACTATTTCAGCAGAGTTGCGGCTGCGGCGCTACAAAAATCGTTGCGCGTGCCCACCACTGCAGATATACGTTAAATGCAAAGGTGGGCAGTTGCGGCGCAACATTTTTGGTTGCGCTTGCGCTTGCGGCGCAACTTTTTGAAAAGGGTTGCGCTTGCGCTTGCGGCGCAACTATTTCAGCAGAGTTGCGGTTGCGGTTGCGGCGCTACAAAAATCGTTGCGCGTGCCCACCACTGTATATATATAATATATATATATATATACACATTCAACTGCAAAGAACACGCAGTATAAATAACGTAAAGAACGACGCTTGTATAGGAGATATTCCGCGCAAGACGAGAGAGAAAGAACGAACAAATGAAAAAATGAGGTAACACCCGGGAATCGAACCCGGATTTCCGATTGCGGTCAGATGCGATACCATTACACCATGGGCCTCACTCTTCCAAATGCCGATTCTTCTACATACTCGCAGCAAGAACCAATCCCCAAGGGGGCACCTCATGCATGCCGTAACATTATATACATTCAACTGCAAAGAACACGCAGTATAAATAACGTAAAGAACGACGCTTGTATAGGAGATATTCCGCGCAAGACGAGAAAGAAAGAACGAAACAAATGAAAAAATGAGGTAACCACCCGGGAATCGAACCCGGATCTTCCGATTGCCGGTCAGATGCGATACCCTTGGGGCATTGGTTTCTGCGAGTATGTAGAAGAATTACGGCATTGGAAGAGTGAGGCCCATGGTGTAATGGTATCGCATCTGACCGGCAATCGGAAGATCCCGGGTGGTTACCTCATTTTTTCATTTGTTTCGTTCTTTCTCTCTCGTCTTGCGCGGAATATCTCCTATAACAAGCGTCGTTCTTTACGATATTATATATATATATATATATATATATATATATATATATATATATGTATTAGTTAGGTAGGTAATTAGAACAATTAAATTAATTTCTTAAAAGGAGATTAGTGTAATTCTCACTAGACCTACTTTATTGAGAGTGTCGTTAGTCCAGTCAAGCCGTCAAGGCCTAAATGTAGCGACTGTGGTTTGGATTCCACATTAAGCTTTGTCTCTCTTGTCATCATGGAAGCTTAGGATGGAAAACAGAATCAAAGATCTAAAATAAGATATGAAGCTCAATATTTTCCATTACTTAAGGCATTATCCTTCGAGATTGAATAGAGTTAGCGCCACTAGTGTGTGGAGGGAGAACCATATTTTTGCGGAAGAGATACTCGTATATTTTAAAAAGTCTATACTCTAAATTCAAATTTTTATTTATAATCTCGTTACTTTAAAAAAAAACTACTATTCTTTATACCTAATACCTAATTGGTGACTAACGTATTAAATATAATGCAGTAACTATAAAAAAAAGGAAGGAATTTGGTGCTTTTTATTTCGAGTAATTTAGTTCTCCTTCCAAGCACTAAATGGCGGTAGAGTAGCAAAGCTAACGCAGATAGAGTGGGCGGAGTCACGGGTCTTGTCATCAAATAGTCTTGGCAAAATTATCTACTGAAAGACTAGGCTAGCTTAGTAATGAAGCCTCTTCAACAACTGCTTTTTTGGGGGGGACGGTATTTTCTCCAATTCATGACTATTATTAAAATTAGCTTGCCTCGTGCATACCCTAACAAATAATGCATGATAAATATTGACCTTGGAGAAAGGTTAATTCCTGAAAAACGTGTTTCTTCTCGGGTTCGAAGCTAATTTAGGTAAGTTTCGATGAAAATCATGTAAAAAAATAATTGTACAGTGTTACACACTTCAATTTTCTTGATAAACGATTTAATAATTCCAGAAAACAATTGATCCTTCATTTTTTTTAAATTCATTCATGAAAAGCTCTTCTTTGGGGACACTTGTCCTCTATATAAGTGTCCTCCATTGCACGGGATGTTGTTTATATGTGTTTGCTACAGTTTTCTGACCTGTTTATTCAAGAGCGAGACTTTGAAATGATTTGTCCTTTATAGCGGGACGTTCTCTACCATAAGATGCTCGATAGTGCCGGGTGTACGTGTTAACGGATATTCGCCATACCGAGGATATTTGTATAACAGGATATTCGTTATATGGAGGTACCGGATGTCACAATATTTGTCATATCTAAGCGTCCGTTATAAAATGGTATTTATAATGAATTGTCCATTTTAGTGTTCGTTGCGTCATTTCTAGTGAATGAAGCGGTTTGTTGTATCGAAGTCGTTGTAATAAAGAGGTGTTGCTATTCCGAGTTACTCGTTATAGCCTAAGTCTTATATAGGTCTGCGTTAGCCTAGCCTTGAAACGCAATATTCTTTTCATAATTGTACAATGTGAATTATTTAAGGCGAATTTTCAAAGAGGTTATTTGCAAGTATTAATTATTAATAAAATTTTTAGAGATTCAAAGCTAATTTTTCAGTTATGGATTCACGTTTAATTTTGTATTTGAAGGGAAAGATGCGTATGGCACGTGTTCTTTAATGTATGTCAACACGTGACTAAAACGCTTCCCGTTCGATCGGCGAGACAAAAACGACGTGGTTGGTATGTTCAGTAGTTGGTTGGGTGACTGTCCTTCCTGTTCATATGATGCAGTGACCTTTATAAAATGAGTTGAATCCATGCGAAGTACGAGTCCTCTCGGTACAGACCTTTGCTCTTACGGAGGGAGATACAAAATACTGAAAAAGTATCGTGTAATACCCCCCCCCCCTCCCCCCCCCCCCCCCCCCCCCCCCCCCCCCCCCCCCCCCCCCCCCCCCCCCCCCCCCCCCCCCCCCCCCCCCCCCCCCCCCCCCCCCCCCCCATTATGCATACTTACAGAAGACAATCTTTGTGTCTGTTTCTTTGCCTCCATTTTTTAAATGAATCTAAATAAGCTCAATTCTCCGCCTTATCTAATAAAATGTATCAAATAACCTCAGTCTGCCAATAGAGCATAGAATTTGCTTCCAAATAGCAGGTCTATGCTATATATATTAACTCTTTTATTTATAGGGTGATCCAGAGAAATGGGACCCAAAGAAACCCTGTAACTCTTAAAGTATAAGTCCTTTTATAAAATCATACGCATCATTCGAAAGAGGATAGTTACAAGTTTGTACAGGATTGTATAGGTTTTGACAATACAAGACAAGATAAGATACAAAACAAAATAAAAGTGTTAGTTAAAACTAACCCTTCAAGATGACTGCATGGACTGTGGAACAGCTGCGTTTCATAACTGAGCAATATTATGAGCATGGAAGAAGTGTAGTTTCAGCTCAAAGATCTTTCAAGACAAATTTTCAGATGTCAAAATCACCTTCTAAGAGCTGAAACTACACTTCTTCCATGCTCATAATAATATTGCTCAGTTATGAAACGCAGCTGTTCCACAGTCCATGCAGTCATCTTGAAGGGTTAGTTTTAACTAACACTTTTATTTTGTTTTGTATCTTATCTTGTCTTGTCTTGTATTGTCAAAACCTATACAATCCTGTACAAACTTGTAACTATCCTCTTTCGAATGATGCGTATGATTTTATAAAAGGACTTATACTTTAAGAGTTACAGGGGTTTCTTTTGGGTCCCATTTCTCTGGATCACCCTTATATATATATATAACTTTTTTTTACTGTTGCATTGCATGTGCCATGTAGGCCCCTACATGTATAAATAGAACAGTAAATTGTATTGCATTTCTTTTATTTGCGTTGGCATCGTGAACTTTCTCCACAATGTATTAAAGATCCGATACTTTTTGCTTTTTCTCAACCATTGTTCACTGCTTAGCAGCTACTGTTCAAATTTTAAAACTTGAAGTTGTACTTTTTAGTTCAGGTTTTAGGACAATTTTTTTTACTTTACAGATTTGTGGGTAACAACGCAGTTACCTCAATTTCGGTGGTAGCTATGCAGTTACCTAAATTTTGGGGATAAATACATAGTTAGCGTCAATTTTTGGGGTAATCCCTAATTTTGAAGGTAAGTTACCCTCCAAATTTTGGCGATTCTCGTGTATCGAAATACATTCTGGCTATTTTAGTGGTCTGGTGAATATTATTATTTTGGGATTATTAGTCTCGTTGCTCGATCGGTTAGGGCACCCATCCCCATCCCCGGTAGTGCTGAGATTCCGCTCATTCTTGGTTTCGAACGCCAATACTGCCTAGAGCTGGGAGGTGTTGTCTTTTCTGTTTCTTACGTTACGACGAAGCGGTGGAGCTGGCCACCCCTTTTGACTCTGACTTAGGTTGCCTAGGCTCGGTCCCCTACCCCAACTTCTTTGGGGGATAGGGAACATGGCTGGATATGATGAACATGGTAACACATTCCATACACCAAATTTATGACAATATGTCATCATTTTCACCATGGTTAACCTCTGCGTATGCGAAGTGACTTTTGAAACGCACTGTATTTGTTAACGATGAGAACTCCATGAAGGAACCTGGTCCTACAGAGGGATACGATTTAATTTCTTCAGAAACGGTTAAATAAGGTTATTTTTTTTCCTGTAAAGATGAAGCTCAAAATATTGATGTTTGCGTTCTTGTTCTAATTATCTACTATGATAACGTAGTGGTAGGGCCTAAGACTTTTAATTTGAAGTTCCTGCGTTCGAGTCTTGGCCCGGATTTCAGATTTAAGCTGTTGAGGTGTTTCTCTTGGTCTTCCTGTGTGATGTAGTAGGGTTTTGAGTCTCGCGTGAAGCAGTAGGTCCCCTTCTCACATGACCTAAGATGACACGAAGGGAGGTTAAATAACTCTAAAACATTATTATTATTAGTATCGTTGTTCCAATTGTTAATTTCTGCTAACTTTCTTCAAACTCTGGGAAAAAAATAATAAAATAGCCTTCAAAATGGACGAACTTTGCAGAAATTAACTTTGCATCCACTTTACTTCCATTTTGAAATGGATAACATTTACGTTATTGGATCTGATTTTAACTTTCAGACGCCAAGAAATGGACAGAAAATGGAACTCAAACAATAATTATTTATTAGAATTATTTCTTTCAAAAGAATTACACAGTTATGACAAAAAACATGTTATTAACAATGATAGTTAACTTCAAAGAATAACTTCACATTAGTATCCATCAAGAAAATATTATTTTAAAGTAATATATATGTATATATATTGTAAGTTAAATAAAGTTTGAAATTTTGTTTACGAAATTTACTGTTTTAATATCTTAATATTAAGGATTAGACTTGACACCACGTAGAATGAAGCCAAAAGGTGAACAGAAGCGTGTTGTGTACACCCATCTGCAGCCTCCATAATAGAAATGATGGCCGTTTGTAGCTATTCCAGGCCTTATTTTGGTTTGGAATTACGTCACTATTACGTCACTTTTTACGTCATGAGTTACGTCACTTTCTACGTCATAAGTTACTTACTGAGGCCTCTGTGTCATTTTGCCTTCATATTTCGCGCTGCCAAGTAGGTTTCCGGTCTCTTCAGGTCTTTGGCCTGTGACCTGGTAGTTTGGTTCAAAAGTAAGACCTGCATGAAGAGTATTTAAAATACCACCGCATGAAGTAGAGTACATCCCTGTTTGTAGGTTTTGCTTGGAAGTGAGCTAAATGGTTATTTTATGGATTCCAAATACAGTTTATACTAATTTTAGATTTGGTCGTACTTCTGATCTTTGTAAAGGTTTTAGTTTTGGGTAGGTGGAGTGTTGGTATGGTTTTTCCAGAATTTGGAGTTCATATTAAAGTTTTATCAAGATTTTTTTTAGATATATACATTTTTAAAGTCTACCATTAAAAGCTAATTTTCTTTTCGTTTTTATTGGCGTTTTAAAATTGTTTATTTTTTAAACTTTTCACATCTAGTATATTGATTTACGTCTGAAAGGATAAGTGATTGTTAATCAGAACTAAATATTTTGGTAACTGAATGACAAATTTTTGGGTTTCTTGTCTGACAACTAAACTACACATTATATGAGGCCCTCCTAGGAAGAAGTGGCTAAGCGACAAAAGTGAAAAACGCCAGAAAACGCAATTAAAGTTGTACCAATTATCTTCGTGCAATATCTTCGTATTTAAAGTTATGATACTTTCAAATTTGGTACAACTTTGCGTTTTCTGGCGTTTTTTACGTTTGTCGCTTAGTCACTTCTTCTTAGGAGGACCTCATATAAACATGTTCAGTGGAAACATTTGGAGGAACATTACATTGTAGTACAATTTTTATTATTATTTCTGCGGATTGTAGTTTTCTCTCATCGCGAAAGGGTTAAGTTGTCAGTACTCAGATATTATTCAAAATATCTGAAATCATTTGTTTGGTGTGACTCGAACTCATGCCACGTGGTTTCAAGACTCAGATTTTTCCCTATCTTATTAAGTGAAAGTCGGTGCCCTTAACGCGTGTTTACAATAATAATGATAATTAGCGACTGTTTAACCTCTTTCTTAATAGCAAAAGTCATGTGACGGGGTGAACCTACAGCTTTACGTGGTATTCAAACCATATAAGGGTCGTTACGAGTAAACGCAGAGGATGGGTTACCCATCCAACTGTTAAACAAATAGACCCAACGCTTGTTAACCTTGCTGAACGGTAGGCGATGTCTCACGTGGTAACAAGGTAGCCCAGAAATGTGTAAAAAGGTGTTTAAATTCGTAAAGGAAATAATTAGGCCAATATAAAATTTTTAAAAAGGTACCAATATTTTTCTTTAGAATAAAAATAAGAAATAAAAATTCAAAATTTTCAAAACCAAAATAATAACAAAAAATTGTCAAAGAAAATATTGAATTTAAAGAAAATGTTAAAAAATAGGGGGGACTTTAAAAAAAAATAAAGTTTTAAAAGTAGACTTAAGTATTACACGATTTTTTTATTGATAAATATTCTATTTATTAGTTAAATATTAGTTTATAATATTTATTAACAGTGAATTTCTATTTAGAAAACGAAAAATATGTTTATACAATATATTAAATAAAACTACTAATACAGCTTTATATATTTTATTTTAATTAGTTATCCATTTACTTTAAAGAAAATTTGAACTGAATTCAAGGTAAACTTAAATAAAAAACAATTAATATGTACATTCAATGGATTATTATTATACCATAATTAAGCTTCATTTCTGTACTGTTAATATTTATAACATTATTCTTTATACCGAAGTTAATTTTAACACTTAACCATTAACTAATAGGCTAAAAAAATAAATTAATCTAATTATTTTTATACAATAGTTTTGTTTTATGAATAGAATAACTGCTTCCCTTAAATATTAACATTATGAGACAACTCTACCATTGGTTTAATAGTTATACCAGTACTGCTAATAGAGAAAGACAGAGAGAGAGATAGACAGAGAGAAAGAGAGACCCTTTCTACAGAACACTTAAAATGCACTTTCAAACATCATAGGTTATGAAATCATGCATAGAGGATGACCATTGAACTATTTTAAATCTACATATATGCATAAGAATGAAAGGGATTTATGATGAGTAGTAGATGAGAGGCCTGAATTCTTACTGTGTTGACTAGATTCATGATACGTACTTAGAACATTTCTTCTCAAAGGAACAAATCTTTCGTGGCCGACGTTAAATGATTTTAAAATTGTTCTAATGTTCTTTAGTAAGATTTCATCATGCACAAGAGAACACACACCACACGCACACGGAAAGAGCCTACTATTTCTGCCTAATTAATTTACCCAAAAGTTTTCTTACGAATTATGCTGCTGTGAAGTTTTTGAATTAGTTACGACCAAACGTTCTCTTTGATTTGTATCAAGTAAATAAATGTGTTTTTTATGAATAAGTTTGTGATTCTTAAGTAATTTAAATTTAGATAATTTAAATTAATTTAAAATATATTTGTAGATCTTTTTGAAAATTCAAATTTCGAAATGAAAAATTTCGCATGAAATTGTCGATAGTCTTTCGAAGAAAATCTAGTAGGCTTAACTTAATAATTTTACAGATATATTTAAACAATAATAATTATAAAAACTGACTAATTATATATATATCATAATACATGATTGCTTTTGAGGATCACAAACTCAAACTGTGACTTCTCTTTTTCTAAGTTAACCTAATTTGTAAGGACCTAGGCTAAATTTTTTTTTTTATTCTATGTTGGAGGTATAAACAAAAATGGCGGTAATTTTAGCTGACTAGTTAATCGTATTAACTAATGAAAAAGAAATTTAGCAACTATTCATCACAAAGAAATTATGACGGTCGAAATTTGTTACAAAGATCCTAATTGGCCAAAATTGGTCACGTGGGAAATAACTAACCAATTTCAAACGACCACTTAACCTAGTGTAATTTGGTCTCCCTGAAACTTGATATTAGCCAATTTTTGTAATTATTATTTTAATTAGTGCAACAGCACATATATTTTCAACCTTCAAATTCGTGCAATATCAAAAACCTGATAACATATTGCTTTTGGTATTTTGACCTCGTTCTTCGCTTCTTTTACAACGGACTCGTTCATGTTCCCTCAAAGAATCGCTAAGATTTTACCTACTATTGGCATTTCCATAAAATCTGTCAGTTATTATAAGTTCAAACAAGAATGCAATCTTCTTTCTAAGGACTTAAGTTAGTCTGCAGACCATCGGTGCTTGAATGCAAAATAGGCCTACTTGAATTTTGTGTACGACTTTTTTAAAATTGTTTTTACGTGTCGTGTAAAGATCGGAGGAGAGTGTACACAATTATGTAAAATTTGGAATGAAAATCAGAGTAAGTATAATATGAGAGTCCCTCAGCGATGTGGCCATGGTTGTCATTACCGCCGACGCTTTAGTCAGTAGGGGTGGGGAACCTGCCGCTCGCGGGCATAGTGTATAATTAAATTAGTATAATTTAATTGCCCGCGGACAGTTTGATTATTTGAAGTTATACAGTATTTACATCTTAATCATGTCCAAACTATTTTTAAAGCTGCAGTTTGCCCGCTAGAGACTATTTTAGTTGAAATATGCCTGCCATACAATAAAGGTTCCCCACCCCTACTTTAGTGTATCACTAACACGTAGCGCCACAGGAAAGACGGAACCATAGACATAAGTAAGAATAGATGCGACATGTTGGTTTTAATATCATTTTATATATATATCTTTACGGAATAATAACGGAATGGCTCTGAAAATGTTTGTCAATTCACTTTCACAGAAGTCTACAGAGACGGAACCTGTACATTTCTTACTAATGTGTATTCAAACCGTGCTGGGCTAGAGATTATAAATTACCTAATCAAGAGCCATGTTTCACTTATTCCAAAGGATTACCAGAGAACTGAATATTTTTTCACCTTGAATCCAATACTACTACGTTAGGATTATATATATATATATATAATAATATAATATAAAATGTTAATACCGAGTAAGTGTCTCAATCTATTTTATTTGTAAAATTGTGTTACAATCGTAGGAATGTTTGGCGATTATTAAAATAGAAATTATTACAAAAAAAAACAAGAAAATTGATTAGACTTATTTATAGCTTCGAACGAGTCCACGTTGCCTACCTCTTGCCTAGGCCCTCTCATGCATATTATAACCGAAAAGCAAAGGAAAAAATCTATTAAAATAGTGCCCCATAATTCGTTTTCTTTGAGTATTGAACGAAATAAAAACTATCATTTTAAGGCTAGACTTAACTGCTTGTCAAGACATAATGGTAACATACGCAATTGTGACGCTGTACAATAAGCTATACGAGGAAAACCTGTTCTGCTGTTTATTTGTTTCATCATTTTACGTTGAGAAATAACTAAACATGTAAAAATTATAGTCTAATATAAATGCATTAATAAAAAATTAACAGGAGCCAATTTCTTTATTACAAAGCCGATGTTGAGATATGTCGCCATTAATTTGTAATCTTGAGGAGCGTATCGGAAAGGTTTGTTACCATGTTTGTCTGTACTTAGAAATATCACGATAGATAGTTAAAAATGGCATATATTCTTATTTACAGCTATGTCCATATTCTTATTTATGTCTATTTACATATACTTCACAGATTCGTATGTATTTTCCATGGCTGTAAATTTAAAATAAGTTAGGTCCCAACTCTTAAAACTCTACCTTTGTAAACAAATTTTTTAAAGTGATGACGTAGGAAAGCTAATTAAAATTTAAAAAAATAAATTAGGTTACCTGAAACTATGAAGTTAAACTTTCGTTTGACAGCAAGGATTCCAAATGTCTACAAATTGTGTGAATTACATTTTTTATCCTAAATGTCAGACTATTTCATTTTCTAGAACATGCCACGAATGAACATGAAAATGAGCAAAGTCCATACGGTTTTCTTTAACTTAGAACACACTACTCGCATTTTGGTTACAAGGACATTGATTGATAGAGTTAACAATTAATTGTGGACATCATAACACATAACATTTTTTTAAATGGAACCGTTGAAATGTTGTGAACATGATTATTGTAATTACAACAGTTGTATAAGTACCATCAATAGACTTCCTTGTGTTTACTTACATTGAGAAAGCACTACCCACTTCAATCATTATGGAAATTTGTCAGACACACTACAGAAAGAAATACATCTATTATACTCGTATAGAGCCTATACGCCAACCACTGCATATTGTGAAAGGGTTTTTTTGTATGATAAGGATGTAAGGCAATAAATTTATTCTTTTAAATTTTAATAGAATTAGAATTTGGTCCAGAATCACAAAAAAAAAAGAAAAGAAAAATGATTTCCAAAATGTTTGGCAGAATTTAATTGCGTCAGATTTCTGTCAGCCAATCAAATATGGTTTCAAAATACCTGATTTTT